>LPNX010884202.1:295788-466347 GCA_001517045.1 Pseudotsuga menziesii | reverse complement strand
AGGAATTTTAAGTTGTTTAAAAAAAAAGATAACATAGAATCCTATTTTGGATTTTCCCAATTTTGACAAAGTGTTTCAAGTAGAAACATATGCTAGTGGAACAGCAGTGGGAGCAGTTTTGAGTCAAGAACAGAGGCCAGTGGCATACTTCAGTGAAAAATTGAATGAAGCAAAATAGAAATACTCTTCATATGATAAAGAATTATATGTTGTTGCGCAGGCTCTTAAGAAGTGGAGACATTATTTGATGCCTGGGGAATTTGTGTTGTATTCTGACAATCATGCTTTACAATTCATAAATAGTCAGCCTAAATTAAACCCAAGACATGTTAAATGGGTAGAATTTTCACAGAACTTTACCTTTGCTATCAAAAATATAAGTGGTAAGTCTAATAAAGTTGTTGATGCTTTTAACATGATAAATATGGTATTACAAGAAGTTAAGGTCGGTACTTTGGGATTTGAAAACTTGATTGATATGTATAAAGAAGATTTAGATTTCAAGGATATCTATGCAGCCTGTGAAAATCCAGTTACCCATAACAGAAGTCAATGGTTAAATTATATGTTGCATGAAGGATTGTTGTTCAAGGATAGTAAATTACATATTCCAATTTGTTCAATGAGAGATAATTTAATTCAGGAAAAGCATAGTGGAGGTCTATCGGGATATTTTGGACAAGACAAGACTTTTGCTTTGGTGAGTAATTTTTATTTTTGTCCAAACATGCAGCATGATGTGAATAAATTTGTTGAAAGGTGCAGAATTTGTCAACATGCGAAGGTAAGAAGTCAGAACACATGATTGTATCAACCCTTTCCTATTCCAGCTAGGCCTTGGGATTCCATAAGCATGGATTTTGTTATGGGTTTACCTAGAACTTAGAGGGGTCATGATTCAATTTATGTTGTGGTAGATAGATTTTCCAAAATGGCTCATTTTATTGCATGTAAAAAGACTAATGATGCAACCAATATTGTTGATCTATTCTTCTCAGAAATTGTAAAGTGTTGATGTATTTGTAACTTCGGAATGTATTCACCTATATATCTTATGTATTGTACCCCGATTTTTATTCTGGGAAGTGTATGTAATGTATTGGAGTCATGTCATGCCCCGATGTGCCTATCGGGAGATTCAATAATGTAAACAAGTCATGTCAAGTCATTGTGGGTAACCCTCCTATTGATCAAGGGTTAAAGTCCCCGCAGTTGTGGGGCCCTAGGGTTATTAGACTATCCTAGAGAAGTCGGCCCTAGGATATTTATTGTAAGTCGGGGCAATAGTCCCCACCATCTAAGTCAAGGTTAACCCTCCTTGTTGATCAGAGGGAAAAGTCCCCACAGTTGTGGGGCACTAGGGTTATTAGACTCTCCTAGAGATGTTGGCTCTAGTAAAGTAATTGTTAAGTTAGGCCAACATGATGGAGTGGACATTAAGTGAACGAAAGAATATAAATAGAGAGTGAGCTTCTCTATTTATTACACACACACTCACTCACTGGGGCGCATGAGTGAGAGAGAAGAAGCTGGGATCAGAGAGAGAGACTACTGTTGTTGGGAGATCATCTTTATGTTTTCAGGTTTTACTTTTGGTGCTGATTCTATCTTTGAGGAAGTTGCGGGGTTTTCTCCTTTGTGGTTTCCCTGAGGAAAATTCTTTGTGTCTCTTGTCTCTTGTGTTTATTATTGTGCATGTTATCTTCTCAGTTAAAGATCCTAAGATAATGATAGCTTGAATGATACAAATCTAACATGGTATCAGAGCTAACCTGAGAAGAGAACATTGTACAGCTGCAGAAGCTAGGCATTCCTAATTTTTGGGTCTGCCTCCATAATCCATTAGCAAAAGTATGCTAAGCTAACTCTCCATTGAAGGGCGCATCTTTCTGTCAAAGCGGAATTCGATTCGAAGCATTTTCAGTTTTTGGTGCGGGAAATTAGGGCTTGTTACAGAAGAGGAAATTTTGAGTGAGCTTGGCATAGGATTTCTCTCCTCATCAAAATCTAATTTTAGAGACCTGGATCGAGATTTTTGGTTTGGTATAACTCCGGGAAAGTCAAACCCTAGTTTGACCTCGGGCCAAAAAAACCCTAAAATACTAAAACTGATAAGTTTTGGTACATTTGCTATATCTCTGGATTGGATAAGGCTCATGAGTAGAAACTTTCACAGGCCAAAGATAAAATCCTAATTTACACTGTGTCCAATGTTCATCCTCAGATTCGCTATATTATAGGATATATGATTCCTCCAAGTTAGGGTTCCAGCCTCTCCCATGATTCATCCCAAAACAGGACACCTAGGGAGAATTGCTATATCTCAGGAAACGAAGGTCCAAATGAAATTTCTGAAGGTTTTCCATAATGGGAACAAACTATACTTTTTGTGGTCCAAATTTCAGACCCAGAAGATGAAACAGTGACACGTGGAAGTCCATACAACTTCGCTATGCTGAACAGTCCTGAAACATGTCACCTTGGGAAAATGATCATAAGTCCCAATTGGAGAAACCAATTGTTACCGAGAGAAATTACTAAGAGCTGGAAATGTCTGACATATACTGGAATTAATTCACAAGAGCTGAAATCTCATGAACACTGGCACGATCAAGGAGGTAGCATATAAGAGATGCCACCAATCTGGAAGGTCTTCTACACAAACCGTTGCGAGTACATGTCCTACTATGTGAATAGAGGTGTCGAGGTCGAACATAGTAGTCCATCGTCTGATTACCGATCATTGATGTATACCGTTAACAGACGTGAGATCACCCACTGATAATGAAAATGGAAATCAAGGTACTAAAGTGCAAACTAACAAGTGTGAATAAATGTGTTGAGGTCAAACACTTGAGAGGATCCATCGATCAACGAACATTGAGGCATTCCCAAAGACTGTCGATGGTGAGAGAACCTACCACTGATGACTGCAAGTCTCAAGGCACTCAAAATGACTCTAGATTTTGATCCCAAAATAAATGATCTGAAGTCGATGGGATGAAATCCGCTGGAAGGAGGGCATTAAGGCATCCCCCATCATCCAACACGAGATACTCAGCAAAGTTGTATAATGTGGCAGGACTCGATCATAAGGTGCATGAACCAGTAACTATATCGGGAATGGCCGAATGCAACGTCAAGATAACTGAGGAATGGCCGACTCAGGTTTCAACTTCCTTCGAACAAGAGCATAACGACAAATGGTGACTGAACAAAGGCATCCTAGACTCGATATACAAACTAGGACATCTCTGCGACATAAGAGGCATCGACAGAGGCTCCATGGGGACTAGAAGCTTAACCAGTCAGTGGAGACAAACTCAGATAAATGAGTACAACTCCTAAATTCAAACTATAAACGCAACCAATGGATGTGATATACAGTGCTCTGTTCGAAGGCGACACGACTCGACAGCTGCCAAAGATAACATCTTTCCTTGCCTGGCTTTTTGGTTTTTTGATTTTTTTGGACTTTTTCAAATATTTAAAAAGCTTGAAAAAGAATAAAACTGCTTTATAGTTACAAACTAGGAGGAGACGAGTGTCATAGGGGAAAACAAACTAGTTCCAAGCAGTGGAACATACATATGCTCAATGCAAGGACACATGTGTAGGATATCGACACTCGGGGGAAAATCCCCTCCCAGTAAAAAGGGAATCAAGCTGCAAAGGATATATAAAATGGCTATGGATGGCTAGAGATGAGACAAGCTCGAGCTATATGGCTGAAGCGCAATGTCAGGGAAGCCGACATAAAGCTCAATAAGGCAGGCAAAGCTCATGATAATGCAATTACAACTTGACATATGGGAGTCCTGAGGGAAATAGGCCAGTAAAAGATCAAGAGGAGTATGAGGCTCTTGCGAAATGTCATGGCAGTACTATACAACGGACTCCCACACCCTAAAGGACAAAACGTCAGCATGGACACCAAAATTCAGATAATGCTCTACCTAGGGTCAAGCTCTACCACTCATACCATGCCACTTCTAAAACAACAAGAAGGTTCCGTGACATAATAGAGTGGGTCCGTACCTAAGGTTATGATGAAACGGTCATAAGGTCATGCAAACTGCAAATGGTGATGAAACCTAACCTATATTCCAGTTTAGACATGATAACTGAGATCAGCACGAACGGGTCAATCCAACGACTAAAACGACACTCAAAAAGGTATCCTACATCATGAATTAGGTCAAAAATGGTCCAAAATGATTAGAAATTGTCCAAAGTATAGGAAAGGGGGTAAAAAATTTCAAAAAATTTAAAAATTTCTATAAATAGTAAACAATTCAAAACATTATAAAACATTTGAAATTTTTACCCAATTGAGCTCATATTTTCAACAGTGAATTCCAGGAGATCCAGCCGGCGGAATCCACTACTGTTTCTTCTAGGTACTTACCCATGCTCTTCTCTTCCATTTCAATGCATTTTTTTATCAAATTCCATGGTCATTTGAGATTTATAGGCCAAACTAAAAAGGGCACTACGGCCCACGCGGAAATTGAGGGTTTTTTCGCGTATAGGGCTAGATATACGCGGAAAATGCCCCCACAGTCACGTACATACGCGGCTGTTTGGAAAACAATCACGTATGAGGCCGCGCATAAGGTTTTTTAAGTAATCTAATGGTCAAACTTGCAATTTTTTGTGCAGGATGGTCCTAGAATGGAGAGAGCATGAACATTGTGAGGTAGAGGAGGCAGTAAGGGCCGATCTAATGGCTCAACAAGCTCTATGTGCATGTGGACTCTATAATTTATGGTGTCTTGGTGGCTTGAGGGCCAAACCAAGACTATTGCAAATGCTGGTGGATTACTGGGATCCAGACTCTGAGTCCTTCCAGATAGATGGGATGTCCCTCACTATAGAGGTGGAGGACATATACTTCACTACTGGACTTTCCCGACGGGGGGAAGTAGTGAACCTTCGTTCTCGTGGTGGGCCCGGAGGTGGCCTGACTATCAATGAGTACATTGCGATGTATTGATATCCAGACACAGAGAAGGTGGGGAGTCAGGTCCCAACCAACTCTATACAGGTGCTGGGCCTAAAGGCCATTCTATTGACATTGGGCAGGATAGCAAGCTTGGCATCACTCCACCAAGCCTCACGGCCTCTGATGTTTTATGCAGTGGAGTGCATGAGACCCACGGTCTATGACTGGAGCACTACACTATTGAGCAACATGAAACATCAGCTCAGTGAGTGTAAGGTGGGCAGAGTGCGGAACTTCAGGTTCAGCAGTATATTGAGCACGTTTTTCTTCAAGCGTGTTCCAGGATTGAGCCCCAAAGTTGACGTTCCTCTTCACGGGGTTCGAGATCCGGGCCAACGACGTTGGGCAGATGCGATGCGCAGACTAGGGGGAGGTAGGGTGTCCAACCCCTATCCAGCTAAGTTCTTTCCGTGGTGGTGACGACAGATAGTTGCCATCGATGACTACCCTATGCGGGGATTGATTTTCGGGGGGACCCGGACATGCCGCTACCACCAGGATCGGCATATGGCGATATAGGTAACGAATCTCAACCCTCTCTTTAAATTTTTGAGCTATTTAATTTTTTTGTGGTTTCTTATTATATGGAATCAAAAGACATATTTTTGTGTGACAATACATAGTGACATCTACCATTTGTATGCAGATGTGGGACCACGGTGGCCGTAAGGCTTCCCTCATCACAAACGGAAGGGAAGAGGAGATGATATCACAAGTGTGGATGCAGAGCGGACACTCAAGAGCATTCATACCAATTTTGTGAGGTTGACACACAAGGTTCCCATGGCGCAAGTCAAGGACTTGCCTGAGGCTATGCAACACCAGGTGGTGGGTGTACCATGAGCATGGGTGCGATTATTCCGACGGCTATCTAGAGCCGTAGTGACCTTCCATGATCACAACCCCCCTCCTCCTCCACTGGATTAGATGCCTGGGAGTTTATACATTTTGTACTACCGTGTATTATATCTTGGTGGCTCGAGAGCCCCATTTTTGTATCATGACACTATGTATTACCACATTTTGGATGCTATATAAAAAAGTTTATGGTGATCGGTTTATTTATTTACATGTGTCAAAATTTGTGTTTGTGATGAATTAATTTTGTATGAAACAAATGCCAATCTAACACGTAGTTAGCATATGAGTCAACAACTTGATTATTAATTCTTGGAATATGTATGTATGTTATACTGTCAAATTTTCATTCTAATAATCTCACACGTAAGAATCTTCTTAATAATGTCGGATCTCTAACATGGTACAAACCATTAAACTGTGACACTACTAAATCCGAATCAAGACGTACCTCAAGGGAGAGAATGCCATGTGAAATGGCATCCCGTAGAAGCTCAATAACGGCACTATATTCAGCAACATTGTTTGAAGATGGCCGCAAACATACGCCTCCTAAAGACAGTACCTAACCCATAGGAGTATAAATCACCCAAGCAACAGAAGTTGAGTGTTGAGTGTGACAACTCGCACCATACGCAAATCCTATGTAGGTGGAATATTCCATTGACATATGCCAAAAGAAACAGAAACTAATCACAAACCTGGTCACTATAAGAAAAAGACCTAACTATGCAAAACTGTACAATAATATACAATAACCAGCCTTGGCTGAGAATCATGCATAGTACTTCTTGAGATATAGCCCATTTCTAGGCTCCGCCAAGGCCGTTCCCTCATAATCCACTAACTCATAAGCACCCTTCTCTAACACACGTTTGACGACGTAAGGACCACGCCACATGGGGTTAAAATTTCCTACCCCCAAGGGTTCTTTCAGTTGATCCCACAAAAGGACCAAGTCTCCCTCACTAAACCTCCTTGGATGGATAGACTTATCGTATTGGACCTTTACGCGACGTTTATTTACTTCTAGAGCCACCAAGGCATCTCAACGTTGCTCATCAAGTTGCTCAAGGTGGACCAAACGCTCCTCCAACGATGAAGTGTCTGGTAAGAGTTCTACAGCTATCTTCAATGAAGGAATCTCACATTCAACCGGCAATATCGACTCCACTCCATGTACAAGTTGATATGGTGAAAAACCCGTGGCAGTCTTAACAGTGGTTTTGTATGCCCACAAAGCAGGATATAACATGTGCCAATTATTCTTGCTCCGTGCGATGGTTCGTTGGAGAATGGATTTGAGTGATTTATTCACTGCTTCTACCTGTCCATTCACTTGAGGGTAGTAAGAGGAGGAATGCTCTTGCTTGTACCCTAACTTTGATGCCAACTCTTCCATCATACGATTATGAAAGTGCGAGCCATGGTCAGTGACAAGCTCTTTCGGAATTCCGAATCGAGTAATAATCTGGTTGAATACGAAGTGCGTGGCTGTCTCACCGTCAGATTTAACTGTAGGCATAGCCTCAGCCCATTTCGTGAAGTAATCAACGGCCACTATGATATGATGATGCCCCCCAGCTGAAGCTAGGTTGCAATCCATAAAATCAAGCCCCCACTTAGTGAAGGGACCGACGGTGATGATGGGATGTAACGGGGCAGGTTTCGAGCGCATATTATGTGCGAACACCTGGCAAGGGTGGCACCTCTTGACCGCATCTACACAATCTTTACAGATCAACAACTAGAAATAACCCGCTCTTAATATTTTTTGGGCTGTAGAAATCTTATATAAATGACCACCACACGCCCCTCCATGGTAATCATTCAGCACTACCTCAGCCTCTTCACGAGTTAAACAACGTCATAAAATGGAATCTACCCCACTGTGGTACAAGATGTTATCCACTATGAGGTAATTCTTAGACACGTGACGTAATCGTCATCATTCATCCCATGAGAGGTGAGTAGGGACCTTCAATGTTTGCAAATATATAATGTTTGCAAAGTTTCGTGAGATATGGATGAATGTTGTATTGGCTAAAATAGTTGCATGATCATATATTTATGCATAAGAATTTGCCATTATGAATATGCCTTATAAAATGTTTCTAATCATACAACTAATGCATTTCACTTGTAGGAAATATTGCATACATAATCGCCTACAAGAAAAGAAGGATGAGACTTGTTCCGAAGAACAAGTGACGACGGTTCAAGATGAAGAATAATATGACGAATGTAGCGACATCATTGATGCAGAACCTTCCAGCTATTAAGAAGTAACCAAGAAGAAAGGGTAGACCAGTTCAATAAGAATGATGTCTAGGATGCAGTATCGATACGTGAAGGGAAGTTCGTAGTTCCATCACGCAGTATATGGAAACATCGTGGGATACAAGGCAAGATTCGTAGCATGAGGCTTCTCACGAAAAGAAGGCATAGACTACGAAGAGACATTTGCAGCCAGTGGGAGTTGAGACACATGACAGGCAAAATCATGTGTGAAAATGAAAGAAAGCCTTGTACGAGTTCAGAAGACACCCATGGGATAACACATACATGATGAGCTAGATGAAGATCTTAACCTTTGCTACAAGGTTGAAGATGTAAGCCTATAGAGGATGACAAGCTCACAGATGGGTGCGAAAAGAACTTTTGAAAAAATTTCAACATATATGATCTTAGTATCCAGTGATCCTAGATGGATACATAGAATATTAGTAGCAGAGGAAGCTACTTGTCACTCCAGTACAGAATGTTTCAGTGCATAGAGTACGAAAGACAGAGGGAGTATGATGCTCCGCTTTAGAGGGAGTGGCTGCAGAAGATCCTAAGGTTTGACATGGTACGAAAGGATGTACAGATTACTGATGACTCTAAACTTTACTGAGAGTAAAGCAGATTCCAACCTTTACTTCAAGGTTGAAGGCGAAAGACCAATGATGCTCCTGTTATATGTCGATGACTTGTTTCTGACAGAAAATAGGAACTCATTAAAGTTGCAAGAAGGATACTTACTGCTGAGTTCGAGATGAAGGATTTGGGGATGATGCACTACGTTCTAGGCATGGAGGTGTGGACAAGGGAAGTATGCAATAGAGATCCTGAAGAGGTTCAGGATGATGGACTGTGTGACCACACCTATGGCATCGAATTTGAAGCTATTGAGTGTTGCTTCATCAAAGTTGGTTGATGCCACAATGTATCGTCAGATGATTTGTTCCTTGATGTACTTGACGGATACAAGACCAGATATTTGCTTTGTTGTGAACACTTTGAGACATGTTCACTTGATGGTTGCAAAGGGTACAGTTGAGTAGGGGCTCAAGTATGATACGAATCAGAAGATTTACCTGGAGGGTTATGTTAATTTAGATTGGGCAGGAAATGCCATCAATAGGAAGAGCACTTCAGGGTGCTGCTTCAGTATGGGATCAGGTATGATCTCTTGGTTTAGCAGAAAATAGTCTTGCGTGGCACTAAGTATAGCTGAAGCAGAGTATCTCATAGCATGTTTAGCTAGTTATGAGGCAGTATGGCTGAGGAAGCTACTGTCTGATTTATTTGATCTCCAGTTGGATGCTACTTGTATATATTGCGACAACTAGATTTGTGTGAAGTTGTCGAAGAACTCGGTGTTCCATGACAACTCGAAGCATATCGAGATCAAATATCACTATATCAGGGATATGGTGCAGAGAGGAGCAGTGAAGCTCCAGTATGTTGCGATGGATGAATAGATAGTTGATGTGTTGACGAAGCCATTAGCCAAAGTGAAGTTTGAGTACTTCAGGGAGAAGCTTGGTGTTCTCCAGATCGAGGTTCCCTCCAAGGGGAAGTGATGAGTCTGTGAGCCATTCTGATATGGTGAGAGGATTGGTTCCTTCCATGGTCAAATGTAAGGGTTGAGCCATTCTATCATGGTGAGAGGATTGGTTCCTCCCATGTCAGATATGGGTGCTGAGCCATTCTGATGTGACTGTAGGATTGGTTCCTACATGATCAGATATAAGTGTTGAATGCCATTCTCTGAATGGAGGCACCTAGTCAGTTACCAAGAATACTCAACCTAGGGATGAGGGCCATTCTGATGTGATTGTGGGATGTGTTCCCACATGATCATATGTAAGTGCAAGGACATTCTGATGTGACTGTGGGATGTGTTCCCACATGATCAGATGTAAGTGCAAAGCCATTCTGAGGGGATTGTGGGATGTGTTCCCACATGATCAGATGTAAGTGCAGAGCCTTTCTGAGGGGACTATGGGATGTGTTCCCACATGATCAGATGTAAGTGCAGAGCCTTTCTGAGGGGACTATGGGATGTGTTCCCACATGATCAGATGTAAGTGCAGAGCTCTTCTAGCATGTTTGCGGGGTGTGTTCCCCACATGGTTGGATATAAGTGTTGATCCCTTCTAGCATGGATACAGGATGTGTTCCCCACATGGCTAGATATAAGTGCTGAGCCTTTCTGACAGTGTTGTGGGATGTGTCCCTGCATGGTTAGATGTGAGTGCTGAGCCTTTCTGACAGGGTTGTGGGATGTGTTCCTGCATGGTCAAATGTGAGTGCTGGGCCTTTTTGACAGGGTTGTGGGATGTGTTCCCGCATGGTCAGATGTGAGTGCTGGGCCTTTCTGACAGGGTTTTGGGATGTGTTCCCGCATGGCTAGATGTGAGTGCTGGGCGTGCCTTTCTGACATGGTGTTGGATGTGTTCCTCTCATGGTCCGATGTTAGTGTTGGGTGGGCCATTATGACTTAGGTTCAGATATAAGTGCTGAAGAAGACCTACATGGAAGCTAGGCCTACAACCAGCATGAAAAAGGGCTAGCTTTGTAGAACTTCCTGTGACGAGAAGAATCAAGAGATAGCACCAGTAGTGATGATCTAGATCGAGTGATGATCCAGATCCAATGATGATGATCTAGCAGTGATAATCCACATCCAGTGATGTTGATCTAGCAGTGATGATCCAAATCCAGTGATGTTGATCCAGCGGTGATGATCCAAATCAAGTGATGATCCAGATCAAGTGATGATGATCCAGATCCAGTGATGATCCAGATTCAGTGATGATGATCCAGATCCAGAGAAAGATGACTTGAAGATGAAGATGATGAGGACTCAATGATGATCCAAATGATATAGAGAAGAATACTTGTGCTAATAAATTGTGTCGAGAGAATACCTTCCTAATTAAGAGGGAGTGTTGATGTATTTGTAACTTCAGAATGTATTCACCTATATATCTTATGTATTGTACCCTGATGTTTATTCCAGGAAGTTCTTGTAATGTATTGGAGTCATGTCATGCCCCGATGTACCTATCGGGAGATTCAATAATGTAAATAAGTCATGTCAAGTCATTGTGGCTAACCCTCCTATTGATCAAGGTTTAAAGTCCCCACAGTTGTGGGGCCCTAGGGTTATTAGACTATCCTAGAGAAGTCAACCCTATGAGAGTTATTGTAAGTTAGGGTAATAGTCCCCACTATCTAAGTCAAGGTTAACCCTCCTTGTTGATCAGAGGGAAAAGTCCCCATAGTTGTGGGGCACTAGGGTTATTAGACTCTCCTAGAGATGTTGGCTCTAGTAAAGTAATTGTTAAGTTAGGCCGACATGATGGAGTGGACATTAAGTGAACGAAAGAATATAATTAGAGAGCGAGCCTCTCTATTTATTACACACACACTCACTCACTGGGGCGCATGAGTGAGAGAGAAGAAGCTGGGATCAGAGAGAGAGACTACTGCTATCGGGAGATCATCTTTATTTTTTCGAGTTTTACTTTTGGTGTTGATTCTATCTCTAAGGAAGTTGCGGAGTTTTCTCCTTTATGGTTTCCCCAAGGAAAATTATTTGTGTCTCTTGTCTCTTGTGTGTATTGCTGTGCATGTTATTGTCTTAGTTAAAGATCCTAAGATAATGCTAGCTTGAATGATAAAAATCTAACATAAAGTTGCATGGGTTGCCTTTGAGTATTGTCTCTGACAGATAAACAAAGTTTGTTGGTCGTTTCTGGAGAACTCTATGGAAGAAATTGGGGACTAATCTCAATTTTAGTTATGTTTATAACCCTTAGAATGATGGCCAAACAGAAGTGGTAAATAAGAGCTTGGGAAACATACTGATAAGTCTCGTGTATGAACATCCAGAACATTGGGACTTGGGTCTTGCTCAGGCTAAGTTCGCATACAATGATTCACCCACCAGAAATACAGGATTGAGTCCTTTTCAAATTGTCTATGGGATGCATCCAAGAGGTGTATATGAACTTAGAGATTTGGGAAAACAGGAAATAATAAGGGTAGAGGGTAAATACTTTGCAATTAGCATGCATGAGCTGCAGGAGAATATCAATAGGAGATTACAGGAAAGTGTAGAAAATAATAAACATGGAGTAGAATTGAAGAGAAGAGAAGTAAACTTTCAGGTTGGAGATTTAGTGATGGCCTATCTTAGAAAGGAAAGGTTCCCTAAAGGAACTTACAATAAATTGAAGCTTTAAAAGATTGGACCTTGAAAAGTTTTAAGGAATTTTTCTGCAAATGCTTATGAGATTGAACTTCCTTATGACCTTTAGATTTCACCAATTTTTAATGTTTCAGAATTGTATCCTTTTAGAGATGCAGGTATCCATACAGATGGTATAACTTTAGATCGAGATGATTCAGCTATAGATTGGCAAGGACAACTTCCACAGAAAGAACAACCTCAGATTGAAGCCATCCTTGATAAAAGAATTCTAAGGAATACCAAGAAGAAAAACTTCTTTTAGTACTTAGTCAAATAGAAGAATCAACCTACTAAAGATGCAACCTGGATGACATATCAAGAAATTTCCAAATACAATGTGCAACCTAAATACTTACTGAAGAATTCTTTTCTTCTCGGGAATATGAAACATGAGCATCCTATTCATATTTCTTTGGTTGATGAGTCAACATTCCATGTAATCACTTCTAGAAGGATTGGGTTCATTGTTAAATGGATAGGATTAGTTTTATTTTATAATAAGTGGCAATCTGCCATTAGTATCCTTGGATCCTGCGAGGAACTCTTCAAGGATAGATCTTTGTTGATAGGATTTCTTTTATTAGGTATTAATATCCAACCTATTTGGATCTAATAGGTTTGCAGAGTGTTATAAAAAGAATTGAAATGTAAAAGATAGATAGGAGTGAAGAGAGAGTGTGGAGTGGAGAGTGCAGAGACTATATGTGAGAAAATTTTACCTATGGTTAAGTTGAATGAAGAATAGAGTTTACTTTGCATGTATTTTGAGTATTTATACCTTCATTTCAATCACCAAAAGTATTGATTTGAATTTCTCTATGTGTATGTGTGCATTTCAAAATATGATATAAGTGTAGGAGATCGAAATTGTCTGTGAGGAGCGTTGTGGGAAGGAATTGATCATTCCACTGATCAATTCAACCACATAGTTAAAGATATGTACCTTGAACAGATCCACGATTGTAGTCAAATTTATCAATTAGAAGATGTGCCCGAAATAAGCCTAAACCAATCACCCATACGACTGAAGATCATGCGGTGGAGTTTAAAAAGTGGAAGAAGATCAACAATTGAAGAAGATTTCACTGATAAAAGAATGAGGTAGATAAAAAAAGGAGCCGAGATGTGAAATCCAAAACAAATCATTGGAAATAGGATCGAGATCAACAATCGAAATCGATCATCGAAATAGATCGACAACGGACAACGATTTCACTGGGAGGAGTTGCACTGTCTAACAAAATTCTGATGTACATGAAATTTCTATAAAATTCGCTTCATCGTATTTGAATTCCATCGTTGATTTGGTGGGGACACTGATCGGACGGTCAACAAGTCATTTCGCAGATTTGACAAGCAAGCCGGATAATATTTTGGATGGCTGTGAAATTTCACTTATGAAAGAGAATTTATTAAGTGTTTGAAAACCAGGAGTGAGTTGGATGATAGATCAGCTATAGTTTGTCCTGACTAAATCAGGTTAATTGTTGACTAGACCTGTTATTCCTACCTGGCATGATCATGTGAAGCTCCATCCCCACAAAAGTATGGAGAAGCTTCTTGCATTCCAAGCTAAAAACAAATCACTTTGTTGGAAGCACTACTACGCACACCATGATTGGTGTACATGCCCATTGTTGTGATGTATGTGAAATGGGTTTAAGGGTTGAAATAACACTTGGGAAGAAATTGTTTATACCATTGTATTCTACTTACAAAAATAACTACAATACATAAAACTCATATGGGCAGTGGGTATCCTTTTATATCACATTCCTCACTTGTCATCATATATTTTCTAATAATTTTCATGAGCCTCGTATGTTCATGCCATTGAACCCCTTCTTCCATTACTCATTTAAGTCATTGAATGCATATATGTGGGTTCACCCATAAACAAATTTACCACATATTGCTCCATCACCCATCATCATCATAACATCTCACTCAGATCTATGGCTCTTCATATTTTAAGGGCACCCCCTACCCTAGATAAGAAGTAAAAATCTATGGGATTTAGCACTTATAACTCTTAGCAAACTATTTTCTTTCATCTCAATTGTCCTGTTGAAGCAAAATATGGCCTTTTAAGTCGCAACAAGAATATATTGGTTGTTGATTTCCACAAGTACAATTACATCAAATACAAGAAACCACAAATGACCGAGAAGAGAGTTGACATGCAAATGCACTATATATATTCTTTAAGGTATAAGTCCAAGTCAATAATATGGTTGAAAACCAATACAACAATATGAACCTCGGTGGGAAGGATAATACTCCATCACACAACCACTTGAGCTAGAACCAATCAATTTATTTGACTTTATACATTTAAGAATTTTTTAATGTAGAATTATTTTTTCTTCCCCTTGTTTCAAGGATGGTATATAGGGTAAAGCATTCACTTACTAGTCTAGGGACTTGACCCATGACCTTTGCTTGCAACTCATAGCACCCAACACTTGCATCGATCCACTAGTCTTGAATGCGAGAACATTAATTATAACTTAGTTGTCAATTGGAATTGAGGACACTTATCATTGGTTGCTATTTGCGAATGCAGGTTGACTCACCACTCTTATTCAAAGAAAATCACGCCACTTGAAATGAGTTGTTGGTGGTTAGTAAAAGAGAGACTTCCACCCTTGCATGGGGCATGTGTTATTAACTTGTTTCGTTACTTCCTAAGAAGACTAGCTCTTAACTCTTACTCTAAAACCGAAAGGCCATTACAACCTAGACATTCTTTAAAAAAAACTATATCCTTTATAACCATGGCTTATGCTACCTTAAAAAAACATACACTTGCTAGAATATTTATTTGTTATATTTTTATGTATTCTTTATTATTGATGTTGTATGTTGATGGGTCATTTATGAAATCAGTTATGCATTTTTTAAATTAAAATTTTACAACCACTTCAAATATATAACATTTTAAATTCATATTATATTCATTCATTTTTATTATGCTTTCCTACATGTATAATGTTTAATTCAATGTTGTTTTCCTTTTACTTCCTTTGTATTTGCACTTTAAGTAAACTTCACAAAATCCATGATTTTATGTGGTGCTACCATCCATCTATTTCAATCCATTTGTCTTCCATGCAATTGGTTAAGAGATTCGAGGTCTTATTAAAGAGCTAGCAATGAGCTTCTTGGTATTGGAAAAGTTGTGCATATTTGACAAGGAATAATAACTATGGATAATTGTCTTCACTACTTTATTCTTCAATTGTCATGTCGCCTTTCCATCTCTACCACCTACTTTACTTAACTACAACTCTCTTCACCACTTTCTTCACCTTAATCGCAATTTTTCAATGCATTCATATTTTCACGGTGCCACGTAATTTCCTCCATGATTGGATGCACAAACCCCTAACCCTAGTTTAAGGACATAATATGGGGTTTGCCTTGTGAATGGAACATTACAACAAGTAATGTGTTTTCCAACTAGGAAGAAATTCTGAAATCCATCAAAACATAGAGCAAGTGCTCTAAAAGCCACAAAATCCTCAAATCAATGTAGAGACAAGATTAACAACCTCAATAAAAGCTATTGGTAAAAGGAAGGTCAATATACATGGGTAACATGGCTACTACACACTGAAGTTGTTTTCTGCTACGACTTTCTTTGTTGATCTAAGTTGGTTTGTGCTCAATCTGAATTACATTGTCCTGCCATTATATATGATATATATATTATTAATGGCTTTGAAATTCATATCAAAATCCATTTAATCACATACCACATTAGTGAAGTAGGTATACTTCGATCCATGCTTGCTTTCACAACCTCATTGATAGAACCAAACACCCGCTTAGGCATCATAACCACTTACACCCTCCCCATATTTAACATAATATACCACCAATACATTCTCAACCTCTATAATGGAGGACTTCTTATTACCCACTTACAAATCAAAAGCTTGCATCTTCAAGCACATGGTCATCTCCTGAATGAAATAATACATATGAAAATGATTCTAAAAATACAATTGCTTGGATACCAAACAACCCTATTTATCTCAAACATTTAGCAAAAAAACAAGTTTCCAAAAGGAAAAATGTGCAAGCAAAATCATTTACTCAACAAACCTGATAAATACAACAAGTCATGTAAAACATAGTTGCTGCAACTAGAATTGATATATTTAGATGCATAAGCACATCAGTCCCAATGATGAAAGGGCATCAGTCCCAATGATGAAAGGGGTTTCTTGTCACTTTTATCCTTGTGAATTCTTTGCTTTCTCTCCACCCTCCACTAATCTAAAACATACGCATTTACTCTCCACTAATATGAAAATACCTGTTTACTCTCCACTCCCTACTAATCTCAAACATACTTGCTTTCTAGGGAAAACAACTCTTACGAAGCTCCATCCCCACCCAACTATGGAGAAGCTTCTTGTAGTCCAAGCTAAAACAAAAATGCTTCGTCGAAAGTACTACAACACACGCCATCGGTTGTTGTCCATCCCCATTGTTGTGATGTTCTCTAAAAGGACTTTAATGGTTGAAAGAGCACTTGGGAAGAATTTGTTTATACCATTGTATTCTACTTACAGAAATAGCTATGATGCATAAAACTCATATCAGCAGTGGGTATCCTTGTATATCTTGTTCCTCGCTCATCATCATTTGTTTTCTAATCATTTTCATGAGCCTCGTATCTTCATGTAATTTCCCTTCTTCCAATACTCATTTAAGTCATTGAATGCATATCTATTGGTTCACCCATAAACAACTTTACCATAAACTTACCCATCACCCATTATCACCATAACATCTCACTCAGATCTATTTCTCTTCATATTTTAAGGGAACCCACTACCATAATAAGCAGTAAAAATCTATGGCAATTAGCACTATTTAACACTTAGCTGACTATTTTCTTTTGTCCCAATTGAAGCAAAATGTGGGCTTTTAAGTCACAACATGAAAATGTTGGTTGTTGATTTGCACAAATACAATTACATCAAATGTGGGAAACCACAATGATTGAGAATAGAGGCACCATACAATTGCACTATATAGAGATGGATTGGAGGAGAAAGTTGGTGAAAGGTCATAGAGACTACCCACCTAATCCTATAATCATGGAGTCCCTAAATGTAGACACTCTTGGGCACATTTTGCTTGCTCTTGATGTGTGTCAACAAGTAAAAGGAAGTTGTCAAGGATCCAATTCTGCTTAGCAAGCCTCTTATATAAAAAGGAATATAATGTCGAAAGGTTAAATGAGGAGGTTATGATATGTTTTATGGGCATTTTAAACAATGGATTTGTGCTACTAAAGAAAGAGATACGATTGGAGTTAGAGTTGATAGAGAGAGCATGGTTCTTCAAGCTATGTTAGTTGAATGCTAGGCAAATCATGGATGTGTGAGAAGGTTAGACAGTGTTGTAAGGAAGGTGGTCAGGATCTTTGGAATCATTTATAGTATGCACCTAAACTAAGTTAGGGATCCTAAGAAAAAAATACATAGGGATCATAAGAAAATGATGCATGGGATCGAAATGTAAATTACTTAGCATCGGAAAGCTATATGAAAAAGGCAAGCATCCAACATGCAAAGCAATAACTTCAACATTGCTTTTTGCAGATATACCATGTATATTATTTCTTTCACCACACATATTCTTGGTTTTGTAAAAAATAACATTGTGACACACTAGACAGCGATGAATTTTCCTCGATCAAAACAAATATGCCACTCATCAAAAGAGGCATCCACAACTATAACATCAACATGGGAATGGTTTGTTATAATTAATAGGAATACATGGTGTCAACATGCATGCATCTATTTTGGAATTTGTGTACTAATCAGATAACAATATTAAGTTTCAATATGTAAACATTGTTCATGACAAAAGGTATGGTTGGCGTGCATTGTTCGGGTTTAGGATGAAAATATGTCAAAGTTCAATCCATATGTCACGGTGATGTTAATTCCACCCTAGTACCTACCTCCCCTACATGAATTTACATTTGATAAATCGAGTATGAATCAATCAACCTTAATTACACCGAAGGTGTTATTAAGGGGGCAGTTCTATTCAATCTTTCATCGTCCTATCGATGCCAAATGAGAAGCCGCCCCCTGTATTTAAAATTAGAATTGAAATTGGAATTCGGTTTGACTGATGAGATGTTGCAGCACCAAGGCTGGTGTACTTGATATCAGAATCCGATGGCAATGGAAAGAGGATCAAGAGACTCATGCAGGCGGTTTATCATCCGATATCTCCCATGCATATCCCCACATACTCATGCAAGTTACTGATGAATCTACCACAAAATCATGTTGTATGTAAATTCGATGGGATCTACCAGGACTGCTCATGCAGTCGACATGTTAAATCCCTTACCCTACCCTGGCAATGTAGTTATTGTGTTTCGATGTACCGTTGACTGTGTGCTTGCTCGAGCATTAGCGGTCCTCATCCGGGATCTTGCAGTAGCCCTTGAACCTGGAGGCAGGTAGAAGTTAGAACGTGGATAGGTTAAACATCTTTCGGGACCAGGTTGAACTACAAGTTGCACTAATTAAAACTAAATCTTTTGGGACCAGGTTGAACTACAAGTTGCACTAATTAAAACTACCACTTGTTAGAGTTAAATAGTTTCTCTCCCATTTCTTTTGGAACTAGGGCAGACATAACTCGCTAGGAACATACAACTCAACTTAATATTGTTTGTTGCACCTTGTAATGATTGAGAAGGTGCACCTTGTACTAAAGAGGCTCCTGCGGGCGATTTATCATCTGAGGAATCAGTATCACTTGCACTTAGACAGGGCGACCCGTGATGCCGAGAGGATAAGTCTCGGATTTTAGGTGCAGTCGGTGCCGGCTTTTGCAACTGTTGGAAACGTCAGTGTGATAAAAAATGAGGATTTCATGACTTACAGGGGACCGATGACTGTAGCTTCTATACTTCACGTAGCTATTTCAATGGCTATCGTTGAAACACAAAAACACACTTACCCAATATTGCGATTGGAGAAATCAGCTGCCATGATTTATATAAATTGTAGCGTCTGCAAGATTTGTTTAATCTAAAGCTAGGATGAAAAAAAATGGCACAGATGGATATACTCATTTCATTCTGGCTCTTATGTACGGCCATTCTTAACAAAAATGTACATTCGAGCCATCCAACGAACCAACAACAAAGTCAACAGTTGACTTCGCTGTTGGTCAATTGGAAGGCTTGAACATACATGTAATACATGTCCTCGTACAATCCGAGGAAATAATAAATTTAAAATATTTTTTATTTACAACGTTCATCCTACAAACTTATAGTACATGGAATCACATTATTAAGATTCAAGAAGTATACAACTTTTTCGGCTCGCGGATTTGGGTTTCTAGAGCACGAGTTTTCCTTCTCTGACAACCCTGCAAGTCCACCTCTACAGCTCACAAAGAGGAAGCTCATCACTGCACAACGTTGTTTTCCATGCATCCAGCCTCACAGTATAGATGAGTCCCCTATAACTTGGTTGGAGCAAATGAATGGTATGCAACCTCCCGAGGAAGTGAAGAGAATAGAAACCTACCAGTTGGCTCCTAGAGATGAGTTGAGTACATCGACAGCTGCGGAAGAAATAGGGAAAGTAGATCAAGAAGCGGAGAAATTCAAGGAATTCATTGCCAGTGTTGGATCTGAGATCCATAGAGAAAATAATACACAGAATATTAATAATAGACATTCATCAATGAACACAAGAGTTTATTGTGGTAAAACCCCCGAGAGGGAAACATCCACAGAGCAATGGTATCGGTCTTCCTTATTATTCAATGAATGAAGATTAAAACAGCGTACAACTCTTTGACTCTTCTCTATGAGAATACAAGAAATATATACATTTCTTTCATGGTTACTCTTCACTGAACAAACTAAATTAATTCGGTAAGTTCGTTATGTAGCCACTGAGAGAACAGTTGTCACCCGTTTCCAACAATCTCCACCTTGACAACAATTTACCTGATACCTTGCTCATTGCTTTATTCATCACATTTCCTGCAAGCCTAGAGAAGCTAGGCACCAACATAGCTTCTCTGAAGTAACCAGCTTCGTGAACATGTCTACACTATTCTCTTTAGTGTGAACCTTTTCAAGAACCACTCCACCTTCATCAACAACATGTCTAACAAAATAGTATTTTACGAGAATATGCTTTGTCTTACTGTGATAAGCTGGATTTTTAGTCAAATGAATAGCACTTTGACTATCACAAAAATCTTTTATAGTGTTTTGAACTTTTCCTAACTCACCAAACAAGCCTTTTAACCAGACTACCTCTTTGCAAGCATGTGAAGCAGCTATATATTCTTCTTCTGTAGTGGATAAAGCAACAATATTCTGAAGCTTTAACATCCAACTAATAGCTCCACCTACAAGAGTAAAGACATAACCTGAAGTGGACCTCCTCTTGTCCAAATCACTTGTGAAATCAAAATCAACATAACCACATACTTCATCACTACAACCATCAAAAGTGATACAATAGCTACTTGTGCCTCTTAGATACTGAAGCACCCATTTCACTGTTGCCCAATGCTCTTTTCCTAGATTTGTCATGTATCTACTAACAACACCAACTACATGTGAAATATCTAGTCTTGTACTTATCATCGCATACATTAGACTTCCTACTGCATTAGCATATGGTATATGAGACATATATTGCTTTTCTTCATCATTTTTAGGACTCAAACCTGAAGAAAGATTGAAATGAGAAGATAAAGGGATATTAACATGTTTCACCTTATTCATACCGAATCTCTGAAGTATTTTCTCCACATACTTCTTTTGTGATAACCACAGCTTGCCATTTTTCCTGTCTCTATGTATCTGCATGCCCAAGATCTGATTTGTTGCTCCTAGATCCTCCGTATCAAAATTCCTAGCCAGCTGAGCCTTTAACCTGCTAATTTCAAACATGCTCTTCCTTGCGACAAGCATATCATCAACATATAACACCAAAATAATGAACATGTCATTTTCCAACTTTTTAAAGTACACACAATGATCATACTCACTCCTGGTAAAATTCTGACTCACCATGAAAGAGTCAAATTTCTTGTACCATTTCCTGGGAGATTGCCTCAAGCCATACAATGACTTTCTGAGCTTGCAAACAAACCTCTTGTTGCGATTCTGAACGAACCCTTCTAGTTGTTCCATGAAAATTTCCTCATCTAAATCCCCATGTAAGAAAGTTGTTTTGACATCTAGCTGCTCTAACTCCAAATCATACGAGGCAACTAATTCTAACAAATTTATGATAGAAACAAGTTTTACAACTGGTGAAAAAATCTCATGAAAGTCAATACCTGCTTTCTAAGAAAACCTTTTTGCAGCCAGTCTTGCTTTGTACTTCGGTACAGTGTCATCGACTCCTTTATTCAGTTTGTACACCCATTTGTATCCAACCACTTTCCCACTCTCTAGAAGTTCCATAAGATCCCATGTCTTGTTCTTTGCCAAAGAATCCATTTCTTCTTTCATTGCAAGTTTCCATTTGTCAATGTCAGACACTTTCAATGCTTCTTGATAATTGTCAGGTTCTTCTTCATTAGAAATGAAAGCAACAGATGTGACAAAATCATCATACCTCTTTGGAAAAGTTTTGTCCCATGTAGATCTCCATGGAGATTGTTGTGGTATTTATGTCTGCTCATCATCTTCCTTAGGAGTGTCCTCATGAATATCCTCTTCCTGGACATCCTCATGATTCCCCTTTGTAGATGACTGAGTATCAAATTGAACTTGCTGAAACTGTGGTACATTAGCCTGTTTCAAATCATTACTCACATCTAAATTTGATAGAGAAACTTCATTAAATGTTACATCTTTGTTTATGATGATTTTGTGGACAGTAGGATTCCACAATCTATATCCCTTAACACCATCACCATATCCAACAAAGATCAATTTTCTTGATTTAGGATCTAGTTTGGAATGATGATTTTTGGGAATAAGAGCATATGCTTCACAACCAAATACTCTAAGATTAGAATAATCACATTGTTGACCTGTCCAGACCTCTTCCGGAATTTTGCAGTCAATGGTCGTTGATGGTGATCGATTGACCAGGTAACAAGCTGTAAGCAATGCCTCTCCCCACAATTCCTGCTGCAAGTTTGCATTACTGAGCATACTCCTTTCTCTTTCAAGAAGAGTCATGTTCATACATTTAGCAACGCCATTCTGCTGCAGAGTGTAAACAGTGGTCTTATGCCTCTCGATCCCATCCTTCTTGCAATAATTATCAAATTCCTTAGAAGTAAACTCGGTTCCATTATATGTTCTAAGACATTTAATGAACCTGTCAGTGCTCTTTTCAACCAAAGCTCTAAACTTCTTCAATATATCAAAAACATCAGCTTTTCTCTTTGACAAATAGATCCAGACTTTCCTCGAGTAATAATCTATAAAACTGAAGAAATATGATGATCCCCCATAAGAAATTTTAGGAGATGGTCCCCATAGATCAGAATGAATATAGTCTAGGATACCTTTACTAGAGTGTTTTCCATATTTAAGTTTTTGTCTAGCTTGTTTACCATAAACACAATGCTCACAAAACTTCAAATCTACAGATTTTAAACTAGGAAGCAACTTCCGATCAGCAAGTACCTTCATTCCTCTTTTGTTGATATGACCTAACCGCTGATGCCATAGATGAGTGAAGTATGCTACACCAACTAAAGCTACTGTTGCTTGATCGATTTTTGTTCTCCCTTCAAGATTATATAGGTTCCCAACTCTGTTTTCCTTCATAACAACTAAGATACCTTTCAATATCTTCATGACTCCACCTTGAACCACAAATTTGTAACTAGCATTATCAAGAACTCCCATTGATATCAAGTTCTTCCTTAGTTTAGGTACATATCTCACATATGTTAGAGTCCTAACAATCCCATCATACATTTTAATTCTGATACTCCCTATCCCAACAATTTTACATGTAACATTATTTCCCATATAAACTATACCGTCATCTACAGATTGGTATGTATGAAACCAACTTCTATGAAGACACATGTGATGAGATGCTTCAAAATCAACTAACCAACCATAATGATATTATGAGACATTAGAAGTAGTTAATACCTCATCAATCATACCTGAATCATTTTCTGCTATGTTTGCCTCATTTGTATAGTCCTCCTCCCTAGAAGCTTGCTTTTGTTTCCAACAGTATTTTTTAAGATGTCTTGCTTTATTGCAAAACCAACACTTCAATTTACTCTTTTTTCCCTTCGACTTTGATCTTGATGTACCCCTTGAATGTTGTCCTCTTTCACAGGTTCTTCCCCTGGCCACCATTACTTCTGATGTCGAGTTTTCAAGACTAGATTTCTTTCGATTTTCCTCAGAAATTAAGGCTCCCACAACATCATCAAAGGTAATAGACTCAACAGAACTAAAACTGATTGAGGTTACAAAATGTACCCATGACTCAGGCAGGGAGCATAACATTATAATCGCCTTGTCTTCAGAACTAATAATATCTTCCATACTAGACAACTGACAAACAAGTGTATTGAATGCATTCAAGTGATCATAAATTTTTATACCTTCTTTCATACGCAAGGTAAATAACTATCGCTTCAGGAGGATTTTATTTTTCAAGGATTTGGTCATACACATACTTTCCAGTTTTGCCTAGAGACCTATTGTTGTAGTTTTGGACACAATGTTAAATAAAATATCATCGACCAAGCATAATCGAATAGCACTCAAAGCTTTTTCATCTATCTCGTTCCAATCTTCATTGGATATATCATAGGGTTTCTTGGTTATCCCTACCAGTGCCTTCATCACTTTTTGTTGTACCAGCATATCTCTCATCTTGACCTTCCACAACTCGAAATTGTTGCTCCCATTGAAATTTTCAATTTCAAATTTAAAACTCCGTGTTTTCGCCATTTTCTCAAGAAATTTTTAAATATCACTGCTATCGAAAAATATTACCGAACAAAAAACAATCGTTTCGAGCTTGAATGGGTTGAACTTTTATTTAATATATATATATATATATATATATATATATATTCCAATAAAAATTAGCAATTTTTTTTTTATATTCCAAACTTCCAAACAAACTTCACGAACTTTTTTATTACTTCAAACTTCCAATAAACTTCAGGCTTTGTTTTTTATTCTAAAGTTCCAAAACTCTTAATAAACTTCCAATAAAAGCTCAGGTTTTTTATTCAAACTTCCACCTTAAAAAAAACTTCCAATAAATAAAAAATAGCTTTTTTAATTATTTATTTACCATGCAGCACCCACGCATCAGCTTTTCTCCCAGGTAGCACTGGCTCCTCTTCTCGGCACTTCTTCCTCCTTCACGATGGCATTCACCTTCACCAGTCACAGCTGCTTGCACTAGCAGGTGCGATCTCAGGCAGCAGATGGGATCTCTCTTCGTGCGGGTCAGCAACAGACAGAACCTCTCTTTGTGCGGGTTAGCAACAGACAAAACCTCCCTTACTTACATCGCAGTAACTCTCTGATCCCTTTACCATGACACCGTCTTCAGCAAACGCAGCAGCCACTTCCATTGATTTGGATTCTACCACACAGTCTCAACACTCAGGCTCCGATACCACTTGTTGGATTTGAGATTCACAGAGAAAATAATACACAGAATATTCATAACAGACATTCAACAATGAATACAAGAGTTTACTGTGGTAAAACCCTCAAGAGGGAAACATCCACGGAGCAATGGTATCGGTCTTCCTTATTATTCAATGAATGAAGATTACAATAGCATACAACCCTCTGACTCTTCTCTATGAGAATACAAGAAATATATACATTTATTTCACAGTTACTCTTAACTGAACAAACTAAATTAATTCGGTAAATCCATTATGTAGCCATCGAAAGAACAGTTGTTCGTTTCCAACAGCCAGGTTTTATAAACAGATCAAATTCCAACGCCAAATTTCTCTCTTGCAGTACCAGGAGATGCTTGCTAGAGGTGCTACTTGAGTTGAGAAGTTATAATTACTTGTGTTAGTAATGCTAAAGTGCCATCTGTAAATTTATTTTATTCATACCGTTCGACTGTAGGGGTATCCCATTTCGATGAGGATAATTGGAATTCTAGGAATTTCTCATTCAGTAGATTTTATGTTTATATTTATTCTTTGTCGAGGAGAATTCGCATTCATTATTCTTCCATATTTCTACAGCAATGCTACATTGTATCGATTGCACTAATTTTGAAATGACAGAATACCTCACAACGGTTGTTGCATCTGTCCTCTGTTTTCTAAAATTTGAGAAATGCAGCGGTAACAAAGACAATTTATTAATTGAATCCCATCCCATACACGTTGCACAACGATTATGTAACTACGTAGAGTTGTTGAAAAATTGCATAAATTTTGGGTTAGAGATTGGCATGAAATCCCCCTTTCCTCCTTTCTATGAATTCCACAGACACCCTATTATGTAATATTATAAATGAAAGCACCATTGCTATTTTTGAACCAAAGTGGGCATAAAATCAAAGGAGCCTCTTAAAAACTTTGATAGAAATTGATGATATAATTGGCATTAGTTAGGTTGGTTTTGAAATTTTCATTGAGACAAGTATCTATTTACATGATATGAAAGTTAGGTTAGTTCAAAACTTTTTATTGAAAATAGTGAAATTAAGGAAAATATATGATGGTTTAATGTTAATTTTTAGTAAATTATTATTTTGTAAATGTTAGTTGAAGTTTTACTAAATTATGATAAAGAATATTATTAGATATGTAGAAACGGTTATCACATAACAATGTGGTGCTCATAACAATGTGGTGTTTATGGAGAAAGTGGACGCCTGGTATAAAAAATTCAAAGAAAACTTATTATCTAAAATATAATATCAAGAAATCTACAATTCATTTAACTTACATCTTTAGACCATCTTTCATTCTAACATGAAAATGATTTGTGAACACGCTATGTTCTTGCACATGTGATCTATGATATGGTATCAAGGAATCTACATTTATTTTTCACTTATATGTTTGGGTTATCTTTTCATTCCAACATGGAAATAATGTGTGAGCACACTTTGTAGGTGAAAGAGGTTGCATGCGAGAGTATAAATCAATTTTTTTAAATTACTTTGCTTTTAATATAATTACTTGGAATGATATGATTGATTGGTCACAAGTGGCATGTGTTTCTTTTTCATTAGAGGAAATTTCAACTCAAAATGGGCCTTTTAACTTTAATTCAAATTCCATGTCATCATGTGTTAGCCAATGAAATTGCTTTAAATTTGAAATACAGTATAGGTCTTAAACACCTTTTTAATATAAATATGGGGATAGGTATCATAAAAAAAACTAATTTTTTGTTTGTATTTTCGACATATCTCCCCATGTTTTTACTCAAATTTCGATCGAGAGAGCTTGTTGGATGCGGAATTAAATTCCCACTGGGCATACTTTTGACAGACCCCGCTACCCCAAAAACAAGAAATACCTGAAAAAACGTGGTGATGACCTCCACTGGTGCAATTGGCGTGTGGACATCGATTTACCTAAAGGTCGATTCCTCTACATCTTAGCATGGAAATGGATGGCCGCTCCAAACTCTGTCACGAATCAACTACTGAATCACAAAACAAAATCATGTTTGGCTGCTCCAACAAAATCACAATTTCTATCAGTCATTCAACAAGGAAATCAGGTTCACAATTTTGTCTTTTATTTCGTTACCAACTATATGTGGGTCGTGTGCTCTGGTGAGCTTTTTAACTTCAACTGCCAACTTCATTGAACCCCGAGCTTAGGCGTTTAAAAATAATCATGGCATGATTTTGGTGTGGGTGTTGTTCAATGTCAATGCACAATGATTATGAGAAGTGATAGATGGTGACAAAGACTTTCACAATCGGTTGCCAAATAATACGGGATCATCAACAACTCCCGAACAGCAACTTGAAACGGTTTCTCAACCATAAAATTTTCATGCTGGCTATTCCAAACTTCATGACTCGGGTGCCAATGAATAGATATGGGCAATCCAACAAAACGCGTGGAATGTGGTAGGTGAACACTGTATGTTTCTAAATTCCAAGCTATAACAAAATATATCAAAACACGTGGAATATGGTAGGTGAACACTATATGTTTCTAAATTCCAAGCTACAACAAAAGATGCTCCAAAGCTCCAATTTCCCGTGAAGCTACCACAAGCGACTGTCAATCAACAAAAACGTGGAATTTCATTTTGTAATTGGTTGTTATGGGTCCAAATTCCTCATGAAGAAGTGTGCTAAAGTGACAATTGTGCTAGTGGGATGCTGTTAATTAAGTAGTTTTTTTCTTTTCTTCCTCCAAAATTAATAAATATTATTTTATTATTTTAAGTATTATTTTATTAATTTTTTTTAGGAGGCCCATTTTGAGTTGAAATTTCCTCTAATGCATATTGATGTAGAGAAACTTCATTTCTACAGAGGTAATTTTGACGCTTTTTAGAGCATATACGAGCAAAAATGCAAGGAAGCCAATAAGACGTTTTAGGTATATGAGAAACAACTAAAAGATGAGCTAAGTGTACTGGAAGTAGGGCTCAGCAGAAAAAAGTCAAGGACTGAGCAAATTTTGTTGCAAACAAAGAGACAACAAAGAGTACGGGGAAGGGGAAAACGGTAGATAATGATGAAGAGACTGTAGAAGCATAAAAAATGGAGAGATTATAGTGTGGAGTTTCACTTTCCAGAACCTACTAAACTCACACCACCTCTTCTTTAGCTTATTGAAGCTACTTTTAGATATCACAGGAGAGAGGTTTTCCAACTTAGTAATGTCGATGTGGGTATTGACATAGGAACATGAGTTTCAATTATCGAGCCCAATACAACAGGGAAATCTACTTTACTTAATCTTATTGATGGTGATTTGTAACCTTTAGTGGGAGAGGTAAGGAGGAGTCAGAAACAGAGAATTGGAAGGTATTATGAACTCTTTATTGACTTATTAACCACAGAGGAAACACATGTTCAATATATTCTTAGGTTACATCTAGAACAAGAGGTTTTCAGTAAGCAGGAGGTTGTACATGCAAAACTAAGAAAGTTTGGACTGCCCAACCATAATCATCTAACCCCACTTGCAAGGCTTTCAGGAGGTTAGAAGGAACCTGTTGTTTTCACATCAATTTCAATCACTAAAACCCATGTTATTTTGTTGGATGAACCCATAAAGTTTGAGTTGTCATCTTATGTTAGTGTTATTTGATAATCACAACTCACATATAACCAAGTAATAATTAGTTGTGTGAGCTTAGATCGAGACATGAAGTTAATTGGTACAAATAAAATTCATATAGCACAAAGAAAATTCATACAACAAAAGGTTTTGTTTGCAATATTACCTTTAAAAAAAATCTCCACAAGTTTGGAACAAGAAGCTACTAAAATTATTAATTTGCTCATACTTCATAGACAAATTTATTTAGAAATACTCAATTAATAAGTACTCAATTGCCCTTTACTTTTCAAAGGGTCCTCTACGATTATCGCAATATGGTTATGTGAGCATCAATGAAAAATGGCCATTGAAACGGTTTTAGGCATTTAAATAATCCCAATGACCAGCCTAATGCATAAGGCTTGGATAAACCATGTGGCCCCCACATGAGAGAGTTAGGATGGTGTAAGATAGAATAGCTTAGAAAGATCTAACTCTAACTAGGCCATTTTCTTAGGCCCAACCTATGTATTTGACGAAGGGCATTTTGTTCACATCAACACATGGCCACATTGGCTACACAAAAATTTGAGTCACATTTGACTATGATTATAAATCAATGGATCAATTGTGAATCTTTAAGCATGCATGGCTCTAACACTGGGCTTTAATTGTTGTCAAATGATGAAGATGTGGTGATTGACATAACTAAGCGAAGAACCTATCAAGCTTGCACACAAAATAATTCTCACAATCCTCGATGACGTGTGGGATGTATAAGAAGTAATTTAGTATGTTGCTTCAGAATGACAAAAAAGTAATGTGATAAATCCTACATAAAAAAATACTCCAGAGTCGAAGGATTATCTTGGCGTACATCTAAGAACGATAAAATTATCTTTTAAGGTATAATTACACTAGGATGTCTTATGGTTCCCTGAAGCCTCTAGGGCATTCCTAGAGACAAAAAAAATAAAAACAAAATGGGGTCCCATGTTGTTTTTTGACATGGGATTGTTTAGTGATCAATACAACCAATCAATTAACTTGGTGACAATCATTGCTTCGTTATACATCACTCTAAGTTGAATGCTATAT
Organism: Pseudotsuga menziesii; assembly: GCA_001517045.1. NCBI lineage: Eukaryota > Viridiplantae > Streptophyta > Pinopsida > Pinales > Pinaceae > Pseudotsuga > Pseudotsuga menziesii. Next base: position 436,606 of record LPNX010884202.1, on the reverse strand, counting down.
TAGTTGGTGACAAATATTAAGATCAACATCACATTATTAAAATCGATTGTACTATAGTTTAATATGCAATTCAATTATAATCATTAAATTTTGATGAAAATTAGAATAGTAACTTTATATGTAATTAAATATACAAATAAAAGAAAATGGTAAACTGTAAAGAGTATAATGTTTTACATATTTAATTTAATTAATGGAAAGTAGAGTCATCGGATAGAAAGTAGAGTTGTTGGAGGTTGTTATAGAGAGGGTGGAGAAGAAAATTGATAAATTGATAATGGAACTTTTGGTTTTGGCTTCCATGTTTTAAGTATGTAAGAAGATCTTGGCCATTACTTATGTTTACTACTCTCTTTTTTTGGGTTTCATTGAAAGTGGCTTACAAAGTGACTTATTACTCAACTACTATGACTCCATAAATTAGTTTTACTTTCAACACATAAAATTAGATTATGTACATACAGACAACTTTCTCTCATTTTACAACATATTAAAGTTTTCTTCGGTGTTTCATTTCCCCCATTTTGGGGGTATGCTAGTTACATAGATATGTGTATACGTAACATTTGACTATCAATCACGATGACATACCACAAATTTGTGAACCCCCTATATAAATATGAGACCTTGGAGTGATATATGTAAGTGAGGCTTGCAACCATTATAGATATTTAAGTTGTTTAGTGATATTTAAATTTCACCATGAGGAGGACCAATTTCCATTTTGCCAAGTTGTTGCATGTGTTGTGTATGATGATATTGTTATTGTCTTGGCACTTGGTCGCTTTACAATTGCTATCGCATGGTATAAAACCTGTATTCTTCCCTAAACCAAATGAGTTTTATGCCAGATTCTTTGTCCCTCAAATAGTGTACCCATTGAGGTCTATATTTGCAAAAGAAAACTCCCTTTTAGTTATATTCAATGTCCCTCAAAATTTTATTATAGAGGATGAAACTTCCAAAAGAATCAAACACATGGTAAGAATAAACAACCTCTTATTGAAGCGGTGGTGGGTGCAGTGGTGGTGTGGTCTCAACGTGGGCTATGGTGCTTGGATTTGTGGTGGTGCTCTTTCCTGGATTTTTATCTGTTTAGGTCGATGACCAATTATCATGATTTAGGTATTTTCTTGATTGTTCATTTATTGACCTCTTTATGTTTTTGTGCTAATTTTGAGTAGTGTTTTTTTAGAGCTTAACACACATTCTAGAAGCCCTATAAATGGGTATTTTGACGTAGTTTTTTGACTACTAACTACCAACCCTCTAAGTACAGACCTTTGGGTTATGAAAAGCATATATCTGATGATGATTATGTGTAAGGTATTTATGCCAAATGAACAATATCGTTCAAAGTTTTTAATAAAAAAATTGAGTTGTGATCTTTTTTTTGGGAAAAAAAAGAATGAAAACCTCTACAATAACAAATTCAATTTCCATGAAATTGTTAAAATAACCCATTTTTATTAAACAATATGGTTAAAAGTTTTTAATAAAAAATTTGAGTTATATTTTTTTTTTTTGAAAAAAAAAGAATAAACAACGTCTACAATAACAAATTCAATTTCCATGAAATTGCTAAAAAGAGCTCATTTTATTGTTTTTAAAAAACAAGAATGTCACATTGAACATGCTCAATTACATTCTATTTTTCTTATCTAGGTAACAATTTTATAAACTTGGCAAGTATTACCTTAACTATACAACCTTCATCAATATATAATAGCATATTAAATACATAACCTGGTAAATTCTATGGTATATTTATTTATTTCTATTCATCAATATATAATAAAATGTTAATTATTATGCTTTGGTAAATTCTATAGTATATTTATTTATTTCTATTCATCAATATATAGTAAAATGTTGATTATTATGCGTTTTGTATGAAGGAATATTTAAAATTTTAATGTTTTGCTCATTCTATACAAAATGAGTATATATCCGTCTGAAACCAGCATCTATCAAGCACTGAGAGGGATCCATTTTTTTAAGGTGTGAACTTTTTTTTTTTAACTTACACCTCAAAAAATTTGATACCTCTTGGTGCTTGATAAATCTTAGTGGGTTTATTTTATTTTATTTATTTGGTAGAATCTAAATCATTTTACTTTTTAGGAGAAAAAAATTGTACTTTTTCTATTCATAAAGAATAAAAAAGTACAAAATTAGTCCAATGAGTCTTTAAAGAACTTATCACTCACACAGTAGAAATCTGGCCAAAATAACAACCATCTCATGGAAACTGAATAGTAGCAAAAAAACCTTCATACAAAAATAGAAACTAACAACCAAAGAAGCCAAAAAGTATCATATATTTTAGTTACATCCCATAGTAACCAGAAAGATACTATGGGATGTAACCAACGGAGATTCTTGCAACGAAGAAGAGGAATATCATCCTATCCCTGAAATGGAAGAAGAAGAAGAAGAAGAAGCCCTAGATCCAAAATACGAATATGGCACACCTACAACTCCACGTATGTCTCCAGAGGTAAGGTCCAGAAACTCATCTCCTAGTGGATTTGTCAATACAAATAATACTAACTATGGGAAAAGTAGATAAGGCAGACCTACTAGCCAAAAAATTTACTCATTAGTACCAAGGACCAATATAACAGTTGGGAATGATATTAAGCTGTCGATATTCAAGGGAAATGGGTTAAAAGACCCAGAGAAACATTGGTTTCTATGTGAATTTGTATGTACCGTGTGACAGGTCCAAGATGAAGCAATAAAGAAGGCGCAGGGGTCGTGTGCTTGATTGATATATGAAGTTCTGTGTGGTTTCGATAGAAGTCACACAAAAAACGCTTGACAAAATTCAAGCGGGGTTAATAGATGAATTTAGAAATCCCAAATTTGAATCTCAGTGTATTACAGAGATTTAAGAGATTAAGTAATTGTCTACGGAATTTGTGTGGGACTTCGACCAGAGATTTAAGACATTAATGGCTAAACTAAGCTTCCGGATGTTGGGAATACAACACAAAGAGTGGTTCATTGCAGCATTGTTACCGCACGTTCGGATTCCCTTGATGCCACAAAATATTGTGCCACATACTGAAGCTCTGGAGCTGGCCATGAAGCTATAATCCTCCCCTGTGGGAGAGACTAGTGTAGTGATGCAGACTTAGTTACAACTAGCTAACCTTACGTTGCAACTCTAGGATATTAAGAAAGGGAAGGAAGTCCAAGAAGAACTTTAGTGTACCAGATGCAAAACTAAAGGACAGTACAAGGACAATTACCCAACGTTCATGAACTATGTCACAGTGGGAGCGTCGAACCCGATAAATACACAAGGGATGCCTTGGTGTAGAATATGCCAGACAAGAGGTCATCGGTTGGAAGAGTACTTGTACTTACATAATATTGTAAGCGCGCCAACCAGTTTATATTGTAAATTTTGTAAATCAGTAGGCCATTATGAGAAGGACTGCAAAGCATTCCAGCTGTTGGAGGAGAAAACCATTGACACCTATTTAATGAAAAATGAAGAGAAGATGCAAGTTGAGTGGGCTCAAGCTCAATATCCACAAGTTGAGTATCCTCAGCCCCAATATCCAAAGAATCAATACTCGCCACAATAATACCCTCAACAAAGGGGGGAGTGGAAAATTTTGAGGTCTAGGACAAGGAGGAGGATTTGGTCATGGAAGAGGCCAAATCATATGTTATAATTGTGGGAAACCAGGATATTTTTCTAGGTACTTTGCGAACCCTACAAAAACATGTTCATATTGCAAAGCCTTTGATCATACTGTCGAATAGTGCTTGCAGTTGATTGTGAAGTGGCAGGATTGAAATGTGGGAAATCTAAACCCTATTCATAATCCCCATCTGAATCCCAATTAGAATATCCAGATGATTTATGTTCATACGAGGGAACCAAATATTGTTGTCGTGACAAGGGGAGGTGGTGCAACTGGAGCAGACCAAGAGGCACAAAATGAATAACCGCAGGTGCTACCAACAACACAAAAGAAAGTGTCACCCAACATCCAAATAAAAAAGGAAGTATTCTTGGACGTGCGACCATAATTTGTCGACAAGAATCAAGCATCGACATTTACTCCTACACTTCCAAGAAGACCAATAATGGACATGCTTGAAAGGTTCAATCAACTATTTCGAAATCAACCGAGGGGAAAGGTTAGTAAGCTTAAAGAGTTTTTTAAAAGTCACTTATCGCTAATATAAATAAAGATGATATCACATAATCGTTAGCTTTAATAGAAGAACCTCGAGAAGACGTGCGACCAGAAAAAAAGAGTAAACCATGTGGGAAAAATATTAAATATCGATCGTGAGTTAAGAATGACTACTTAGATAGGAGATTACGATGTGGACTACATTATCCTAGACTTGGGATCTGATGTTAACTTTTTGACAAGACAAACATGGGAAAGCATGGGGAAACTGCGAGTGGAGTGGTCTCCTATTCAGCTCAGATTAGAAAATTAGTAAAAAATCCTACCTATCGATTGACTCACTCAAGTGCTTGTTGAGGTAGAAGGCCTAAGAACATATGTTGACTTTAAAGTAATCAACATTGTTGATGACACAAACCTGTATTCTGCACTTTTGGAGATCGACTAAGCGATCTATAATCATACCATCATCAATTTTAAGAAAAGAATCTTATCATTTGAATATTCAGAGCTAAGGGTGATCGCACCAATTGATCTGCTAGAAGGTTAGTGATATGTCGAGCTAGTAAATAGTGAAGGGCAAGGCGACTATCTCGACCATAATTATAACATCACATCTGCAAGGGCCGATTACGTAAATCCAATAGCTGACAGAGTATTAGCTCTTGTACATCAGATGTTATATATAATATTAATAATAATATAAATCAACATTAATTATTAATATTAATAAATAATTAGTACAATAAGAAATAAATAAATAATTATGAAAATTCAAAAGAAATGACTTATATTCAGAAGGTGCAAAATGACTTATAAATCCCAAGGCAATGTAATGGTAAAACATCATTATCTTATCAAATATATATTATTCGTCCATTCATAGAGTATATGTGTTATATGCATTGGTTATTTCGGTAAAAAATATTTTTAATCTTTTCATTGGTATTAAAGCCCCTTCTTGGGTATTTAATATGATCCTACCTTTTGGCAAAAAATTCGAGACCCTGTTTGAATCGGTTATTAGCCACAGTCATCAATTATTATGACGTTCTCTAAACCGACCTTTGGCCATTTTCAAAATTTTGTTGGAGAACAAAGCACCCGAGATTAAAGGGAAAAAAGAGAAAGAGATCGTGTAGCCTGGAAATATGTGGGTCTAAAAATATAGTCATAAATTCAAGTGAAAAAATTTCAGTCTGCTACAAATAAAAAAAAGGAAGATTGTGGGGGCAATCCCTTGGCCACAACACTTCTACTCGTTATTTGTAGCCTCTCTCACGAAGCCATTCCACCTACACCTCTCATTGTGTGAACTCCAGCATCCCTCACGCCCCATCATTGTTCCCTCAGCCAGTTCGCTACCCATCGATGCAACTATATCCTAGCTATTCCTCTAACGAACCACCTCCACCGTTAATCCCTTACTGCGCCACCCCTGCTATATTTACCCACACTCCTACGCCACCTGCTTCTCATCCCTCTCGCAGGATTCTCCTGCTCCTCCCCGTCGCCACCGCGTCCCCCTCTACTCTTCTCCACCTCCATCCCACGCGCCCCCCTTCTTCTCTTCACGCTTCACGCTTCCCGTCTCCACTCACGCGTGTTATCGCAATTCTTCCTCTCGCCTTCGCCCAACCTACAACTAATATCCGCCATGCCCTGCCTTCCCATCTCTCACTCGTTCACTCTCGTTGCCATACATTGCCCCACACAACTACCCCCTCCATCTCCAATGTTGCTACACTGCCACGCCCTCCAACCACCTCTACATCGCTCCAATCCACCCTCCCACTTTCCCTTCTGCCCAACTCCCCCATTTTGTAGCTTTGCGTTGCTCCCCTTTTCTCGCATACACGTCATTCCTCTCCCCTCCGCACTCTGCAACATCCGCCAACCACTCCACATTGTTGTGCCTCCCTGCTCACCAAACTCCACCACACTCCACTGTGTTCCATTTTTTGTAGCACACCTTCACGCCATCCCAGCTCCCTGCGGTCGAAACCCTAAATTAAAAAAAATTAAAACGTTATAACATTTAATTTTTGAAAGAAAAAAAACTATATTTATAATTTATAAAAAAAAAACAATAATAATAATAATAATTATTGTTGTTGTAAAAAAAGCCCAAGCAAAGTAGTAAAAAAAAATAAGACCAAGTCAAATGAGATATTAGTAAATAAAAATACCAAGTCAAAGAAGGTATTAGTTAAAAAAAAAATCAAGTCTTGGAAGATATTGAAGAAGTTATTGAAGCATTTTATATATATTGAATAAATTATGGATTCCATATGTAGATCCAAATTTTGGACTAAGTGTCCTTATTGTGAAATGGAATTCCAATATTCAACAGTTTTTAAGAATAGAAATCACTCTTGTCCAATATGTGATAAATATTTTATTATGAAAGACGATCAAGGTAACTCACAGTTGCAATCACAAAAACTCAAAAACGAATTAGGATACTACAAGGAAAGCAATACAAATTTACAATTTGAAAATGACAAAGAGAATCATTTTAATGATTTAATAAATGCCAAATTGAAAGATCATATTTGGGAATTCACCAAACAAACTAAGGAATTTGAATTTGCGAGAAACAAATTCGACAAGGACATACAAGAGTGAGATGAAGAGATCTCTCGTCTAAGAGATCATAATCAGAAATTGTTGCTTCAAATCAAGAAGAAGAAGGATAAAACACAGTGGAATCAAAGTTTAGAAGAGAAGCTTAAAGATCTCAAACAAAAATTACTGGGAAAATATGAAGAAAATTCATCCCTGAAGAAGGTTGATCAAGACCTAGAGGAACAAATTGATAAGTTAAAACAGGACAAATAGTTGAAAGATGAAAGGTGCGAGAAGATTCAGAGTAATAACAATCTACTGGAGAATAAAGTAGCACAAATCTAGAAGGAAGCATCCAGAGTTTTCAGAAAACAAATTCAAGTTGAGGAAGAAGAAATAAACATAAATTCAACCTTTGTCACAGTTCAAAAGGAAGGCAATCCAGTAGACAAACAAACACCAAAAAATCCTTATCGACACCCCAATTATAAACACCATTTTTACCAACAATGGAGTCAAAATGAACATACACAGAAGAGTTATGTTGTTAAACAAACAAGAACATCAAATGAACATACTAAGCAATAAATGAGAAGAACCACCCTGCAAAGCCATCAAATAGCGCCAATGAAGATAGATCTTGGATGGACCACATCAACGACGATGCCACATTTCTTCTTTGAAATTCGTAACTCGTATCGTCTTATTTCATCAAGTATCACAAATATTAAAAGAAAGAATTTAGAGATGATGGTTCAAGAAAAAAATCAGTCGTAAGCCTTGTCTTCTCTAAGCTTCGAGGACAGAGCTTCTCTAAGGGGAAGGCAATGTTATATATAATAATAATAATATAAATCAACATTAATTATTAATATTAATATCAATTAATATTAATAATTAATAATTAGTAAAATAAGAAAGAAACAAATAAATAATTATGAAAAGTCAAAAGATGTGACTTATATTGAAAATGTGCAAAATGACTTATAAAACCCGCAACAATGTAATTGTAAAACATCATTATCTTATCAATTATATATTATTTGTCCATTCATGGAGTATATGTGTTATTTATGCTGGTTATTCTGGTAAAAATAATTTTTAATCATTTCATCGTATTTTGGCGAAGCATTAGAAAACTAGCAGAATGGAATGCATGAAGTATCCATGAGAAAGTGCGCAAGAATTACACGGTATGTGCGATAGGTAGGAATCGAGGAAAGTGATCTATCTACATATGAATGTTTACCGAACCTTGCATCTTTTCTGACAGAGTTTGAAGAAAAAGTCACAGATCATCAATGCTTGTCTGCCCTGGAATTTGTGCTGAAAGCTACACCTACTAGATGGTGGGTCGTACATAAAGAATCTATCTCAGAATGGCCACATAGTAGAATATTGACGCAGATAAGATTCAAATAAGAGATCAGTTATAGTGACCAAAAGTATACAAGATTGACTAATCATGTCAACCATATTGAGTATTGTCATGCGACATGGGAGTCATGTCTGCAACAAGAATGGGTTCATGAGTTCATACACACATTAGACATGATACCAAGGAACTAGTATACATCAGTTGAACTGAGACGAGGAATTATTGAATGGGATGAATTATCTACTAGATTCATACACATTTGAATTCGTTGATGATCATTTGTGGATTGATGTTGCGTTGCAAGTCATCAAGACAAAGATATTTGAAGATATCCATGTCACAATGACAAACTTCAATCAACGCAATGCAACAATCCAACACTGGATGGAGTGCTATAATGTGTCAAGAGAACCTGATGACGATGAACCACTCGGCGTAAACTTACCTGATTGTAAAGGTTCGCGTGCAGTGGAAGGATTTGGTATTTCTAGCTACCAATTTTTGAATCCACTAAAGTCAAAAAAGTAAATATTAACTCCTTGGAGAATCCAAAATTTTCCAATATTGGGTATTATTGGGATGACGAGAGTGTCGAGAAGATCATGGATCTATTACAAGAGTTTCAAGACATGTTCCCTACGAAATTATCATAGATGAAAGGGATTGTCAGATACATTGAATAAACGAAGATACCTTTAAAGCCCGACACAACACCTATCAAGCAACAACCATACCAATTGAATCCACGGTATAAAGAAAAATTCAAGGCGGAGTTGGACTGAATGCCGGATGCAGGTATCATAGAACCTATAGAAGAATCGGAGTGGATCATTCTGATAGTACTGCAAGATAAAAAATACTACTGGTGAAGTGCAAATTTGCGTTGACCTAAGAAAATTGAATGATTCTTATTAACATGACCCATTTCCGACTCCATTTACAGATGAGGTACTAGAGAGTGTCGAGGGTCAAGAAATTTACTCGTTCACTAATGGGTTCTATAGATACCATAATATTAGAATCACAAAGGAACACCGACAATAAAATAACCTTTGTGATGGTGTTGGGTTGTTTTCAATACATGGTAATTAGGCTTTGGACTCAAGAATTCCCCTACTATGTTTTCCAGGCTAGTAGTGGCTTCCTTTCAATATTTTACCCATAAATTTTTTGAGGTCTACTTCAATGATTGGACAATATTTGGGCTCATTAAGGATCATATTGAGAGCCTAAGGATGACATTGGAACATTGTTGCCAGTATGAAATTTCAATGAACCTAAAGAAATGTATCTTTTGTGCCCCATTTGGAATTTTGTTGGGCCATGTAGTTTGTCTCGATGGAATATTGGTCAACGCTACCAAAATTTTGATTATCCTTGACCTACCATCACCTACCACAATGAAGAAACTAAGAGAAACATTGGGACACACAAGATACTACCGAATATTTATTAAAGGATATGTGGAGGTGACTGCTCCGATGGAGAAGTTATTGATGAAAGATGTTAAGTTCCAGTGGACAGAAATTTCCCAAGAGAGTTTGGACACTTTAAAGAACAAGATGCGTACAACGTCCATACTTGTATTCCCATACTGGAAAAGAGGATTTCATGTACATTTTGATGCATCGTCTGTCACACTCGGTGTGGTACTAGCACAACCTAGCAAAGGATCGATTAATCATCCTATTGCCTTCACCAACATGAAATTATCAACAACCGAGAAGAACTGTATCACAATGAAAAGACAAGGACTAGCTATGGTATATGCTCTGCATAAATTTAGACATTATTTCCTGGGTGGAAATTTCAAAATGTACACAAATCATCTAACATTGAAATACCTGATAAATAAGACAGTGTTGGGGGGGGGGATATTTTTCGATGGATTCTCCTTTTTTAGGAATTTGACTTTGAATTCATTGTTAAACCGGGTCGAATGAATTCAGGACCAGATCATCAGTCGAGGATCGAAAGTGACAAAGAAACTGGTAACCTCAACGATAGTCTCCTTGATGCGCAAATATTTGCGATAACAATGTTTTGATGGTTAGTATAGAGACATCATACAATTTGTTAGTACGGGCCTCACAAAAACTAAATTTACTACTACACAGAAGAAATAGTTAGTTGTGTGACTTGCAGACTTCCAGTTGATCGCTAAACAGTTATATAAAATGGGCCCTGATGAGATTCTTCGTCGTTGCGTCTTGGAACACAAGCGACTGATGATACTAAATGAAGGGCATCCTAGTGTCATAGGAGGCAATTTTGTTGGAAAATATACATTGCAAAAGATATTGCAAGAGGGATTGTGGTGTCCCACCATGCATGCAAATGCCCGAGAATATTGTCACAGTTGTGTTGTCTGTCAAAGAACCGAAATGCTGTCGCAACGAGATGAAATTCCATTAGTACCCCAAATAACTTTGCAGGCATTTGGTAAATGGGTCGTTGATTTTGTGGGTCCTATTAGTCCACCAAGGAAGCACATAAGTGAAATATATATAATTATTGTAACTGGCTACCTAACCAGATGGGCCGAAACAACACCAGTAAAAGATTGTACTACTGCTAAGTAAGGATTACTGCGATCATGAAGATGACAGATGTTGGTGCTATCAAGGAAAGATTGTCATAGCTGATACAGTTGAAAGAAGATCGTTTTGTTGCAGGATATCATCAAAACGTTGAGAAAGAATGATAGAAAGTATGGCATGATCCCCACATCAAGAACAAACAATTTCAGGTCAGAGGACTTGTTCTTTTGGACGATAACAAATTTTAAAAGCATCAGGGAAAGCTAAAAACACACTAGCTAGGACCATATATTGTAACACATATCACTAATGGAGGCATAATGCAATTGCAAAATTTGGATGGAACACCTATCAAAGGACTGGTAAATGGAAGTTGGGTAAAGCCTTATCAGGATAGCCATGACTTGGTTGCCTGATAAAAAATAAAAAATAAAAATCTCTGAAAATTTTGTTCAGATCGCAGGAAATGAGATGTCTTAAGAAGAAACAAAAAGCGTCGTAGACTGATAGTATGTCATAGAGAGAGGATATTGTCGCATAATCTTTTTCTGTCACAAAAGGAGAATTGATGGCGAAGACAATCCTTCTATCACACCGAAGGATATCTGGTGAAGGTTGAATACAGGTCATAAGGGGAGAGATGCTGTCGCAAGTTAAAATCAAGTCGCATAAATGACAGTTGGTCGTAATTAATTCCAAAGTCCGAGAGTGGCGGCATGCATGGAAGTTTCCTAATAAATATTCAGACGATCAACCCATGTGACAGAAATGACAACTACATTTCCATTAATTGTTTGTGCGTATGAAGGACTCACTGATTGAATGGTTAGAAGTTATCACCATTCGTGCCCAAGTTTCAGTTCATTCTGCTGCATTCAAGAGAGAGTATTCCATTGCCATCTGCAAATGAAAGAGTCGAAGTAAGTTTTCCAAAGAGCATGTTTATTTTGATTTCCAGTACAAGCACAGTTGTAGAACCTGGTGTCACGACCACATCACCCACACCCATTATGGAACACACTGTCAGATATGTTCCACTACAAGTCGTGGCTGCAGAAGAAGCTGAAGAAGTTACATTCATTTCTCCAGTAAGGTTGAGACTAGACCCACCTGGTTTGTTAATGGGAAAGTGCTCTGGTAACCACAAGAAGAAAGCACCAGTAGCACTAATGTTGGGAGATGAAGAAGCAATGGTTGAAATTAGGCTACAATATGATATCCCTCCAAAACCACATGATGCACCCAAGAATAGAATCGCCAAAAGCAAAGTATCCATTGGTAATGGTAAATAACAATGAGAGCATACAACATCACCTTCATCTTTACAAGAAGCACAAGATATATTTGGTGATGTCGATGAGTTTTACATGAAGCTCAAGATATATTTGGTGATGTCGATGAGCTTTACAAGAAGATCAAGATATACTTGGTGATGTTGATGCAATTTTCTCTCGTCGGTCCTAACGTTTTAAAGAAGTACCCTTTCAATGCTTGAAGAAAGAAGGAAGACAACAACAGAGGTTGCAAAGAAGATAGAAGAGGCAAATGCACTATGTGCCAAGGTAGTCAAACAAGTTTCTCAAACATGGGAAGTGTTGATCAACGATGTAGAGTTAGAGAAAGTCGCAGAGTAGTTGCGTACTGCCGAGATAGAGCCGAATCAGATGAAGGATGAGATCAAGAAATTTCCCTTAGCATAGAAAATGGATAAGTTTGTCGAGATGAAGAAACTTCAACATCAAGTCGCAATGCTGCGAACTCAACAAAAACAACAATAGAGTATCAAAGTCGCTGAATTGCACGCCAAAGCAGAAAGAGTTATAGACATCCTTCAACCTATACACCAAAAAGTGCAACAAGCAACAAAGTTCGTAGGACTTACAACATTGGAACACATCAATTCTGACCTTGTGGAGAATTTGCAGAAGGTAGAAGAAGATGTGTGATGGGAAACAGAGCAGATAATGAAAATATTCCAAGATTTTCAAAGTAAAGTCGTCACGATCAAAGGGTTGGATTAGCGTGGGTTGGGATAAGCCATAGGCGAGTGTTGGGGGCCTGTTGGACCTAGGAAAAGATAGAGAGAATTTAGTTAGAATTCTGCTCGGGAATATGAAGAGTCTGGTTGCATGACAAAGGAAGCTATGACGGAAGAAGAGTTGCGACATAAGAAGCAGTTGTAAGGGAAGTTGCGACAAAAGGGAATATGCGACAAAATCAACCGCGACGGAAAGAACCACGATAGAAGAAGACATGTAGCAGTTGAAAATGACAGGTCATGGTATCATGGGTAAGAAGTCAATTAGGATAATACATGCTTTAGGGAATAAAGCATCTTTGTATTTTGGGCTGATAGTGCCTAATAACAGTTGTAACTGAAATAAACGAGCATAAGAATGACAACCTATCGGCTACTAGAATGAAGTTGGCTAATTATGCCATGTAAGAGTCTATAAAAGGGAGAACCCAAGCTGTGTGCGGGTTGGTTGGTTTCTTGCTTGCTTGCTTACTTCCTCATAGTTACACACTTATATAGATGTACTCTTGGTTGGTCTGAGTTAGTCGTGGTTATGTGTTGTATGTTTGTAGAGTTGTAGAGAAGAGAGAGTCGATCCAGGCGGTGTGTGGATTGATAGTAGAGTGAAGGAGAGGAAATTGCAGAAACCAGAGACTAAGAAGCATGAGAGGAGAGAGAAGCCTATATATATTGTAAAATAAGATATAGAGTAGAGTCTACAAGTTAAGTGCGTAGATGAAATGTGCCATATATTTCTCATGCGAGATGAGGAGCACCTTTGTGGTTTTTCCTGGATGGGTTTCCACGTTAAATGTTGTCTATGTGTATATTTTATGAATGTGCTTATGTTGAATGAATGTATATTGTGAATGAATGTATGCTTATTTTCTTTTGAATGAGTCCTTATATCTATCCCACTGTTGTTAGTTGGAATCACTAATAATAAAGTATATTAATTGTTATAATCTCTATCGACAGACAAGTAGAGTCACATCTTGAATGCATGCAATAAGAATAAGTAATATAACAACTGACTTCAGTCGAGCAAGATAGTAAGGTGACAAGGAAGCAAAAATACCCACACAAATGTAGAATCCTAGTTCTGGCGATTACCCATAAAGAGATATCTCGGGTGAGACTGCATCTACGTCACAGGTGTTGCCAACTGAGCCACACTATGTCGGGTCAATATATTGGGTTTTGTTAAAGGGAAAACAAGGGTCTGAACCTGGTTCTAAGGGAGAGACACCAACAAAACTCAACAACCAGATCATCATCATCTGCTGTTGATTCCAGGTCACCGGAGGCAAGGGAATCCGATCCTCGGGAAGGGAAAATTGTCCCCTAGTTAGACAACTCCTTTCTTGAATAATGGTGATAGGTTTGTCATCTTCAAATATACTACCATACTCCCATGAAATTTAGAGATCCGGTATTTTAGTATGCCTCTGATAGTAGGAAGTCCATTTCAAGACAAATATATGAGTTCACTCAAATCAATTTTAATATGGCTATGTTCTTTATGAGGTAGAATTCTGCTAGCAAAAGAAAATGCTCATGCATTATTTGAAAAACAAGATACTTTCATAGCTAGTTGAAAATCTAACATATATTATCGGTTATATGATAAGCTTAACCTTTGGATGTTATGTTAATCTTGACTCGGTTATATAGTAATTAAAATAACCTTGATTTGGTCATTAATGGATTTGCAGTTGGTGGTTTAAGAGCCTATAGTTTTGGGTAACACATGGTATCAATATGTGATGAAGCCTATTTAAAGGCTTGAGTAACTCCATTGTAAAATGCCTCAAGTGGTTTTTGTTGGCCATATTGGCCATGGCTTGGTTGGATTTGACCAAGGGTAATGAAATATATCTTTTGAATGGTGTTTTTCTCGGTAAAGGATTTCTAGAGTAAATATTTTCCATTATTGTGTACATGCTCCAATACCATATTAAAAGTTGTCAAGCATTGTGGAGAAATAAAATATGTGTGAAGAAGAGACTTGTGATATAGGTTAGAGGAGGCTCAATTAGAAAGGAAGAGAGGGTTGCGAAGGGAGATCCCATGTGTAATGGTTTTGAGGACACATTCAATTTATAAAAGAGAAGAGATGGTCATGGTTGTTTTCTATGAAGGAAATTTGATCTTGGTAATGTGAAATTAAAATCAACAAAGGAAGTTGGTTGATGTAGTGGAAAGGAAACAATATGATCCAAGTGAAGAATTGGAGAAAGAAGAACATGGAAGATGGATGAATAAGTGATTGCTCATTATAATGGAAGAATTTTTATGGAGTTGTATTTAATCACAATGTAAATGGGTATATGGCTATAAGACCTGTTTAGGCATGTCTACCCCTGGATTGGTGGGTCACCTATGAAAATTCTAGATGTATATTTAGGTAGACTAAAGGCAGTAGGAGGGCATGTTGTCATTCCATATACTCAGTTAAAACTTTTAGAGGGGTTGGTGTTTACCCCAAGTCAAGTTTAAAGGGGAAAATACTAAGTTAATCTTGACATGGTTAAAGATTGATTGAGATAACAATGATTTGGTCAAATGGGTTTACAAATGGTGGTTTACGAACCCATGGTTTTAAGTAACCCATGATATTTTACCATGGTATTGCATGTGATGAAGCCTTACTTAAGGGATTGAGTAACTCCATTATATAATGCATGTGAGTGGCTAGTGTTGTTGGATTTGGCCATGCCTTGGGTTTCCAAGGTATAAATTATTCTTCATTGTATGTGCATGCCTCCAATGTGTTTTATTATCATTAACATATGGTACTAGATCTATGTTTTGGTGAATAAATATCACCCACTATAAACGCCCTAGATCATTGGCATTAACGAAGAAGTACTAAGTTAATGAGTTCTTTATCTCGCTCATTTTCCCATGGCTTGGTTGGATTTGACCAAGGGTAATGAGAAATATCTTTTGAATGCTAGTTTTCCCAGTAAATGGTTTCCAAGGTAAATATCAACCATTATTGTGTGCATACTTATTATTGCATATTTTTATTTCTCCAAACTGCTTGATAAATTTTATTATTAATACCTACCTAATAGAACTAGTTTATTGTTTCCAATGTGTAGCTCACTATAAAAAATAATAAAAAATGACTAAACAAGACAATAAGATAGAAAGAAATCATACATGTGCCTTGTGGAACTAAATAAATAATAAGAAATGAGTTGAATATCCTTGTTAATTTTAAGGAAAATTTAACACTTATTTGATGTTAATGAAACAACCAACTACAAGTCCCCAAATACTAAGGCAATTCATTTTTAAGGAAAATGAGCTCCACATATTACAAAAGTTACAAAATAATGGATAGTTATGAATTAAACATGTTTACAATATCAAATCACTCTTAACAAAACATTTCATAAAATTGAGAAAAAACCTTTCAAAAATTGAATTCACATACAAAAGTAATAATAATTTTGAGATACAAATAATCCAAACTATTTTGATGTGAACTTGGAACTCACCCATCAAAGAACCAATATAGAATTGCACTATACCACAAACTGAATTTCATTAAAGATTTCAACAAAATACCTTATTAAACATAAGGCTAACATTAATATGACAATGATGACCTAACTCACTTAAACCTAACAATCATTAAAACATGCCAATACGCTACAACATGCATCTATTTCTAGTAAAGCATACATTCAGAATGTTAAACAATTTCAATAAAAAATTAAGCTAAACGTAATACATAATATATTCATTACTGTACCACTCTAGCTAAGATCTTGATAACATGAACATCCACTTCAAAAAAAAAGCACTTACCACTTCTCCTAAAATCTTGACAACATGAACATCCACTTCAAAAAGCATGAACATGAATAAGTTGATTTTAAGCTAAAGATTTTTCTACAATGCCAAATGTTGCCCAATTTAGCCTGCATTGGGCATCTGTAGACCATTGTAATTTTGCAGATCCATCTGGGGTGCTGCATTGCTTACAAACTCTAGAAAACCATACCCCTCCGATTCGCCCACCTGCTTATTACGAATAATCTTAAGAGAAAGAAAGCCTTCAACAAAAGCAAAACAAGTATGCAAATAAGTCTCATCCATCCAGTGCTGTAAACCTCCGATCCAGAGGGTCCTAATCTCGTCAGCAAAACTCACTTGTTGTGGGTATTGTTGCACCATAAGGTGGAATTGGGCTTGCTGAGGCCAAAGCCAAAACCCAGCTTGAGCAGGCGTCTGCATCATCATCCACTGCAGTTGCTGTTGAGGATCGATCGCGGGCGTGGCCACGGGAGTTGGCTGCATCATCATCCACTGGCACACCCGCGGGAGTTGGCTGAATCATCATCCACTGCTGCTACTGCTGGGAATCGATTGCGGGTGTGGTCACATGAGTCTGCTGCATTATCATCATCATCTGCTGCTACTGGGGATCGATCGCGGGCGTGGCAACGGGAGTTGCCTGCATCATCATCCACTGCTGCTGTTGCTGGGAATCGATCGTGGGTGTGGGCACGGGTGTCTTCTGCATTATGATCATCATCTGTTGCTGCTGTTGGGCATCAATCGCAGGTGTGGCCCCGGGAGTCGGCTGCTTCATTTTGAAATATTTAAAAGGATTAAAACCCTCAAAATACAATTTAAAAAACCTGCGAAACAACGAGGCGCAAGATATCTATGGAAGTTCGAGTGAAACGTTGAATTAGTATAAGGAGTTCATAATTGTTCTAGCTAACAGAGTTTTCTCCAGCAATGAAAACTGGAACAACTCATTAGCATGGCAAACAGATAGACGCATCCCTCTGCATGGATTCATGTGTGAACAATTCTCAAATTTTATTTTCCCTCTGTATTAGCAGTCGTCAGTCGTAATAAATTGTTATGGCAGGGGCAGGGGAGGTTATGGCAGCGGGTCGTGGTTTGAAAAACAGAGTTGGCTAATTAGACCATTTGCACTTGACTTAAACTTAGGCTAGATTGTTTTGGTCAAAATTGGGTAATGCAAAAGGGTAGGTTTTAGTGACTGGAGGTTAGATTTTAGTGATGGGTAATAAAGGGTGTTGAATCTGCAATAAAAATTGCAATTTTAATATTGGAAATCTCATTTTCAACAACAAATAATGTTACCTGAATTTTGGCCAAACTTATCTAAAAATGTAAATAATCTATAAATTAGACCACTCCACAGAAGGTAGATAACCATGAACTTAGTGTGAGAGGCAGTGGTAACAGGACGAGAGAGCACCAGTGACGGAGCGTTAACGAGAGTTGCAACAGAGATGGAGTGGGGATAGGGCTATTTGAGGGAGCACCAGTGACGGAGCGAGTTGCAACACAGATGGAGTGGGGATAGGGCTATTTGACTGTGGTAAAGGGAAAATTGTTTCCTTAGACAACTCTATTATTTGGCGGTGTCATTTAAGTGTGCTATCACTAATTTTACATCACATACATATTTAAATTCTAGAATCTAAAACAGAATAATATAAAGTATTAAAATTAGATAAACATTTTAAGTTTTAGATTTTTTCATTATTTTTGTTCTAGAATAATATAAAGTATTAAAATTAGATAAACATTATTTGGCGGTGTCATTTAAGTGTGTTATTACTAATTTTACATCACATACATATTTAAATTCTAGAATCTAATAATATAAAGTATTAAAATGAGATAAACATTTTAAGTTTTAGATTTTTTCATTATTTTTGTTCTAGAATAATATAAAGTATTAAAATTAGATAAACATTTAAAGTTTTAGATTTTTTCATTATTTTTGTTTAAATTTAGTGATTAATTTTTTGGTTTAATTTTTATTTATTTATTTAAAATTATACAGTTTCAACTAAATATATATAATTTTAATTAAAAAATTAAAAATGATTTTTTTTTTTTAAATTATACAATTTCTAACCAAAAAAATACATATACAATTTCAATTAGAAAAGCAACCAAAAAGATAGCTCAAAAGTAACCAAATATATACATTTCACTCAAATTTCAATTAAAAAACAACCAAAAAGATAGATCAAAACTAAAACATTTAGCCTACTTTGTATGAAAGACCTAACCTGGTGCTTGGCGATGGCCATAACAGTATAAGGGGTAACCAAAACGCCCTCGACGAATCAGGCTGAGCAATTCCAACTGAATTGATAATTGAGACACTTTAAATCAAGAGTTGGGCCAGCTAGATCGTTTTAAAATGAGTTATTTAATGTATAACAATTAAATCTGAATGTAAAAATTAAAAAATTACAAAAATACAATTTTAAATGAGTTATTTAGTATATAACAACTAAATCTGAATGTAAAAATTAAGAAATTACCAAAATACGTTTTCATGAACAATTGTAACCTATTTCTCTCCAAAAATTGGCCGGAAAAGCGACGCGTTTTAGTCTTTTACTCTAGTCGATTATTTGGTCTGTTCCCACTGTCACATCAAAGTTCAAAGTTTGGGTTTAAAGAGTCAGGATTCAGAGAACAAAATTGCAACATATAAATGGGATTAATTTACTTTAGCATATATACGTGTCGACTTCAAAAATTCCACATGTCTCTTGTTTCTAGAATTCTGTAGAACTAAGTTACCTATATTTCAAACACTTAAGCGAGACTCTGATTCGGTAAGGACCGGAACCATTCAATTTTACTTCCCATAGAATTCTAAAACAGCTGCTTGAAGGTTTTAACAGCTGCCTAAAGGTTTCTAGAACGAGTTTTTCAAAACCGCATGATTTGACTAAAGCTGAGGACACCGGATGGTCTGCTAAATATATAAGACCGTATCGGGCTTCTTTCATTTGAACGATCTATGAAACATTGTCACTGTTATCATAACTTCTGAATCCTATAATGGTTTCAAGCCTTACGATCTGTGAATGAAATAACAGTTTTATGCCATATCATCATTTTTTAATTGTCTAGAGGTATATAAATCTTCTGCTTCTGTCTTCGTTATATCGTTTCTGCTATTTGCAATGGAAAAGCTTGCAATGGAGAAGCTTGCAAGGAAGCCATCAGCAGTGGGGGCTGGAGCTCGTTCTGATGAATTTATCATCAATTATCATGGCCAGAAGATGATCCAGGGTATTCCCCACTTGCGAGAATATTTCCAGGACATGCCCACTCTTACAAATCCTCTTATGCATGGTAAGTATTTTCAACCCAGTGAAGGTTTTTTCGTGTCTGAGAACGATATGGTTATGGAGAACATTGTTGTGGATATACAGACAATATCAAGGGAGACACAAGTACTGTATCACAGAGCAGGGCCTCGGTCTGAGGTATGTTTTAGTCCCGATGAAGTCCGTGCTGCCATTGTTACATGTGGGAGGTTATCTCCTGGCGTTAACACAGTTATCAGAGAGCTTGTAATTGGTCTCTGGTTTCAGTGTGGAGTAAGGGATATCAAAGGGATTAGGTCGGGCTATCGTGGGTTTTATTCCTCAGAGCCTGTGGCTTTGAATCCGAAGTTGGTTGATAATTGGCATAGGACAGGGGGGACAATGCTGGAGACCTCGAGGGGAGGCTTTGATTTGGAGAAGATAGTTGCTGGCATTGAAGCCTGTGGTTTTAACCAGGTTTATATTATTGGTGGGGATGGAACCATGAAGGGTGCAGTGAAAGTATTCGAAGAAGTTAAGAGGAGGAGACTAAGAGTTTCTATTGTTGGGATCCCAAATTCTGTGGACAATGATGTGGGGATTATTGATAGGTCCTTTGGGTTTCATACAGCAGTGGAGACAGCCCAGAGTGCTATCAATGCAGCCCATGTTGAGGCCGAGAGTGCCCCTAATGGAGTAGGGCTGGTTAGATTGATGGGTAGGAATACTGGACATATTGCACTGAATTCAACTTTGGGTAGCAGGGATGTGGATTGCTGCCTTATACCTGAGAACCCATTTTATCTGGAGGGAGAGGGTGGTTTGTTTGAGTTTTTAGAGAACAGGTTGGCAGACAATGGGCACTTTGTCCTTGTTGTTGCAGAGGGGGCTGGACAGGAATTGATTCCCAGGAATCTTGAGGACAAGGAGAAGAGGGATGAATATGGAAATCCTGTGTTTTTGGATGTTGGGCCATGGCTCAGGGATGAGTTGAAGAATTGGTGGAAGAAACATCATCCCAGTGAGCAATTTACATTGAAGTATATTGATCCAACTTATATGATCAGAGCCGTGCCTGCAAATGCTGCTGATAATATCTATTGTACTGTGCTCGCTCATTCTGCTATTCATGGAGTCATGGCGGGCTATACAGGTTTTGCTGCAGGGATGATAAATGGGGTCTACGCCTACATTCCATTGGATCGGGTCGCTGCCACTCAGCACTTTGTGGATGTCAATGATCATAAGTGGGCTTGGATGAGATCTGTAACCAATCAACCAGACTTTTCCTGACTTCTGAAATCTAGAAAGGAGGATTAATCGCATAGTGTGTCAGGTTGGATGCATGCTATTTTTAGTTTAAACGTAAATCTACAGTCCAGTACTTCAGAGCAGAGGTTATATACTGCCCTTTTTTATATATCTGTGTCTCCTTCAGTTTCAGTTTCTTTGCTATATTCAGGACCTCCTTGAGCTCAAGTCATGGACCTTACCTGAGTTCAGGGAAATATAATGTTCGTTCATCCTTTCCCTTCTTTATGTTTATTTTCTCTTTATCTGATGCATCTAAGGTTTAATAATTCGGTTCTTAGTGCTTTAAATTGTAAAAATCAAGGCTTCCGTACTCGATTTAGGACAAGTTAAATAACTTCTATGAGCAGACAGATATAATAAAGTGTCAACTCAGCTGTAATCCATTGTCTTCCTGCATAGTTTGGATTCTCTGGATTTTTATGACACGGCCCAAGTTTTCTGAATGTTATTGAGAATAGCTGTATGTATTGAATATTTATTTGATTTGAAAGGGGTTTCAGTTTTGACCCAGGTTCATGCAAAATATGGCTAGTATGTGCGACGTGCGTGTGTTCACATAGGAAACAAAGAATCACAGGAAGTGCTGTGGAATGTTACCTTTTCTTCTGTATTATCCAATATTGGCTGTAAAATCTTTCTAGAATTATTGGAATAATAATATGGCTAGTATGTGCGTGTGTTCACATCGGAAACAAAGAATCACAACAAGTGCTGTGTATTGCTACTTTTTCTTCTGTATTATGAATTATCCAATATTGGTCCTAAATTTTTTCGACAACTATTGAAATAATATGTGTGCCAGATAACATTATATTATGATCTTAGACAAGCTTTGAATGGAACTCGAGACCTGCCCTGGCTGGCGGGACGTTCTGTGACTGAGTTACATGGCCATATTATAATGTGCAACCTTGTCTGCATGTCTGGATTAATAATTCCAACACTTTCCCTCAAGACATACTTGGCCTTGGGCCTCCTAGCCGCTTAACAAGTTTGGCTATGTTCCCTTGTTTAAACATAGACAGGCTAAGATTCAAACTAAGGATCTGTACCCAGCCAGTGTGCTGCTCTACCACTGTGCATGTCATTTCATGAAGGGCAACCTTGTTTGCTATTGTGGATCTCTATTCCAAAAAGAATTCCATCAATGCAGAATAACCTTTTGGATTTGAAATTTTGAACCTATAATAGCATATCAACACTTTCCCTCAAGGCATACTTGGCCTTGGGCCTCCTAGCCGCTTAACAAGTTTGGCTATGGTCCCTTGTTTAAACATAGACAGGCTAAGATTCAAACTAAGGATCTGTACCCAGCCAGTGTGCTGCTTTACCACTGTGCATGTCATTTCATGAAGGGCAACCTTGTTTGCTATTGTGGATCTCTATTCCAAAAAGAATTCCATCAATGCAAAATAACCTTTTGGATTTGAAATTTTGAACCTATAATAGCATATCAACACTTTCCCTTAAGGCATACTTGGCCTTGGGCCTCCTAGCCGCTTAACAAGTTTGGCTATGTTCCCTTGTTTAAACATAGACAGGCTAAGATTCAAACTAAGGATCTGTACCCAGCCAGTGTGCTGCTCTACCACTGTGCATGTCATTTCATGAAGGGCAACCTTGTTTGCTATTGTGGATCTCTATTCCAAAAAGAATTCCATCAATGCAAAATAACCTTTTGGATTTGAAATTTTGAACCTATAATAGCAAAACTTCTGATATGCCGGAAACAAATATGTCAAGATTTTTTTTTAATTTTATCGGGTCACCAATATTCAAGCATCAACTTCTTAACAGTTGACATGAGACAGCTGACAAACTGTAAATGATAAGCAGTTGATTTTGAATCTTTCAAGGCTGATGTTTATTCTGACTACGGTAAATTTTTCATAATGTCTAAAAACATGCACATAGAAATTCTTGACACTTATCTGAAAATGCTAAAATCAGAACATGCTTTGGAATGTGCTAGACTTGAAAGTAAGTACTGTAGAACTTTATACATACAAGCTTTACCTTTCTTCAATGTGGATAAATCTGGAACTTAATATCATTTTGGGGTATACTGTATCTCTTCAATAATCAGTAATATTCCTTTTGAAGGCCTCTGCACATGGAATGGAGTTGTTGTCTTATTGATGGTATGGAGTTACGATTTTGATATTATCTATGTTGCCGGGGTACCCGTACCCAGGGGTAGGGTACGCGTACCTGTACCGGATACTCGTAGGGTACGTCCCTGCTGTACCTCACACTTGGTCCACGTACCCGAGACTCCGTTATAAAAAAAGGGGTACTTATAGGCAAAATGGTATGCCGTACCCGTGTTTGCGTACTTTGTACCCCATGTTTGGGTACTCCGGGGGTACGGTCGACTCAGTAAAATGCAATCCATTGGGGAAAATGTAATGACCCCCCACCAAATCTGAACTAATTTTTTGCTAACTACGCACGGAGTCTGGTTCAGGACTTATGTCAAACACTTTGCAACACTGTTCAAATTCCACTGAATATTGTCCAAATCTGGTAGATTGATTTTACATTGATTTACAATGAATGCATTTATGGTTTTGTGTTCAACACTCATGGAACATAATTTGACTACCAAATGTGCACATAAAAAATATACATATGTATTTAATACTGAGAAATACACTCACAGCAACGCAGGAATATATTTGGCAATTTGCAAATTTTTATTGCCTGTAACAGTAGTACAAATAGGTGTTTAAAATAAGATTTCAAGTGTACCTTCATGTCTGAGTTTGATTGTCTGTTACAGCTTCCTGGTACAATGATTTATCAAATTTTATGTAACTTCCAGTCTTCCAATTGATATCTATTGAGTCTATATTTGATCAAATTTTCAATCTGAATGTTCGTTGTTCAAAGAATCAAATGTTCATTGTTCAAATAATCATCAAATTTATAATTATGAATCATGATTCATAATTTATGAAGAAATCTACATGCATGTATGATGTGACTATGACACACACACACACATATATATATATATAGCACCCCCGACGTACCCAAGTACCCTTTTTCAAAAAGTGGCGTTCGCGTACCCATAACCAAGTTTCCTGGCAACTTAGGATATTATAGGTTTTTGTAGCTAAGACCATGTGCTTAATTCAACTGTTTTTGGCCTTGACCAGCTATAGTGACAGTGTTAAAAGATAACATGATTATCCAAGTTCAACTTTTATTCTGACAATTGCTTACATTAGATGTTCCCCTTTTCTTAGAATGAACCATGCAGGGATGAATCCCAGATTAGAAGTACAGTGTCTGGACTGTGCATCATTGGTGAGCTCGGGGTTTCATCTTAAAACTATTTGGAAATTCTTATGTTATATTCTTAAGCTGCCCTTTAGGTATTTATAACCTCCAGTTGCTAGATGTTGGCATTCTTCTTTGCCTAACAAGAATGAGCCATTGCATGTATCTTTCATTTACAGTGCTAAGTAATTTGGCCTTCTTAGGATCTAGTGGTGACTTCCATTGTAAGCTTTTACTGAGAATCTCTTTAGTATGCAAATTGTATATAAATCCATGGAAAAGAAGAAAAGAACAAGCTAATATGCACAAATTCTCATGGTTGCTAAAAGTTAGGGAGCACATGATGAGACTTAGTCATATTTGTTAT
Source organism: Pseudotsuga menziesii (assembly GCA_001517045.1). Taxonomy (NCBI): domain Eukaryota; kingdom Viridiplantae; phylum Streptophyta; class Pinopsida; order Pinales; family Pinaceae; genus Pseudotsuga; species Pseudotsuga menziesii. Next base: position 411,859 of record LPNX010884202.1, on the reverse strand, counting down.
TAGTGTTGAACAGATTGTATAGGCTAGGAAATGGGGCACATTTCCCAGATATCCATCATAAATCAGGATTGAGTATCAGAGTTTTGGCTCAGAGATAACTTTGTGTTGGATCTATTCTATTGTACCTCATTGTAACTGCTTGAAGATAATAAAAGCTATTCTACTCTGTCACTGGTTTTCCTGCATGTTTTTTTTCAGGGTCACATTGACCAAAAACTTGTGTGTCCATTTTATGTGTGTGATAGCTATGGGTTAAAAGAAGTAAATAGATCTCATGTTTTTCATGTTATAAATAATTGTATGTGCTGATATACATTCTCTGGGATTGAGAGTCAGGGTTTAGCATTTGCATGTGATTTAGACAGACTTGAATTTGTGTTGAGGTTGAGCATTTTCAGTGCATTGAAAATATTACATGGTATCAGAGCAAATTTAAGAGATCACAACAATTACACCAGATCTGTGAGTATTAATACCAGATCTGTGTAGCGACACATCGGATCTATCAGATCCATGAGGATAGAGACCAGATCTATCAGATTTGTGAGAGCAGAGTCCAGATCCGTGAGAGTAGACGTTAGATCTATCAGATCTGAAGAGCAGGGCTTAGATCTGTGAGACCAGATATCAGATCTAAACAGCGGAGATTAGATATAATGAGTAGAGATTGTTAAAATTAGGGTTAGATTAGGGTTTGAAGTAGAAGATTAATTTTTTTGTACTTTAATGCAGAAAATAAAAATTTCAAAATCAGTATTGAAAACAAAATAGTACAACTGTAAGAAATTAAGACATAATTTTCATCTCTTTCAACTTTAACACTCCCAAAGATCACTGTGTTAAAGTTGAAGCACACATTTAACAATTGCAGATGTAGAGCAACAGTAGTAGTAAGGTTAATTAGACGAAACTATAGCAGCAGTAATAGATTTAACTCAATACAAAAGACCAAATCTAATAACTTACCTGGTGAGTTGAGACCTTCCTTATACTCATAAATTTAACTTTCAGAAAAGACTTTGCCTCTCAAAGGCAAGTCAATCAACTGGAACAAAATCTGACCCTTACCTGAGGGTATGTACAAACCTGAGACAGAGAGAGATAATGTGCTGTAGGAAAGGACTAGTCAGTTACAGTAAAGGCTCAGGACAGTCAACGGGTACTCAACAGTTGAATGGCAACCCCAAGCAATCCTCAATAGGCACTAGCAACCTCATAGGTCCAAACAGACCTCAACAAAACATGTGGCAGTCTTCAACAAGTAGATCACAGCCCTAGATCAGGTGTTATCAACAAGAGGCAGCCTTGAAACTGTATATCTGACCCAAACAAAGTCCAAGTAGGCAGCGACCTCCACAAACAGTCCTAACACAGTCCACATGGACAACAGGCATCACAATACAAGCTGCGACCTTCACAATACAGTCTACTGTGGAAACAAGTAGTCCAAGAGGGCAGTGACCCTCACCCACAGTCCACGGGGCAATAGACAAGCCACAAGGGGAGTGACCCTCACCCAAATAGTTCGCAAGGGGCAGCGGCCCTCACCCAAAACAATCCATGGTGGTCAGTAGCCAACCTTGAACAATAGTGGTCACCCCCAGGCAGCCTTTAATAGCAACAACAACACCTAAACTGACAGCGACAGTCCCAGGCAACCCTAGAATGGCTATAATACCCTAAAAACCAGGTGGAGGCAGGCAGTAAACAACTAGGACATGTCTCGACCTCCTCAAATAAGACAACGGTACCCCCTTACAGGCTTAGATGGATCAACGACACCCTAAAATATGTAGATGCAGACTCTAACCATACCTAGGCACTCACAAGGCAAGGAAACGATACCCTAGCAGCAACAGCAGTCTACTAGACCCTTGACGTCATCCACAAATGGTATGTTATAAACCCTAGAACAGTCTCAAGCAGATCAAAGCTGAGTTATGTCCTTTTGGATGATTTCACATTGAAGAATTAGGCTGATATTTATAGCCTCTTAGTGGCTTCTAAAAGGACCGCTTTCTAATTCTTCATTGACTTAGGGTTTCTAACAATTAGGTTAATATGTCATTAAAACTAATGGAAGTTACACATAAAATTATAATGTCTTTATGAGTGGGTAACAAGGACAAGTCAAAAGGTAGGGTGAGATGTGCTAGGGGGGCGCTAGCAAATAGGACCAACAAGGAGGGGTCAACACAAGAGAAGGATAACCACTATAAAACAAGGATGGGTAAACACCCCTCAAACCACAAAACCAAAAGTGTAACCACAAGGTGGGAAGACGACCCTTTTACCCACAAGACCAAGAGCAACAAAGTGGGAAAACAACCTTTCTAACCACAAGACCAAGGGTATAAAAGCAAGGTGAGAATGCAACTTATTTATCTCTCTCTCAAATTCACAAGTGTTCCATACACTAATTGGAAGTTTTATCATCACCATATAAGGAGGGTCCAAACTGGATGATGTGATCCTCTAGTCCGCTTGACTGCTCCTAAAGGTCAAGTGGTAGTGACATCATCAAGGGGTGTCTAGTCGCTTGAAGAAACAACCTAGCCTAACCATTTAGGAAAGGAAGACATAACACATCATCATCTTGGTGAATTGACCAAAATCCACCTGGTTAACTGATCAGGACTACATCTATAGGACCTACTTGGTCCTAGACCAAGAATCTGCTTGGTCTCAGACCAGGATGTTTCTGTCTCAACCTACAGGATCTGCTTGGTCTTTATGACCAAGCACTGTTTGGTCCCTGACCAAAATACCCTAGAGACAGATAGGGGCCCTAGCCACATGCTAGGGACTTTGCCATGGCATCAACTTGCTTGATCCCAGACCAAGAACCCCAATAGATTGCTGGGGGCCCTAGGGTACCTTTTGGGGACTTACTCTGCTCGATTAACTGACCATGAACCCTAGTTAACTGAATAGGGTGCCATCCTCTTAGAGAATGGCTCTCGCAGCTGCACTATCTCTAACACTTCCTCTCAACAACACTAAGCTTGTCTTGAAAGTACCCAGACTTTGTCGTGGACAGAGGCTTAGCCAACACATCAGTAATCTTTGTATTTGACAAACATACTACACCATGTTCTTGACATAGTGATACCTCCTCTTGATGTGTTATGACCTATCATCGAATACAGGATTTTCTGAGAGCTTCAAACAACTCTGGATATCAGCAAGAAGCATGGTCTCATAGATCCACTTGAAAGTTACAACTGACTTCCCTTGATAGCTGAGAACCACTTTCCATATGTCATTTTCCATAGCATATTTCCAAACATGTTGTTTGGTTGCCTCCTCATAAGTGGAGGATTCTGAATCAGTGACATGGATCACACTGAAGCACCCTTGAAGCCTCTCAATAGGATTCTTAATGAGATCAACTGAAGGTTCTCTAGCCTTCTCCCTCTGCTCATCTGAATGAGATAACTCATAGAATGAACTTTCTGAGTCACTGGAAGACTCTATCGAGTGATGGAAGGTCACATCTCTACTTTTCTTTTCTGCAATCCCATTTTGTTGGGGATTGAAGAGCATAGTTGTCTCCCTCTTAATCTCTGAATCTTGACAGGGGTCATCAAGCTTATGAGAGTCAACATCTCCTTCAATACTTGTGGCTATCATTTTGTGCCATAGTTCGTTTTGAACAACATACCCTGAAACCTTATAAAGGTTGCCTTCATGGACCCCAATTACAATGGCTGAACTTATGTTGCCATCCTTGGGCCACATTAGGGCCTTTTCATTTGAGAAGGCTATAGTAAACCCCTTGCCCTGTAGTACTGCCATTGAAAGAAGATTCCTCTTTAACCCAGGAACATATAAAATTTCCTCAATGTGCATAAACATACCTGAATCAATCTGGAAAGAGGTTGAACCAATTCCTCTTATGGCATAGGTATTATCATCTCCCAGTTCCACTTTCACATTGGACTTCTTGTCCTCATAATCTGCAACGACCTTCCTGAATCCAGTCATATGCTTGGGGGCTCCACTATCTATCCACTAGGAATTTGTTAAGTTGGAGATGGAACCTGAGAATGCTGAAACCAGGTAGTATCTTTTTGTTCTTGACCTTTAGCCCTTGATTGCTTTTTCTGTGGCTCTTCCTCTTCTGCAGCAGTTGAGGCATGGTACTTGTTTCTCTACCAATACTTATTAGGAGATTTCTTAGAATTCTTTGCAAAATGACTAAACTGGCTGGAGTTATAACATATTGCTTTTGACATTAAAATGCTTACCTCGAGGTCCTTCCCTTTGTCCTTGTGCTAAGGGAATCTTTTTTCCTTCTTTGTCTTGGTAGCAAGTGCATGATCCTTTTATGGGGGAGGCCCAGTTCTGCTCTGGATCCTCCCTTCTTCGAAACAGTCATGCCACAACCTATCAAAGTTTGGTTGGACCTCTCTTCCATTTACTGCTGCCAGAAATGTCTCCCAGGTTGTAGGAAGACCATCGAATACTGTTTGCACAAGATCATCATCTTCTACTTTATCCCCATGGCCATGAGTTGATCTCTTATTTGAGAGATCTTGGAGAAGAAAGTTGCAATTGTCTCATCCTTCTCCATCTTTAGTGATCAAAGTTGCTTTTTCAAAGCCTTCCTCTAAGTAGGGGCCTTCTTATCATAAAGATTTGCTAAGGCATCAAAACACTCTTTAGCTATTCTCAGAGGAGCTATCACTAGCATCAAATTATCTTTTACTGAATAAAAAATGATTCTCTTTGCCTTGGCTTGCTTCTTCTTATAGGCTGCTCTTCCTTGATTAGTTGTGGGATCTTCCACAACCCTAGTAACCAGAACATCCAAGTCACTCTCCTCTAGGATATTCAAGACCCTATCTTTCCAAGCATTGAAGCTTGAGGCTCCTTCAAGCCTATCTTTTGACTTAACCGAAGAAGATGCCATCTTCAAACCCTTATTGCCAACTTGATGGACTTTGCCAAGAAACCCTTGAGGTCAAGTTGGTTGGTACTCAAACTCTTACCTTAGGATTTATGTAGCCTCTGATAGGTTGCAAAAACAAAGTTAGCTACAAACCCTATGCTCTGATACCATGTTAAAATTAGGGTTATATTAGGGTTTGAAGTAGAAGATTAAATTTTTTGTACTTTAATGCATAAAATAAAATTACAAAATCAGTACTGAAAACAAAATAGTATAGCTGTAACAAATTAAGACATAATTTTCATCTCTTTCAACTTTAACACTCCCAAAGATAACGGTGTTAAAGTTGAAGCACACATTTAACAATTGCAGATGTAGAGCAACAGTAGTAGTAAGATTAATTAGACAAAACTATAGCAACAGCAATATATTTAAGTCTCAACACAAAAGAACAAATCTTTTAACTTACTTAGTGAGTTGAGACCTTCCTTATACTCATAAATTTAACTTTGAGAAAAAACTTTGCCTCTCAGAGGCAAGTCAATCAACTAGAACAAAAATTGACCCTTACTTGAGGGTATGTACAAACTTGAGAGAGAAAATAATGGGCTGTAGGAAAAGGCTAGTCAATTACAGCAAAGGCTCAAGACAGTGAACAGGTACCTAACAGTTGAATGGCAACCCCAAGCAACCCTCAATAGGCACTAGCAACCTCATAGGTCCAAACAGACCTCAACAAAACATGTGGTAGTCTTCAACAAGTAGATCACAGTCTTAGATCAAGTGTTATCAACAAGAGGCAACCTTAAAACTGTAGATCTGACCCAAACAAAGTCCAAGTAGGCAGGGACCTCCACAAACAGTCGTAACATAGTCCACGTGTACAACAGGCACCCCAACACAAGTTACGGTTTTCACAAAACAATCTACTGTGGCAGCAAATAGTTCAAGAGGGCAGTGACCCTCACCCAAACAGTCCACGGGGCAACAAACAACCCAACACAAGTTACGACCTTCACAAAACAATCTACTGTGGCATCAAATAGTCCAAGAGGGCAAGGACCCTCACCCAAACAACCCACGGGGCAGCAAACAAGCCATAAGGTCAGCGACCCTCACTCAAACAGTCCACGGGGCAGTAGACAGTCCACAAGGGGCAATGATCCTCACCCAAAACAGTCCATGGTGGGAAGCAGGCAACCCTAAACAATAGCGGTCACCCCCAAGCAACCTCTATCAACAACAACACCAACGCAACTGACAACGGTAGTCCCAGGGAGCCCTAGAATCGTTGTAATACCCTAAAAAACAGGTGGCAGCAAACAATAAACAACTAGGATAGGTCTTGACCTCCTCAAATAAGACAATGATACCCCTTTATAGGCTTAGATGGATCAACGACACCCTAAAACATGTAGATGTAGACTCTAACTAGATCTAGGCACCCACAAGACAAGGAAACAATATTGTAGCAATAACATTAGTCTACTAAACCCTTGATGTCATCCACAAATGGTGTGTTATAAGCCCTAGAACAGTCTCAAGCAAATCAAAGTTGAGTTATGTCCTTTTGGATGTTCTCACAATGAAGAATTAGGCTTATATTTATAGCCTCTTAGTCTCTTCTAGAAGGATCCCCTTCTAATGCTTCATTGACTTAGGGTTTCTAACGATTAGGTTAAGATGTCATTAAAAATAATGAAAGCCACACATTATAAAATTATAATGTCTTTATGAGTGGGTAACAAGGACAAGTCAAAAGGTAGGGTGAGTTGCTCTAGGGGGGCGCTAGCAAATAGGACCAACAAGGAGGGTCAACACAAGGCAAGGCTAACCATTGTAAAACAAGGATGGGTAAACACCCCTCAAACCACAAAACCAAAAGTGTAACCATAAGGTGGGAAGACAACCCTTTTACCCACAAGACCAAGAGCAACAAAGTGAGAAGACAACTTTTCTAACCACAAGACCAAGGGTGTAAAAGCAAGGTGGGAATGCAACTTATTTATCTCTCTATCAAATGTACAAGGGTTCCATACATTAACTGGAAGTTTTATCATCACCATATAAGGAAGGTCCAAACTGGATGATGTGATCCTCTGGTCTTCCTGACTGCTCCTAAAGGTCAAGTGGTAGTGACATCATCAAGGGGTGGCTAGTCCCTTGAAGAAACAACCTAGCTTAACCAATTAGGGGAGGAGGACATCACACGTCATCATCTTGGTTAACTGACCAAGATCCACCTTGTTAACTGACCAGTACTACACCTACAGGACTTGCTTGGTCTTAGTCTTCTAGACCAAGAATCTGCCTGGTCTCAGACCAGGATGTCTGTGTCTTCGCTTGTAAAATCTGCTTGGTCCTTGTGACCAAGCACTGTTTAGTCCCTAACCAGAATACCCTAGAGACAGATATGGGCCCTAGCCACATGCTAGGGACTTTCCCATTGCATCAACCTGCTTGGTTCCAGACCAAGAACCCCAGTAGATTCCTTGGAGCCCTAGGGTACCTTCTAGGGACTTACTTTGCCTAGTTAACTAACTAGTGTGCCATCCTCTTAGAGAATGGCTCTCGCAGCTGCACTATTTTTAATAGAGATCAGATATGTGAGAGTAGAAACCAGATCTGTGAGTGTAGACATTAGATCTGCGAGAACGAACCCTAGATCTATGAAAGAGAGAGTTATGCGTCTAGCCATATGATGGGAATATAGGAAGTGCTCCTTATGGTTTCAGAGACGCATGCAATGGAGGGAGTTGGATGTGTTGGATTCTAGCTCAAGTTAGGAGGTTCTCTGAAGGTGGCAGGAGGGATGCATGTACCAGAGCTGAAAGATTTTCCCTTAGTATCAGCTTTGGAGGATGAGGAATATAGTATGGTGTTCCAGGATGGACAAAGGCTTCTATATTCAGTGGGAGCGACCTTGGATGCAGCAGTGAGGCATAGCGTCAGACAAGGTGAGTTGTGTAGGTTGTTAAGCAAGTTTGTACGCGGGTCTAGGGAGATCTTGGATGTAGTTCCAGTCTTGAAGACAGAGAGAGTGCGATATGTAGAAGATGGGCGAGAGGCTTCTACTAGTACTGTCAGAGGAGATAACACTGTAGAGTATATAGTGCGTGGCCGACCTACATTAGGAGGATTTGGGTGGTTAATAGGTTCTGAGTTTGAGAAAGATGGAGAGTGAGAAGCTCCAAGGATTGAAGTGGTACCGAGAAGTCAATCCATAGTTTAGAGAATAGAGGGTGCATCCTCGGTTCAGAGAGGAGTGAAAAGCTCTTTCAACGCTAGTAGGAAGGTTAGCTGGTACGAGATGACATAGTAGGATAGTGCTCAGGGACGAGGTTGGACATCTCATAACACTATAGTCAGGTCTACAGGGTTGAGTACAAAATCAGTAGAGGGACAGTGTCTCGAGTTAGAGGGAGCTTCTACAACAGATAGTGTGAGGAGTTTGAAGAGGTATTTTAATGGTGGACTTGTTGGAAGGACCTCCCTTGTTAAGAGGGAGTGTTGAGATCTATTTCTTATGATGTCCTTCATGTGGTTATGCCTAGCATGAAGGTACATTGACAGTATCGGCATTGGTGTAGTGTGTGATAAACACTCTACCAGTACCATGGATCCAGGGGTGGAAACATGTTGAGTTATGCATGAGATTTGCATGATGCATGTGCATGAAAAGTGAATTACGATTTTAGAACCCTGATTTCATCGGTGGATTAGAAAAGGTTAACAAAAGGCAAAAGAGACGAGACTTGTGTGATACAAGTGATCAGAGAGGCTGAGCGAATCATTGCATGAGGGTGACGAATAACTGCATGAGAAAGAGGGCGCTTTCTTGAGAAGAGAAGGGCACATCACCTAGAAGAGATAGGGTGCAGATCTGAGGAGAGTGATAACACGCTTGTTCTGAGGCAGAGAGGATCAATTGAAGGCAATAGATTCATTAGCAGAGAGCTTAGAGACTGAGCTAACAAAGAGGGCAATTGGTTTGCATGAGAAGGGCGAATTAGTACATGTGATAGAGGCTACATTCTTGAGAAGAGAATGGCACATTCTAGAGTAGAGGAAGGAGCATATCTGAGAGGGATTGAGAACACTTCATCTGAGGCTAAGGGAGAATCCATTTGGAGGCTGACACTGCTTCTGAGAGAGATTGGATTCATTAGCAGAGAGATCAAAGATTGATTAGGCAGTGGGGGCGCATTTTTGAGAGGAGAGGGTACACTTTACTGGAGGAGGACGAGCTCAGTGATTGAGTTCATTAGCTTGAGAGTGGGGATCACTGAGAGAATGATCCAGAAGCAGACGGGTGTAAAGCCCAAGTCAGAGAGCAACATCAGAGAGAACCACGTTCAGAGAGAGGGGCACATTTCCCAGCTATCCATCAGAGACCAGGCTTGAGTATCAGAGCCTTTGGCTCAAAGATAAGTTTGTGTTGGATCTATTTTATTGTACCTCATTGTAACTACTTGAAGACAATAAAATCTATTCTACTCTCTCACTGGTTTTTCCACAAGTTTTATTTAGGGTCACGTTGATTGAAAACTTCTGTGTCCATTTTATGTGTGTGATTGCTATTGGTTAAAAGAAGTAAATAGCTCTCACGTGTTTCATGTTATAGATAATTGTATGTGTTGATATACATTCTCTAGGATTGAGAATTAGGGCTTAGCATTTGCATGTGATTTACAGAGACTTGAAATCATGTTGAGGTTGATTATTTTCAGTGCATTAAAATTTTTACAGTGTGCCTCTTGGAGATAGCTGCACCAAGCAAAGTGCTGGTGCCTCTTAGAATCTATGCCCTCATCCCGTAATAGACAATTGTCATGCAAGTGCCTTAGCTAACCTTAGGATCTGCTTTATTTCTATGAATAGATCATGCATGCAATATGAACTAAACTGGAATAGAAACTAAACTGAACCAAAACTTTCTAAATCTGGAACAACAGTGAACTTAGTTTAATTGAAAGTGGAAAAATTGAAAATAAACTTAGACTGACAAATGCATGTTGAGGGCATGCATGCGTCGCCTACTCCCCTACATAACTACACCCCCCTTACACATAGTTATGCACAAGAACCCTACAAACTGCTACCATAGCTGCTGTTGTACCTACTCACTGTGTGCACCCAAGGGTAGTGGTGAAGACTATCCCAGATAAACCAGGTAATATATAAAACTCCCTCTTTGTGAGGAAAGTGTTCTCCACTAACCACGGTCTCTCCTTGAACATCTCGACCTTCCCCTTTGCTAGGGGCTTTGTCAAGATATCAAGAACTTGTGGATTTGTTTGAACATGCTTAAGTGCCATTGGTCCCTTTTGAACTTTGTCATGGAGAAAAGCGGTACCTAATCTCAATATGCTTAGAGCAGTCATTGAACACTGGATTCTTAAAGAGTATTGTTATCACATATATAGTAGACGGGCTACCATGTTCTATTTTTCAGATTTAGTATATTTTTCAGCCAGATCTCCTACATATGAGATGCTGAGATAAGTAGTTTTGATGGATCATTATGTTATCGGTGGACTATAGTACTCTCCCATGCCAGGACCGAGTCTCAGGACACTCAGATTTGAGGACCGATGTAGCCATTTAGTCATGTGCAGAGCAGATAGCAGTGTCCGGTTTTGCATCAGTGTTTTCTTATTGGACAGATGTTGGTTTAGATGAACTATTTTCATGCTTATGACTCAGTTTATATTATATTGTGTTATGGTTATCATTGCTCTTATGCTCATTTTTGTGACATGTGGTTGCATTTAGTGTCATGATCTGGCGGTGATAAATATGTGGACTTGGATGTATTTATATTATGTATTGATGTCCCTACTCAGGTTTGGAAGTTCTTGATCTATACTCATTAGTTTTACCCTTCCTAGGGAGAATAGGGGTAGTCATTCCAACCATACTTTGGCTTGCTAGTGTTGGTTTCATTATTCATTGTCTCCACTCATCCATTACCTTCCAGTTGTGTTTTAGCCCGACTTACTACTTGACTAGTGGCATGGAGGACCTTTCCCCGTTAGAGCCTTTGTTGGACAAGCCTCCTTGTTTATTTGTGTCTCGGCTCTGAGTTGCCTATGTTGTGTTTGCTTACCTGAAACAAGTAGCATTGCCATCAATACAATGAATTTGGAAATGAAATGAATATCTTATAAAAAGCCCATTCATGAAAAGTAGTGTTTTTAAGCATACATGAATGCAAGGCTAGCCTAATGAAATTGGCTCTGAAAAATATTGCAATGAAATATCTTAAACATTCATGAAAAGTAGTGTTTTTCAACATACATGAATGCGTAAAGCCTCAATAATAAAAGTCCGTATAAAAAATACGTAGACAAAGGCTATGGAAAATCAAAGGCCCAAAAAAGCAATGGTTCCTAAATGTTCTATCTAAAGATTGTCGGTCTTACTTGTATTGAGTTGGATTGTGAGCATTTGCCAAGGTGAGTAAGCACCTTTGAAGTAGTTCACCCATTTGTGAGGCACTACCATCCCCTTTGTTGATTGTTTGTCCAGCATATGGTTATAGTGAGTATTCCCTTTCCATATCCAAAGTGTCACAGTGTTGAGTTGGTGGTCATCCCTTGTCCTAACTTTGTAAATTTTAGCCTTCACCCTTCACTAGCAAATTGACTACAACTATGAAGTGAGTATAGTCCTGAAAGTCTGGTCTGAGTAATAATAAATAAAACCCTATATATGTATTTGGTTGATGTACGACCAGTGAGGTGATTGCTATTTGTTATGATTGTTACTTGAATGATTTGTAGAGCATGTCTTAGCCTCTTAACACTTGCAGCAGATGGATGATAGCCCGAGTTATATTATTGGTCTATGGTCATTCACAGGTGATTATTTTGTCTATTGGATATTGTAGATGACCAGGCAGAGATCTGGAATGGGTATGAGTATATACCTTAGATGGATTTGGACTCTCCGAGTCCAGTGAGACAACTTCTTGTCAGTTCCGGGCACTTACAGAGATGATTAAGCTCATTTTACTCTTCTGGTGCAGTTTTGCTTCACTGGAAGTCAAGTCTGAGTAGGGAGATGATCTTATTGGATCTCCTAGGGCGCTGTATGGGGCATAGGGGGTCCAACCACTTGATTGTACCATATTACCCTCCTCCCTGAGAGCCTGGTAGTCTCAGTTGGATAACGCAGACACCCTAGGAGGTTGTTTTGGCAGGTTCATGTTGCAACAAATCTGATATGGTTGACGTTTGTTGTGCAGCAGAGAGGGTGCATTGACTCCTTGGGGCAAAACGTTGGACATAGAACTTGCTCAAAGCTTCTCAAATTGATCGTGATAGCATGGATCATCATCATCAAGGCATCTACAAGGTTTTCCAAGTAAAATCTACAGGTTAGTCCATTTCTTCTAGATCTCAATCCATTGGCCTCTGCTTTTCTTCATTTTTATACTGAAAAATCTCATAATAATAAAAAACCAAAAAATACTAAAAAATAGACCGCTTGATCTCGGGGCAAACCACTGCTGGGTTTTGTAGATCGGGTCATCCTCTCACCAAATCTCTCTCAACGCTAGGCCAGAAGTGGATGGTTTGCCCTAGTTCTGAAAAACTGGTTTCCCAAACCCGAGGGTATTGCTGATTTTATGAGATTTCCGGCAAATCTCTTCTAGGTTTTGTAGATCAGGTTATCCCATCACCAAAACTCTTTCAACGCTGAGCTGGAAGTGGCCAGGTGGCCCTCGATCTGAAAAACTGACCTCCCAAACCCTAGCGCTATCCTCCACTAGCTGATTTCTCCCGTGATCTGACTTTTTTAGGCAAACTGCTTTCTTGGGTTTGTAGATCGGGCAAATTCCCAGGTGGGTCTCCTCCAACGTTGGACAGATAGTGATTCCATTGCCCTAGATCTGACAGGAACTGATCTTCAACCCTAGCGCTACCCCCTCTTTGGCCTCTTTTTCTTGTAAAAGAGGGTTGTAAAACAGTAAAAGAGGGCAGCGAACTAAGTGAAAAGAAGGCTGTCCAAAAAGAAGAAAGAGAGGGCTGTCCAAAGCTAGAAAAAGGGGTGAAAACTAAGGAAAAAGAGGGCTGTCCAAAGGGAAGAAAGAGGGCTGCAAAATAAAGTGAAAAGAGGGCAGCGAAGAAGAAGAAGAAGGAAAGGCAAGCCAAACAAGGCAATGGGAAGGAAGCCTAAGGATGGAAAGAAGTAAACTAGGGATTCCTAAGTAACCGGTAACCAAAAGAACATTATCTTGTGGATGGAACACAAGAGAGAGAGAGTTACTTTCAGCTTTCTGTTTGAAGCAAAAGATGACAAACCCTGTAGGTCTTGCAATTAAAAATGTTAAATTCAAATGGTTGTTTTGAAGCATGGGATAGAAGTAGTTGAGCTCACACCCTTCTACAATCTATGAAGCCTGAATCACATCAAAACTTAAAACAAGAAGTGAGATAAAATATATGCTAGTATGTTAGGCAAATCAAATCAAGATCAACATTTTGTATTACTTACTACTCATGTCCATCAAAATATCGATTTACTTTGCATAAATAACCAAATTGAAGCTACAAATGGCTATTCTACTGTGCCAACAATGGCCTTCTTGAGCTAACAAAATATTTAAACACATACAAGTATTAAAAAAGATGAGTTAGAGACAATATCATCTCAACCATGAGGAATCCAACACAATCAAAAGCCCATAGACCTCCAAAGTCGAATATCTTTATTAACAAAGCCAAAGCAAAATGCTTGATACAATTTTCTCAGAGTAACTTTAACCCAAAAGTTCCATCCCAATAGAGCTAAAGAAGCCTCTATTTATACAATGAAAGAAGAACCCAAAACCCTAAAACCAGAAAACCAGACCTAACCAGCTCGGCACACCGTTGAAAGACCAAACCTGAAGAAGATAAGCTGGGAGTGAGGGGAGGCCTCCACCTAGGCAAGGCGCCCCCACTCCAACCTTAGGTGCTGAAATCAAGCCGCAGAAGGAGCCACACGTGTGGATGACGCCCTCATGAGGAAGAGGGGCGTGAACCATCTGAAGAGGATGTGAGCTAAGTAAGGAAGAGCTGCTGCTAGGTCTGGAGGAGCCACTGCCGGTCGATCATAATGTAATCATCAGTCCCTGCCTCGATCAAATCATCAAACCAATGAGTGCTCTCCATCTCATCCAATTCGGGAGTTTAGCTGGAGATGACAAGTCCGTTAACTGAATATATCTTTATTACTCACTGAATGCTCACTGAAGATGAGTTATGATAACTCCAATCATCATAAATGCCCATTGAGATGTCATTTAGCCTTTTATTTCATTGAATTTGGATTAATTTGGAGAGTTTTGGATTTTCTCCAAAATAATCATTTTTTAATAAAAATCAAAATTTTCCCCAAAAATGACTTTTTTGAAAAAATGTGCATTATGTGTTCGATTGATGATCTGAAAGTTGGATCTGACTGGCTGGTCGATCAAGAATGATTTTTGGCTTAAGGTTAGAGCCTTCAATCACTGAAAACGGGGTCCGGATGACTAACTTATTACAAACAGGAATTTTCCATTTAATTTATGGAAAAATTAATTAAAAAACTTGGAGAAATAATTAAAAAATTAAATTTTTTTAATGCGTCCAGTAAATATTTTTTAATGGTCCTATTGACTTAGGACATGACCATGCTCCTTTCTAATAATGCCTAGTAAGTTTATATACACTTAGTTGGGCTCTAATAAACCCCCCAAGGCCCAGAATTTAAAATTGGGAATGCCAGCTTCGGAGGAAGCGGGAGAAAACCTCGTCAATTATACTCGGCTATAGGCAAAGCATAATTGTCAAGGGCAAAAAACTCCCCAGAATACCTTAGTTGAGATTCTACGTCTTAGGAGACCGAACCACTCAAAACACCCTACTAGCACATTTTATTACAAACCCCGTGGGGCCATGGTTAAAATTATTCAAATGAAAAACTGGCTAGCCAAAATTGGCTAGACACAAAGACGGATCAACTGATACACTGGAATCAAACATTGGACAGGTTTGTCAACTGGCGGCTCCTCAGGTAACCCAACTATGGTACAAAAAAGTTGGTAACATCTGGCTCCAATTGTGGGATAAGTACTTGCTTGATCTATTGATCAAAAAGAGTGCCTGAGAATCCAGGAATCTCTGGTACCTGCATGTAAACAGAAGTGTCTCAAGCCTATGTATATGATAAAAATATGCCATGATGAAATACCGGAAAAATATTTTTGCTTTTTTCGAAATAAAGTACATGAAATATTTTTTTTTTTTTTAGCATGGATATAAGTGAAAATATAATACAAATGCTAATATACAAAAAACAAGAAATTTTGATACAACATTCTACATGGATATGGTACATAACATATGATACAAAAATAAAGTACATAAAAATACAACAAGGATGGGTTTAGAAAAGCCTTGGGATGACCCCTTGGTCATCTTGGAGGTTGTTTCGATAAAAAGGCTTCAAGTGTTGGCCATTCATGGGCAGGTTTAATATTTATCCATCCATGGTGTTAAGGAGAAAAGAATTGGTGCCAGCCGTGTCGCGGATGATAAACGGGCCTTTCCAAAGGCTGTCAAATTTTCCATGCTTCCCAGGCTTCTCCCTTCTCTTACCCCATAAGAGAACAATATCTTCTATTTGGAAAGCTCTCAGTCTAACTGATTTATCGAAAGTGCCCTTCATGCTTTCTTGATGTCTGAGTGACTGATCAAGGGCAACTCTTCAGGATTCATCCAATACTATGATCTGATTAATCCTCTCCTCCATTTCTTCTTGCTCTGTGCCATACTCACTTAACATCCTGAATATAGGAATCTACATGCTGATCGAAAGGTTGGCTGTGAGTCCATACACCAACTCAAAAGGTGACTTCCCAGTTGAGTTCTTCTTAGTGATCCTATCTGCCCACACAGCATACTTAATCTTACTATCCCATGATCTTTTATTATCCCCCACAGTTTTCTTAAGGACAGTCATCAAATTTTTATTAGTGGATTCAGCAAGTCCATTGCTCTGTGGATAGTAATCTGAAGAATGGGATAGGATAATGCCATATTTAAAACATAAGTCATTCATTTTTTTGGAACTAAAAGCTTTGGCATTATCGGTTGTTATCTTAAGGGGAGTTCCGAATCGGGTGATGATTCTTTCCTCGATGAAATCTATAACAACCTTCTCAGTGGCAGTCTTAGTGGGTATAGCCTCTACCCACTTGGTGAAATAATCGGTTGCCGTGAGAATCCAGCAAAAATCGTTGCTAGAGTTATCCTTAAATTTGCCAATAAAATCAAGCCCCCATTGTTGAAAAGGGGCAAGGACCACAACCGGAGTAAGGGGAAGAGCAACCAACTTCTGCTTCCCAGTGAAAAGCTGACACTCTTGGCAACACTTGACATGCTTGTGAGCATCTGAAAAAATAGTGGGCCAATAGTAACCAGTTCTCAAGATTTTGTGGGCAATTGTATTCGCTGCATAATGGCCTCCACAAAGTCTTGAGTGAAACTCTGCTAAGATCTTCTTGGAATCTTGCTCGTTGATGCATCTAAGTATGATACCATCTGGCAAGGACCACAACCGGAGTAAGGGGAAGAGTAGCCAACTTCTGTTTCCCAGTGAAAAGCTGACACTCTTGGCAACACTTGACATGCTTGTGAGCATCTGAAAAAATAGTGGGCCAATTTTAACCAGCTCTCAAGATTTTGTGGGTAGTTGTATTCGCTGCATAATGGCCTCCACAAAGTCCTGAGTGAAACTTTGCTAAGATCTTCTTGGAATCTTGCTCGTTGATGCATCTAAGTATGATACCATCTGGGTTCCTCCAACCCAGACCCTCTTGGGCAAGGCAATACCTAGCAGTCTTAAGTCTCAAAGCCCTACGCTTGTGGCCCTTGAGGTGATCAGAACAAGTGAGATGGAGAAGGAAGAAAATGATGTCGGAATACCAATGATTATCAAGCTCTTGAAGGGCAAGGGTCATGGTAGGTTGAGGGATATCATTTTCTGCAATCATTTCAATGGCTTCTTCGTTTTTCTGAGTAAGCATTCTAGCAAGGCCTTGTCTCTTGATCAATTTAGTGGGCTTTATCTCAAGGTCATACTCCTGGATCTTGGACACCCATGTACCCCTTATTCCTAAACAATCCTTTTGAGACAGGATATCTTTAACTGCAGTGTGGGGAACATATCCAATAACCTTAGAATACCCAATATAGGTCCTGAAATGTTTCAAAGATTTGACTAAGGCATAAGCCTGCTTCTCCATGATGGTATACTTTAGTTCAGAGTTCTGCAAGGCTCTACTCATAAATGCTATAGGTTGCTCGAACCCTTCGAAGTTCTTTTGGAGCAACACACCGGCAATAGTGTCTTTAGAAGCAAAATAAAAGATCATAAAATCCTTCACGTAATCTGGGTTTACTAAGACTGGAGACCTGGTAATGGCATTTTTTATAGAATCAAAGGCTTTCCTTCCTTCACTGGTCCACACAAACTTGGCATTTTTCTTAAGTTAGGCCTGCATAGGTTTCATTAATTCGGCCAAGTTTGGAATGAATCTTCTGATAAAATTTATATGACCATTGAAGGATTGAAGGGCTTTCACATTCTTAGGAAGGGGAATCTTTCTTAATGCCTCTACTCTTTCAGGATTAATTTTAACACTGTCCTTATTGATAATGTGTCCTAAGAGTTTTCCCTCTTCTATGCCCAAATTTGACTTAGCCGAATTCAAAGAAATACCATACTTCCTACATCGCTCGAAAATCTGCCTGAGATGACCAACACGGCTGGATCTTTCTTTCGAAAATACAGTGAGATCATCTTGATAGTTTTTAATGATTTTACCAATCAACTCCTTGAAAGCATAATACATGGCCCTTTGGAAAGTAACTCCTGCATTTAAAAGGCCAAAGGGCATTCTCAGATATTCAAAAGTGCCCCAAGGAGTTGTGAAAGTGGTTTTATGCCTATCTTCCTCTTGAATGACTACTTGATTATAGCCAGAAAAACCATCCAGCATTGACATCATGCTTGATCTAGTGACCAATTGGAGGAGGGTCTCCATGTTAGGGAGGGGGTAATTGTCCTTCTGACATGCTATGTTTAGATTTTTGAAATCTATACATATCCTTATACTCCCGTTCTTTTTTCTAACTGCTACCAAGTTAAAACACCACGTTGAATGTCTCGTAGGAGCTATTATCCCTACTGCTAACATTTTTTCTAACTCCTTTTTAATGACTGGTGCTAACTTAGGATTTATTTGCCTAAGTTTTTGCCTGAAAGGCTTGCCTTTTTGACATTCTGGCTTTAAGGGAATAGTATGTTGAAATACATCTTCCCTATAAGCTTTGAGCTCGTCATAAGTAAAGGCAAATACATTCATATACTCTTTGACCAGATTTATGAGGCTGTTCCTTTCTTTTTCGGAAGTACCTTTTCCAATTTTTATAATTTTAGGTTCTGTTTTTGTCCTAATGTTGATTTCAATGTAATCCCCCGGTTTCATTTGCTCAACACTGCTCTTTTTTCTGTCCTGTCTGTCAAAGATGTTTTCTAAGGCAACTAGACCACGTGGGACAGGGTTATTAAACTGGTCGCCTTCTCCATAATATTCTTTATCTTCCTCCTGATCATTTACTTTAAAGTTTAGGATTTCATCGACATTATGAATAAATCTCAAAATTTGCTCATCATCTTTAAAGACCTGCCAATGTTCTACATTATCAGGCACAGAATGTTTGAAGTTAATCTCTAACAGATAATCCCCCTCTAACATCTCATCCGATGGCTGAAGGGTTGATGCTGAAACCGCAAGCTTATCGGAGGCACTATTCTGATCTCTAAGGACTGCTTCTATGTTAAGGGCATCAAAGAATTCCATTGTATCCCAGATTGCATTTCTATATTTTTTAAGTCTTTGACACTTACATGCAAATTGACCCTTTACTTGTTGGACAATTAAGTCAGAGTCCCCTTTAATATTAAGCAACTTGATCCCCATGTCCTTGGCAATCTCAATGCCCAGTAGAAGTGCCTCATACTCCGCCACATTGTTAGTTGCTTCAAATTCCAATCTGAAAGCAAAGTTGAAAACCTTACCCTCTAGTGAAATAATGACAACACCAGCACCCTTGCCCATTCTAGAGTAAGCACCATCAAAATTCATTCTCCACAATTCACTAAGTTTTTCAGTCTTTATCTCTTCTTGGAGGGGTTACAAGAAGGTGGAGTTGATTTGATAGGTACCATTTTTATCAGTGTGGTAAGCACACTCATTCAATGGTCTTTGAGGGTTTTCAACATGGTGTCTTTTTTCCTTTTCAGAATACAACTTAACAAGTGAAAACTCCGAAGCTGGTATGGTGGCATAGGTCCAATCCATCTGGATTGATCCTCCCAAAGTGGCACCCCATTTCCTAGAAAGCAACATCCCCCCTTTGTCTGGAACATCAATAACAAGGATGTCCATGGTGATTTGGATATCCGGATACTTAGCCAATCTAACTATAACTGGTTCTCAATCATCCTTTCTACTTTAACTGGTCTAGAGTCCATGGCACATACATTCTGGTATGGCCTTGTAGTTCTTAAGTCAAGTTGCTGCATGACTTTTTTGGTCATGATGCTGGAACTAGATCCCGAGTCTAACATACAATTGTGTAGAAGAAGATCACCCATTATCAATGATACGTAAAAAGGGGGATGATCTTCTTTTCTTGGGTCCCTAGTATGTAAAACTATAGGTGGATCGACAAAGACAATATTTGAAGTTCGCTCCATGGTATCAGAAAAAGTGACCTTTTTAGGGGTAAGGGGTTTTACAGGATTTGAAGGACTTTTTTCAGTGTGAGGATCAACATTACTTGAAGGGTCTAGCATTTTCAAAAGTCTCTCTCTTTGGCCAGGGATTTTACATAATTCAAGGACTGGAATAGGGACTTTTGTATTTGCTAGCCAGTTACCTAAGTCAAAACTTAAATCAACAATTTCTTTAGTTTCTACTTCTTTCGGAGGATTAGGAGCTGTTACCTTAGGAATATTCTGTGCAGAAGACCCCTTTCTTTGATAAGTTATTCCCTTGAAGTTTTAAGTGTTGTTGATCTGCTTGGCTGAAGGCATCTCACCATAGTACTGAGTTAAGTTGTCAACTTTCTTTTCATAACAATTGGCCTGTGGCCAATTTTCTATGGGGATGCTAGGGATGTCATCTATGTTGTTGATAAAATCAGGCTCGCTCGTCGACGTATTCGGACCACAACCTTCAGGGTGACCATGCTCTTGAACATAGCATGCATAGTGGCAGCCTAATTCCTCATGGAAATCTCTGCATGCTCTGCAAAATGGTTTATACTGCTCAACCATGTTAGAGGCCTCTAGTTGATGAGGAGGCCTTTGCTCATGGTTGGGAGGCTTTCTTTGCCAAGTTGGCTTGGCAGGAAAGGTTCTAGGAGCAGGTTGAGTTTGAGTTCTTTCCATCGTTATCACCCTATTTTGAATCTCCTTCAACTGCGCTAAGCGTTTCTGTTCTGCTTCCTCCATATTTTTCTTCATCTCCTTTTTAATTTCAATCATCTGTTTTTCATAGGCATCCTTCATAGCTGATAAAGGATCCTTGTCTTTAGGTTCACTAATTTTCAAAGGGGTTGAAGACCTTGAATAACCCTGGAGGTTAGATTCACCAGAAGACTGCATGTTCAAATCAATTTTAATTGCCATTTCCTGAGCCTGGAGCAAATTAGCAGGCTCCTTGTCTCTGATCTGGTATTGCATTTTGCCACTAAGTGCCTTAATGTAATAGAGCAGAATGGTGGGTGCAGTTGGGGCATAATCAGTAGGGATGGCTTTTGACAATTCAGTGAACCTAGTATTGAACTCGTCCATTGTTTCCGTATCCTTCTTTTTTATGTTGGTCAGGGACGCAAGTTGATGCCGAGGTTCTTTCTTTTCATCGAACTTGTTGGTGAAAGAGGTTTTGAAAGCAGCTGGAGTGTCAAAAGCATTATCTGGTAAATTGTTATACCAGTCGTTGGCCTTTCCATCCAAAGATAGAGCAAATAACTCAATGTATACGTCATCATGTCGGCTAACAGGATCACTGAGATAAGCATTGATGCACCTAGAAAAGTTCCCGAGGTGCATGGTGGAGGTAGTGGCATCAATGCCGGTATACATCGGGAGCTTCTTGACAGCTTTGTCTGGAAGACGGTGGGGTTGACCTGCTATCTGAGAAAAGTCGAGTTGAGTAAAATACTGACCCATTATATTGGAAACAGAGGTATTAGTGTTTTCTGGAAATAAAAGGTGGATGTCTGAAATAGACTCAGATCTAAGTTCTGCAAGGATCCTACGAGAAGCTAGTTTGTTTAGTCTCCTCCTATAGGCTTTTTTAGGGTCAGGGATGAAATCGAACAAACCTTCAGAGTTTCTCTAGTAGAATACCTTGAGGTGTTAACTGATAGTGGAGTTGCCAGGTGGACTTAAGTCTAATTTTGGAGAGTGACTGGACTAAAAATCTACCAAAAAGGGGAAAAAGGTAAAAAACTAAAAGAAACAAAGGTCGTTCAGGAACAAAAAGATTTGTCCCTGGCAACGACGCGAAAAGATGTTGTCCGCCGATTGCACACCAACAGCAGAAATCTTCCAAAAGCTGTCTCCTCACTTGAGAAAGTGGGAGAGGTGTGATCTTGGGGGCAAGCACAGAGCTAGGTACTGTCACCTACTTCTAGCTCCTCCGTTTAGGCTAACTCCTAATGAAGCCAAGGGGGGTAGTCCCTAACAAAGAGTTTTCTAAGGCTCAATGTGGTTAAAGTATTTTAATTAGTTACGGATGCGGATGGGTGTTATTTAGGAGTTATTATGATTAGAAGTGTTTATTTATTATGAGTATGACATTTAATCAAAAGCAATCCACGTTGCTAGCAAGAGATTTAAGCAATGAGTAATGATTCCAAACTTTAATTATGCTTTCAGAGAAAGAAATTATAATAAACCACAGACAATTGATCAAATAAGATAATTATGCAAATTAAAAAGGACCAGTGCCTTATGGAGTCAATAATATTGAAATGCGCAAGAGAATTAAACACAATTCTAGAAATCAAACTAGTGGATATTAGATTGTGCGAGTGCACTTGGTAAGTTTTAAGAATTTTATGTGCTCTTGATTAAGGTGTCAACGAAGGTTTGTCAAAAGCTGGGAGAATATTCTAAGTTCACTCCGTTGAAGACTTGTCAGGCCCGCTTAGTATCCTAGGCTGGTATCGCAAAGATTGACCAGCTAGCTGAGAAGCTTAGACAACGGGGTTCCGACGCCTCTACTAGGAAGTACTTTGGAAAATTTCCTACAACGTCGGTGCGTTGGTTGTGGGGTGTTAAATTTTATTAAGTTATTCTTGCAAGATTAAAGATCCAGTGTCGTTTTTGGGTACTCCGATTTGAGATCGGTCAGAGCATACTCCGGCAAGGAGAGAACGAAGTTAATTAATTAAGGGATGTGTGTTGCAAGTTTTATTAAATCAATTAATTAGGACTTTTCGACAGAGAGCGCTTTTGACCTTGTGTTATGACAGTGGTTCAAGAGACTTAGCTAGTCTAAGATGCTTAATGCAGGGGTATACAGTTCTATGAATGCTCTCCGATAGAGAGTGCTCTTGCCTTGTGTTACTGCAAGTTCAAGAGTCTTACTTAATTCGTTAAACTTGAATGAAAGAAATCAAACATAAAAAATTTAACTACCCAAGAGTCTCTTTCAGGCTTTTTAGGGCCCTAATCAGGAAAGCAAGGGGGTAAGTATACAGAAAAGAAATTATGCCACGTTCAATTAAACAATCAAAACAATATTTTTCTTCATTTTCTATGGACAAGTAATTAATCAAAACATGCACTACATGATTATGATTATGTAATTATACTACCCTATTCTACCATTAGCAATTTAAACAAAAAATGAAAAGCATGACAGTGAGGTGATACAGGCTTCCCCCAAATGGGGGAAGAAGGGTGTGGGAGCCGTAATCCCACTTGCTTTTTATTAATTTTACAATTTTTTGATGACTTGTTCTTTGCCTTTTCTTGAAAGAACAAGGAGAGAAAGAGATGGAGAGAAGAGGAAAAGTTTGTCTTTTTGTTCTTGCTTGCTCCCTTGCTTGCTTTTAGCCTTTGGGCTTTTCTCGATTCTTCCTGTAAATAAGAGCTTTAAACAGTTCAAACGTTATTCATTAATCAAAATTTTAAAGACAAAAAACTACCAACTAGACTCTTGAAAGAGGGGTAAAAACCAGCGATGAAAGAAGAGGAAAAAGAGAGGAGAAAAACCAAGAAAAGGGAGAGAGAACAGGTAAACAGAGGGCTGTCCTAAAGGTGAAAAAGAGGGCTGTAAAAAGGTAAAAAGAGGGCTCTAAAACAGTAAAAGAGGGCAGCGAACTAAGGGAAAAGAAGATTGTCCAAAAAGAAGAAAGAGAGGGCTGTCCAAAGCTAGAAAAAGGGGTGAAAACTAAGGAAAAAGAGGGCTGTCCAAAGGGAAGAAAGAGGGCTGCAAAATAAAGTGAAAAGAGGGCAGCGAAGAAGAAGAAGGAAAGGCAAGCCAAACAAGGCAATGGGAAGGAAGCCTAAGGATGGAAAGAAGTAAACTAGGGCTTCCTAAGTAACCGGTAACCAAAAGAACATTATCTTGTGGATAGAACACAAGAGAGCGAGAATTACTCCCAGCTTTCTTTTTGAAGCAAAAGATGACGAACCCTATAGGTCCTGCAATTAAAAATGTTAAATTCAAATGGTTGTTTTGAAGCATGGGATAGAAGCAGCTGAGCTCACACCCTTCTACAATCTGTGAAGCCTGAATCACATCAAACTTAAAACAAGAAGTGAGATAAAATATATGCTAGTATGTTAGGCAAATCAAATCAAGATCAACATTTTGTATTACTTACTACTCATGTCCATCAAAATATCCATTTACTTTGCATAAATAACCAAATTGAAGCTACAAATGACTATTCTACTGTGCCAACAATGGCCTTGTTGAGCTAGCAAAATATTTAAACACATACAAGTATTAAAAGAGATGAGTTAGAGACAATATCACCTCAACCATGAGGAATCCAGCACAATCAAAAGCCCATAGACCTCCAAAGTCGAATATCTTTATTAACAAAGCCAAAGCAAAATGCTTGATACAATTTTCTCAGAGTAACTTTAACCCAAAAGTTCCATCCCAATAGAGCTAAAGAAGCCTCTATTTATACAATGAAAGAAGAACCCAAAACCCTAAAACTAGAAAACCAGACCTAACTGGCTTGATACATCGTTGAAAGACCAGACCTGAAGAAGATGAGCTGGGAGTGAGGGGAGGCCTCCACCTAGGCAAGGAACCCCCAGTCCAACCCTAGGCGCTGAAATCAAGCCACAGAAGGAGCCACACTTGTGGATGATGCCCTCACGAGGAAGAGGGGAGTGAGGATGAAGAGAGGGGCGTGAACCTGTTATCCAACTTTTTGTACCATAAGTTGGGTTACCTGAGGAGCCGCCAGTTGACAGACTTGTTCAAAGTCTGATTCCAGTGTATCAGTTGATCCGTCTGCTTGTCTAGCCAATATTGGCTAGTCACTTTTTTATTTGAATAATTTTGACCATGGCCCCGCGGGGTTTGTAATAAAATGTGCTAGTAGGATATTTTTGAGTGGTTCGGTCTCTTGAGACGTAGAATCTCAAATAGGGTATTCCAGGGAGTTTTTTGCCCCTGACAATTATGCTTTGCCTTCAGCCGAGTATAATTGACGAGGTTTTCTCCCGCTTCCTCCAAAGCTGGAATGCCCGATGTTGAATTCTGGGCCTTGGGGGGTTATTATAGCCCAACTGAATGTTATAAGCCTACTAGACATTATTTAGATAGATCATGGTCATGTCCTAAGTCATCTGGACACATAAAAAAAATTTCGAAAAAATCTTTTTCGAACAGTGAAAAAATATTTTTTAATTTTTAATTACTTTTCCTAAGTTCTTTGGGTTAATTTTTCCATAAATTAAATGGAAAAAACCCGTTCGTGATCCAGACTCAGAATTCAGTGATTGAAGGCTCTAACCTTAAGCCAAAAATCATTCTTGATCAGCCAGCCAGTCAGAACCAACTTTCAGATCAGCAATCGGACACATAATGCCTTTTCACTCAAAAAAGTCAATTTTGAGTAAGAAATGATTTTTAGTAAAAAAATGATTTTTATTAAAAAATGATTTTTATTAAAAAAAATGATTATTTTGGAGAAACTAAAACTCTCCAAATTAAATCAAATTTAATAAAATAAAAGGCTAAATGACATCTCATGGAACACTTACGATGATTGGAGTTATTATAACTCATCTTCAGTCATCATTAAGAGAGCAATTAATTTATTATCAGTTATTAGACATGTCATCTCCAGCTAAAGATGAGATGGAGAGCTCTCATTGGTCCGGTGATTTGATCGAGGTGAAGACTGAAGCTTACACCATCAGTGGGCTTCCCAAACCTAGCTCAAGCTCCTGCCAGACCTAAAGGATGAGCTTACCTACATCCAGACTCACACATGTGGCCTCATCCTTGGCTTGTTTTCAGTGCACAGGTTTGGAGTGGGGGCGCCTTGCCTGGGTGGAGGCCTCCCCTCACTCCCAGTTCTCCAGTTTAGGTCTGGGCTCTTTGTTAGGTGGCTAAGCTGGCTAGGGTTGGTTTTTTGGTTTTAGGGTTTTAGCACTCTCATTTGTTAAAAAGAGGCTCCTTCAGCTCTATTTGGATGGATTTTTGTGTAGAGAAACTATGGTGAAAGTTTTGTAATTGCTTGTTGCTTCTATGCAACCATTGGAATAAAATTAAGGCTTTGGAGGCTCATGTGGTGTGATTCTTTGGATGATTGCACTTGATGGATGAGGTGATGTTGTTTTAATGCTGTTCTTTCTTGTTTATTTGAGATTATGATGTTATGCTTTAGAAGGCTTCTGTAAGCACATAAGAACAGGTATTTGCGGTTTGCAAGTTAGCTGTTTATTGATTTACTTCTAGAATTTAAAAAAGAGCATTGTTTTATTCAGTTGTAGTTCATGCTCTTCTTTATTTCAATTTGTGAACAATACATGATCTAATCTTTGTATGGCAAGTCTATGAGTGTTATTTTGCAGATCCCTCCATCCAACCAAGCAGAAGTTCGAGCTCAGCTGCATCTTCTTCTCTTGGAGTCAAGTACGCTTTTCCAGTAGTTGCATGCTTCATGAGATCCAAGTGTTTTAAAAAGATCCACAGGTTTGACCATTCTCTCATTGCTTTTATTCATCATTCAAATTAAAAAAGTCTTTATTTTCTTGGGATTAGGGCACGTTTGGGCTAAAGTGAACATTCATTCACTTAGCCTTTGCCCCGGTTGGCTGCCCTGTGCTTTATTTTCAGTGGTTTATGCCTTTTATTTGCAGCCTTTCCTTCCTTTTGTTCGCTGTCCACTTTTCCCCACTTTTTGCCCTTTTGGACAGCCCTCTTTTGCCTCTTTGTTCCACTTTTTGCAGCCCCTTTCCATCCTTTTTTTGGGCCATCTTTTGGGCTGTATTTTCAGCCTTTTAGGCCTTTTATTTGCAGCCTTCCCTTCCTTTTGTTCGCTGTCCACTTTTCCCCATTTTTACCCTTTTGGACAGCCCTCTTTTGCCTCTTTGTTTCCACTTTTTGCAGCCCTTTTCCATCCTTTTCTTCAACCATATTTCGGGCTGTACTTTCAGCCTTTTTAACCCTCATTTTGCAGCCCTCTTTCTCTGATTTGCAGCCCTCTTTCTCACTTAGTTTCCAGCCTTCTTTTGACTTTCCTTTTTCTCTCTTTCCACCCCTCTTGCCTTGCCTTTTTCTTGCCTCTTTTCTTCCTTCTTCTTGGTGAGTTTGGGTAAATGTTTTTAGTTAGTTTATAGATTAAATTTCAAGTTTTTTTTAATCAACTAATATCATAACAAGTGTGTGTCTAGAGCTCTTAGATTGCAAACAGGTGAAGGAGAGCAAAAAGGCTACAAACGAACAAGGAGTGCAAAAAGAAAAAAAATACTGCTATCCCTCTTCTTACATCCCCTTCTTTCCCCGTCCTTCCAAGAAGCGAAGAACACATCATCATTGTAAAAGATTAATAAAAGAGCTGAGTGGGAGGAAGTCTCCTTCCTTTTCTACTTCCCCTATTTTGGGGAAGTGTGTCTTGTGTTCATTTTCATGATTTACTTAGTATAGTTTTCATTCAGCAATTAGTTTAGTTCTTTGATTAGACTTAGATTCATTCTTACTAATTGCTATATTCATCATTGCTGGTTGGTATCTTGTTATAAATTGTTAAATCATAAGAAGAACCAAAATCTCTTGAATCTCACCATAAGGTGGATTAAGAGTGCTCTCTATCGGAGAATTTTAATCAACCACCTTTCATATTAATTATTGTGTTTGTTTAATTCAAATCACCCATAAGTAAGACTCTTGAACTTGCAGAAACACAAGTCAAGAGCACTCTCTATCGGAGAGCATTCATAGAACTGCATATCCTTGCATTAGGCATCTTAGATTAGATAAGTCTCTTGAACCACTGTCATAAGACGGGGTCAAGAGCGCTCTCTGTCGGAGAGTCTTAATTAATTAATTTAATAAAAATTGCAACACACACCCCTTTAATTAATTAACCCCCTTCCCTCCTTGCCGAAGTATGCTCTGACTGATCTTCGATTGGAATACCCAGAAACGGCATTGGATCTCTAAACCCCACAAGAGGAACTTAACTAAAACTTTTCCCCATAACCAACGCACCGGCGTTGTTCGACAAATACCGAGGCATGTGGGCAAATTCCAAGTGTGGACGCCGGGCTACCTAATCTGGGCACTGGTAGTTAAGTTATTGAACACTTACCTTTGACCCCAGACAGGTCCGTCATGTCTTCGAACGGAGCCACTGAAGGTATTATCGGTTAGGACATCCAGCCACCATAAGTGAAGATCACAAATAAAAACCTTAAAACCTACCAAGAGCACTCGCATCACCTAACATTCACTAGCTTGATTTCTAGACTTGTATTTAATTCTTTGGCGCATTTCAGCTTCATTGACTCCATAAGGCACTGGTCCTTTTTAATTTGTATAATCATATTATTTGATCAATGGTCTATGGTTTATCATAATTTCTTTCTCTAAATGCACTATTAAAGTCTAGAATTTTTGCTTATCTTTGTAATTTCTTGTTAGTAACGTGGATTGCTTTTGATTTAGTTTCATATTCATAATAAACAAACACTTCAAATCATAATAACTCCTAAACAACACCCATCCGCATCCGCAACTAATCACAACACTTTAACAACTTAAGAGCCATAGAAACTCTTTTGTAGGGACTACCCCCCTTGGCTTCGTTAGGAGTAGCCTAAACGGAGGAGCTAGGAGTAGGTGACAGTACCTAGCTCTGTGTTTGCCCCCAAGGTCACACCTCTCCCACTTTCTCAAGTGAGGAGACAGCTTTCGGAAGATTTCTGCTGCTGGTGTGCAATTGGCGGACAACAGAACCATCTAAAGAGGATGTGAGCTAGGTAAGGAAGAGCTGCTGCTAGGTCTGGAGGAGCCATTGCCGGTAGATCATAATGTAATCATCAGTCCCTGCCTCGATCAAATCATCAAACCAATGAGTGCTCTCCATCTCATCCAATTCGGGAGTTTAGCTGGAGATGACAAGTCCGTTAACTGAATATATCTTTATTGCTCACTGAATGCTGATTGAAGCTGAGTTATGATAACTCCAATCATTATAAATGCCCATTGAGATGTCATTTAGCCTTTTATTTCACTGAATTTGGATTAATTTGGAGAGTTTTGGATTTTCTTCAAAATAATCATTTTTTAATAAAAATCAAAATTTTCCCCAAAACTGACTTTTTTGAGAAAATGTGCATTATGTGTTCAATTGATGATCTAAAAGCTGGATCTGACAGGCTGGCCGATCAAGAATGATTTTTGGCTTAGGGTTAGAGCCTTCAATCACTGAGAACAGGGTCTGGATGACTAACTTATTGCAAACGAGATTTTTCTATTTAATTTATGGAAAAATTAATTTAAAAACTTATGGAAATAGTTAAAAAATAAAAAAAATTAAATTTTTTTTAATGCGACCGGTAAAATTTTTTTAAGGTCCTATTGACTTAGGACATGACCATGCTCTATTCTAATAATGCCTAGTAGGTTTATATACACTTAGTTGGGGCTTTAATAAGCCCCTAAGGCCCAGAATTCAAAATCGAGAATTCCAGCTTTGGAGGAAGCGAAAGAAAACCTCGTCAATTATACTCGGCTATAGGCAAAGCATAATTGTTAAGGGTAAAAAACTCCCTGGAATACCTTAGTTGAGATTCTACGTTTTAGGAGATTGAACCACCCAAAACACCCTACTATCACATTTTATTACAAACCCTGGGGGGCCATGGTCAAAATTATTCAAATGAAAACTGGCTAGCCAAAATTGGCTAGACACAAAGACGGATCAACTGATACACTGGAATCAAACATTGGACATGTTTGTCAACCGACGGCGCCTTAGGTAACCCAACTATGGTACAAAAAAGTTGGTAACACACACCAATAGATGCAAAACTTGGACTAGTGGATTTATAGGAGGAAAAAGAGCACAACAATTGCGATAGCGATCTTGATGATTTTCATTATGATTGTGTGATGTAGGTGGGAAAAATATAGCCCATGATTTGTGACCCATGAGATTCTTCTATGAATCTTACTCATTTTTTATTTTCCATTGGTATTCCATCTTTCATCTTATCTATTTAATACATTTTGATGACATTGAATGCTAAAACTACAATACTTTTGAAACGAGTTTATGGTTCGATTATCTATATTAGTATGTGTGTTTGATCATTTGATCATAATGCAGTTCTATTTTATAAATGTTCAAAACAGTGAATATGGATGTCTATATTTCATATATATATATATATATTGTTGTGGGTCGATGTACCCACACAATATTTGAATCGTTGTGTTCATATATCCCTACTTCTTTGTGTTATGTGACCTAGTTGTATATCTCACCTATCTCAAATATTAGTTTGATGTTACATAGGAGTCTAGGTCAAAGATGATGTTGCGCTTACCTCTACACAAAATATTGTCCTATATAAAATATTCTCCATTAGCAATTGTGTATGCTTATACGTAACTAATGAACTATAAAGTTCATAGTGTTGCCGCTTAATTCGCACTTTGGGTCACGTGGTAGAAATCTTCAAACCACTAGGTGTGACCTTGGGGGCAAGTAAGAGTCAAGTGTTGTCACTTGATCTTGACTCCTCCGTCTAGGTTCTCTCCTAGCGAAGCCAAGGGGGGTGGTCCCTATGAAAATAATCTTAAGGTTGTTTAAACTATGAAAGGAAAAACAAATGTTTTAGGAGTTAAGATAAAATAACTTAAAATTAAACAACAGATCATTGCAATATGAAATTTAAATCAACAACTTCAAAATATAACACCATTCATGACATTTGTAGAAATTGATTTAAACATGAAAATAGTAAAGACAAGTGCAATAAAAAGAGTGCTTATGTATAAGGGTTGCTGGTGTAGTCTCGATGAAAGTATTGCAGTTGTCTTTGTTGGTAATTTTAAGATTATTAAATGAGTTGATTAGGGAGTGGGTTACTTCTTGGTTTGGCCCATTAAGACTCACCTCCTTGAACTGAGCATTGAAGCAGCTTTACCAAGTGTCCAACGGGGCGAGGATGAACCTGCTTGGAGTAGCCCCTTGAATCTGTGGCATTCGCTCTTCGCAACCTCCCGAGTTCTTAGAGATTCGTTTTACGTGGATTGTCCTATTAAACTAGTCACTTTAATCCCTTTTTGATTGTCCCACAGTTCTAGCCAAAGGCTTGCAGTGTTCACAAGAGCATATGGGGAATAAAGCCTTGGTTTATTTTAAAAATTGATCAACTGTGTAGTTTTTTAAAAATCTCAATACCGATACTCTCGTTTCCGGGAACATGATTGGATTTGTTAATTTTAAAAGCATTCAAAACTGAAATTAGAAAAAAAAACTAAGAGAAATAAAGCAGCTACTCTAAAAAGAAATCAAACCACAAAAAGAGATGACATGGCTACCCCCCAAGGGGATGGGATCTGGGCACTTGGCTTCCCGCTTGCCTTCTTTGTTACAATAATTATTACAAAGATAGAATACTTGTGCTCCTTTTATTATTATAGAATAGGAGACACAAGTTTACAAATTTCGAGGCTTTAAAATTGCCTGAAGAAGAGGTAGAACAAAGAATGGCTTCTGGATGGCTTAAAACTTGAAAATTTCACCAGAGTGCCTCTCTACGTGTTTGTCAATTGCTGCAAAACAACCAACAAAGTTATGCTAAAAGTGTTGGATTGATCAATTTAAACATAATTTTTTTTAGCATAATATCCAAGTACTTTTAAAAGAAAAAATTGAAGTATTGAAATTGTACTTGTTAGAAGCTAGATCTTTAAAATTTGACTTTAAAAATCAGATCTAAACTTAAATGTAAATGCAAATCAGATTAGTTTATGATTTATTTTATTGCGTTAATTTGATCAACACTTCTAAAGTAACTAGTAACCGAAAAATTTTAATAGTTTAGATAAGAGAGAGAGGAATATCAAGCCCTTGAACTTGGGCTATGGAGTCTTCCAAGTGGGACTCGGAGGGATTATGTTCTTCTTAATGTGCTTGAAAAGACAGGAGAATCAAACTAGAACGCCTTACTCTTCAAGCTATAAGCAACCTACAATCTTTTAAACACACTTGCACGAGAAGGATTAAACGAATCGGTGTTAACAACAAAAGATGCTTAGAAAACATGAATTTGAACTACAATAATATGCATCTCTAAGGTATCTTATGCAACTAAATAGTAAGATGATCGATAAACAAATCTACTTCTCTTACCCTACTGAGAGATATCTCTCCTTCAAAGGCCAATAGTTAATCCACTTAAACAAGATACAACTTACAAGTATATGAAAAGACACATATTAACTCATAAATTCAACAGTAAGCATCCACACACATGAAGAGAGTCACACTATTCTTGCCTCCAAAGCCTTTATTCATTCATAAAATATTTCGCAATTACAGAGTAATATGAGTAGAGGTTCCACACTTCTCATGAAAAATGAAGCGAACTTGCTCTTCTTAAATAGATGAAGCCAAGCATGAGGGGGGGCGCACTTGCCTTAGAGAGGCGCCTTGCTTGGGTTGGCATGCGTTGGAGTGAGGGTTATATAATGGAAACAACATGTAGCAAAAGCATCACCTTCTAAAACTTGAACTTTTTCCTCAACTATTTTGCCCTCATCTTGGAGAGATGTGCCCCACTTGAGGAGATGCGCCCAAGCTTGGATGAGGAAACATCCATTGCTTTGATTCGTTGGAAATAACAAGATTTGACCCTCCAAAAACTTTAGGATACTTGCCTCTTTACTTTGCCAACTCACGAAACTCGTTTTCGTCAAGTTTCTTTTACTTTGAGTTGCCGAATTTTTCACTTTATCCAATTTTTTGGTCTTTTTTGGGTTTTTCGAGTAAAAGTTAATTAAGTGAAAAATAAATCACTTAATAACTTGGGATTTTGGGTCTATGGGTAAAGTGGGTGTTTTGAGTGTGAAATCGAGCACCCCCATGCCAAAGGACTCTAGAGTCTACACCACACTTTTATTACATTTTTAATTTTCTGAATTAAACTATTTAAAAATAGCCTAAGTTTACGGGAAAAATTAATTTTTTCGAAACTTAAAAAAAATCCTAGGGGGACCTAGCATATGTCCATATGACTCAAAAACAATGACTAGCATGGTAATATATGTTGACAGTTAGGTTTTAATAACCTCCCAAGGCCTAACCACTGAGACAACTATCACAAATTTGGATGCTTGAGTGAAAAACTTGAAAATTATAAATCGTAAAAAAAAAAAAATTAACAAAGAAAAAACACCTTGGAATAATGTATTAATGGCCAAGTACTAGAAAGCCAAACCTTTTACATAAATTCGTCATGCTAAGTCATTTTATTACAATTCCCCGTGGGGTATGAGCATGTGGTAAAAAAAATAAAAAGGGTCTAGGAAGGCCTGAATGGCTTTTGAACTCAAAATATGAACAAGTACTTGTTCATTTTTGTCTGTTCACTTGAAAGTCCAACTGATTGCAACTTAGGTGGTAACATATAGTGTATACAATGGCCATAGATATTCTCTTACATACTTTTCTTCTGTCATGAGCGTTTGATTTTGTTGTTTCACTTGTGCACATATCAATGCAAGTTAATGAGTATCATATTTTGGATATTTTTTCACACTTCCAATTAGGAGGTTATTCTATGGTGTGTGTGTGTTGCTGCCTTTCACACACCTGGGTCACGTGGCAGAAATCTTCAA
This sequence comes from Pseudotsuga menziesii, assembly GCA_001517045.1. Classification (NCBI taxonomy): domain Eukaryota; kingdom Viridiplantae; phylum Streptophyta; class Pinopsida; order Pinales; family Pinaceae; genus Pseudotsuga; species Pseudotsuga menziesii. The sequence continues at coordinate 378,518 of LPNX010884202.1, read as the reverse complement.
GTCACTTGGTGTGTCCTTGGGGGCAAGTCTCGAGTCAAGGCTGTCACCTTGTTCTTGACTCCTCCGTTTAGGCTCAACACCTAATGAAGCCAAGGGGGTTAGACCTTATTAAGTACCAAGGCTAAATTACTTAGTAAGGTGATGTTGAACTGAATGAGTTACTTAGGAGTTTGAAATTTAACCATAAACAACCATAGATGACAAGATACAAAAATGAGCGCACGAAAGCACAATGCTGAGACACAATATAAATATATAGCAAGAAAATAACCAGTGCCTTAAAAATGGAGTAAAAAAGAAATCAATATACTTGCATGTGCTTGGAGTGAATGTTTTGCAATTGCCTCTTGGTACGTTTTAAGTTAATGTGAAAATGTGAGTTGATTAAAATTAGGCGAAGGGGTGGACTCTAGATATACCCGAGAGTACTTGGAGTATGTCCAAAACTAAACCTTCACGGCTACCCGCAAGGAATATGTGGGCTGAATGGATTTTCTGGGGCTATTGTTCATAACGCACCCGTTAGGGTGTGACAGAGATCGGTGCCTCGAGGTCACTTTTCAGAAGTTCCCGCTTCCTTTGGGTATTTTGCCACCGTAATGGTTTGATTTAGGTGTTGGATTTTCACCTGATGGTTTGTCAATTTGGGAAAGTGAATCCTAATTATACTAGTCACTCAAATGCTTTTGATACAGCTTGACTGATCGGACGAACCGCAACCAAGTGCAGAGCATACGTACTGGAGTCTTGTCAATTTTAGTAAATTTTGAGATGGATGTTCTTGTTAAAAAGAAAACCCTCAAGGAGCCTCTTTCGATCCAAGTGGACCTCAATCGGGGAATCAAGGAGGGGTTGATTTTATTATGGTATCTGAAACAATGATGATAGCAAATGAAATGTAAAAAGATGAGCAAACCACAATTTTCTAATTAGACTACCACGAACCTTTCTCCACCTTTCGGCTCGAAAGGAGGCTCGTGGGGTAAGTATTAAAGTTACTTTGAAAACAATAGAAATGGAATATGGAATTGATTTTATGTCAAAGTATACTACCCTGCAGATTAATACTACGCTAGATTGAAAAAGATGAACGAAAAGCAAAAAATGACATAGACGCAAATCCCCCCAGGGGGGATGGGGAATGGGCTCAAAAGAGCCTATTCAAAAATTATTTTTATTACCAGCGGTTACAATATCAACAAACTGGAATGAAATCAAGAGCTTACAAAGTACGAAAATTAAAGATTTCAGTAAAAAAGGGAGACCCCTGGGGGGATTCAGAGGCCCAAAAGTCACTTTCGAGTAGTAGCTTCTCCTTTTTTCTGTTATGCCTGCTAAAAACCAGCAAGCTTATTAGACTGAAAGATGCCCAAAAGCACTCTGAAAGTACCTTTGGGTCAGCTTATTTTTAACCAAAAAATGCTAAGTAAAAACTTGTTAAAAAAGGTAAAAAAGGAATCAAGGAAAGCAAGCTTTCCTTGGGATCTTGGCTTGCCTTTTAGGCAGCCAATATGACGTGCACTGATTGCTAGATTTATCTTTTATAACAACAAACATAAATCTAATGCATGCAAGCTACCAATTTTCTTTAAAATTCCATGCAAAAAGGACGATTTCCCTAAAGCTAGATCTAGAATGCTTATGAAACCTTTTAAGAGCAAGATCTAGATTATGGGTTTTGAGAAGATAGATCTATGTTAAATTTACTTTTAAGATGATAGATCTAAACAATATCAAAGCTATGAACAAAGTAACCGGGTAAAAGAGTTGATTTTGAGGGAGGAAGAGGAGGAGAGAAATGCTGGTAGCCTTGAAGATCCACAATGGAGCTTTCAGGTGGAATGTCGAGGGACTATGCCTTTGGAAGGTTTTGGAGAGAGTGAAGAAGCAAACTAAATCAGCATCCTCTCCAATCTAGGAACCTGCAGCTCAACTGAAATAAAAAAACTTGTCGAAAAACTTGTGAGATCTGATTAGTACATACACAGAGATTCAGAATAGCATGCATATAAGCTTATAGAACATGCTGAATCTAGATCTTTAAACATGCATTAAAGGAAAGAGATGGCCAATAAACTTATTGAAAAGCACCTTTCCTATCAAGATTATAATAAGCTTATTATCAATCTTAGCAACGAATCCACAAGCAATTAGCAAATTATGAATACAGATACAGGTTACCTCAGTAAAAAGATGGCAATGATCATCCACACATACAATGGCACAACACCGTCTTGCCTCCAAAGCTTCTCTTTATTTCAAATGAACAATAACAAAAATACAATAGCAGCAACACCTCAATCCTAGTTCTAACTAGCTTGGAAGAGGTTGCTGTGCTTGGATATATACAAAAACTAGGAGATCCAACCCAAGGGGGGCGCAAATCCCAAGGAGACAGATCAAATTAGCTGATGGAGAGTCAATCAATGCAGATCTAAAGCTGAACTGAGCCTACTTGTCAATTGGGGACCTGATTGAGCTGACACATCAACCCATAAACCGACATATCAGTCCACAGAGCATCCAGGAGAGTCCACACGTGTGGATGAAAGAGAGAGGGCACAATTCCCCATAAAGACTGCTGAAGATCAACTCTAGATCTGATTTGATCACCTCCTTCAATCAAGGATTTGTCAGATCCAGTCAATTTGCTTCAGATCTGACTGATTCCAATCAAATCGGCTAAGAATCCACTGATCTATGATTTTGGATTTGCTCCATTTTTCATCAATTTATTAATGAAAATAATCAATAATTGATTTTTGGGGCTTTCTGACCCGAGTGATGGAAAATAACTCAAAACTAGGAAATAGTGGGTCCATGGGTTTACATGGTGCTCTTAGCTTGAAAATGAGCACCTACATGACTGAAATTGATTATTTGGCCCACTTTTATTACAAAATCAATTTTTCCAATTAAACTATTAAAAAATAGCCTAAGTTCTGGAAAAATTAAATTTTTAATAAAAAACATTGAAAAAACTAAAACATTGAAAAACTGAAAAAACCTAGGGGGACTTAGACATGTTCATATGACTCGACCATGATGTCTAGCATGTTTATACATTGACACATAGACTCTAATAACCTCAATAGGCCTAAATGCCAAGCCGACCACCCTAACTTTGGAGGTATGGAGTGAAAAACTCAGAAATTATCAGTCGTTTATTCAACAACCAATAATAACCAAGGGAAAAAACACCCTGGACTGATCGGATTGACAGATACAGTCTAAGAGACCGAATCTTTTACAGACACTATCATGCTAGAACATTTATTACAATTCCCCCATGGGGTATGAACATGTGATATAGTACAACAAGCACTTCCCAGAAGTACTTCCAAAGGTCTTCTGAAGTCCGAACAAGTTATCCTTGTCCGGTTCCCAAGGCTCACTTGATAAAAAAACACTAAGTACAACTTAGGTGGTAACAGTGTGTTTCCGCCTTTCACACACCTGGGTTACGTGGCAGAAATCTTCAAGCCACTCGGTGTGTCCTTGGGGGCAAGTCTCGAGTCAAGGATGTCACCTTATTCTTGACTCCTCTGTTTAGGCTAACTCCTAGCGAAGCCAAGGGGGGTAGACCCTATTAAATTACTAAGGCTAATTACTTAGTGTGATGGTGTGATATTAATTAAGTTGTTTAGGAGTTTTGAAATTAACCAGTGGAAACAAAAGATAACAAGATGCAAGATTTAAAGCATATAAGCACAGTAATGACACCCAATATATATATAATTGAAAGAATTGATCGAAGTAAATCACCAGTGCCTTAAATGGAGTCAACAGAGAAAATAATGTGCTTGCATGCGCTTGAATGAATGTTTTGCAAATGTCTCTTGGTAGATTTTAAATTAATGTGGAATGTGAATGAATTAAATTAGGTGAAAAGGGGACTCCAGATATACCCGAGGGGTACTTGGAGTATGTCCAAAAGTGAACTTTTACGGCTACCCGCAAGGTGTTTGTGGGCTGGAACGGAGTCTCAGAGACTATTGTTCATAATGCACCCGCCAGGGTGTGATAGAGATTGACGCCTTGAGGTCACTTTCCAGTTGTTCCCACTCCTTTGGGTATTTTGCCATTGCTTACAGTTTGTTCAAGGCGTTGGATTTTCGCTTGATGGTTTGTCAATTTGGGAGGTGAGGACTAATTAATCTAGTCACTCAAGTGCTTTTGATGCAGCTTGATTGATTGGACGAACTGCAGCCAAGTACAGAGCATACACACTGGAGTCTTTGTTATTTTTAGTAAATTTTAAAAGAGGTGTTCTTATTAAAAAGAAAACCCTCCAGGAACCTCTTTCGGTCCAAGTGGACCTCAGTTGGGGAATCAAGGAGGGGTTGATTTTATTATGATTATCAAAAAATAAATGAAAAATGGAATCAGAGATACACAACACTGGTTTTCTAAATAGTCCTATCACGCATCTCTTTCCCCTTGCGGGTCAATCGGGAAGTCGTGGGGTAAGTAGTATGATTACTTTTGAATTGAAAATATGAAATAATGCAAAATATTATCGTATACAATCCTGCATGTCAATGCTAAACTAGAACAGAAAAAAGGGAAAAATGCAAAAAAAAATGAAACGGACGCGGATCCCCCCTGGGGGGATGGGGAGCGGGCTCGAAAGAGCCTACTCAAAAAAGATTTTCTTTTATTATTATTGGTTACAATATCAACAAACTGAAATATCAGAACCCTCTTGGTCCTTATACGGGATGAAACCAAGATCTTACAACTTTACCAAAATTTTAAGATTTCAGTCAAAGGGGAGACCCCTGGGGGGATTTGAACGATCTCGAGGCCACTTTCGAATAACAACTTCTCTTCTTTCTGTTATGCTTGCTAAAAGACAACGAACATGTTAGAATGAAATATGCCCAAAAGCACTTTAAGAGTACCTTTGGGTCAGCCTACTTTAACTCAAACAAAACTAAATAAAAACTAGCTAAACTGGTGAAAAAAAGAACCAAGGAAAGCAAGCTTTCCCTGGGATCTTGGTTTGCTGTTTGTGCAGCCAATGAAATATGCACTGATTGCTGGATTTAATCTTTCTAAAACAAAAAAAGAAATCTAGAGCATGCAACCTACGGATTCTCTTTAAATTGCCATGCAAAATGGACGATTTCCCTAAACTAGATCCACAATGCTTAATGATACTTTTCAGAAATGAGATCTAGACTATGAGCTTTGAAATAGTAGATCTATGTAATTTTTATTTTAATATGACAGATCTAAATTGTAACAAAGCTTGCAACCAAAGTAACTAGTTAAGATTTGGATTTTTATAAGGAGGAAGAGAGAGGAAAAGTGCTGGTAGCCTTGACGATCAACCGTGGAGCTTTCAAGTGGAATGTTGAGGGACTATGCCTTTGAATGGTTTTGGAGAGAGTGAAGAAGCAAACTAGATGAGCATCCTCTCCAAGCTAGGAACCTGCAACTGAATCCAAAGACTTGCCAAAATACTTGTGAGATTCGGTTAATACATACACAGAGATTCATAATAACATGCATATAAACTTATAAAACATGCTGAATCTAGATCTCTAAACATGCATCAAAGGAAAGAGATGATCAATAAACTTATTGAAAAGCTCCTTTCCTATCAAGATTATAATAAGCTTATTATCAATCTTAGTAATGAATCCACAAACAATCAGCGAATTATGAACATAGATACATGTTACCTCAGTAAAACATGGCAATGCTCATCCACACATACAATGACATAACACCGTCTTGCCTCCAAAGCTTATCTTTATTTCAAATGAACAATAACAATAGTACAATAGCAACAACACCTCAATCCCAGTTCTAACTAGCTTGGAAGAGGTGATCTGAGCTTTATTTATACAAAAAAAGGAGATCCAGCCTAGGGGGGGGTGCAAATCCCAAGGAGAGAGACCACTGTAGCTGAAGGAGAGTCCATTAATGCCTGATCTGAAGCTGAACTGAGCTTCCACTGAGCCTACTTGTCAATCGGGGCGCTGATTGAGCTGACACATCAACCTGCTGACTGACACATCAACCACAGGGCTTCGAGAAGAGCCCACACGTGTGGAGGAGAGAGAGAGGGCGCAATTCCCCATAAAGGAGGCTGAAGTTCAACTCTGGATCTGTCTAGATCACCTCCTTCAGTCAAGGATTTGTCAGATCCAGTCAATCTGGTGCCGATGAGACTGATTTCAATCAAATCGGTTGAGAATCCATTGATCCAGGATTTTGGATTTGCTCCATTATTCATCAATTTATTAATTAAAATAATCAATAATTGATTTTTTGGGGCTTTCTGACCTGAGTGATGGAAAATCACTAAAAACTAGGAAATAGTGGGTCTATAGGTTTACTGGGTGCTCTTAGCTTGAAAATGAGCACCTACATGATTGAATCTGACTTCCGAGCCCATTTTTATTGCAAAACCAAATTTTCCAATTAAACTATTAAAAAATAGCCTAAGTTTTGGAAAAATTAAATTTTAATAAAAAACACTGAAAAAATTAAAAAAATTAAAAAACCTAGGGGACTTAGACATGTTCATATGACTCAACCGCAATGCCTAGCATGTTTATACATTGACACATAGACTCTAATAACTTCAATAGGCCTAAATGCTAAGTCGACCACCCCAACTTTGGAGGTATTGAGTGAAAAACTCAGAAATTATTAGTCGCTTATTCAACAACCAATAATAACCAAGGGAAAAAACACACTGGGCTGATCAGATTGACAAATAAAGCCTAAGAGACCGAGTCTTTAATAGACACTATCATGCTAGAACATTTATTACAATTCCCGCATGGGGTATGAACATGTGATATAGTACAACAAAGTTTCCCAGAAGCAAGACTGAAGGTCTTCTGAAGTCCGAACAAGTTATCCTTGTCCGGTTCACTAGGCTCACTTGATAAAAGACCACTATGTACAACATAGGTGGTAAAAGTGTGCATATTTTAAACTCATAAGAATGTTCGATCGTTGTGTGTTAGTTTTTTGTGTTACTTTGAAAGTGTTAACACAATGTTCGGGGTGCTTCATGAGGTTTGGGGTACATGGTGTATGTTTAGCTTTTGGATGGTTCGAAATGGATAGGTGCATGGGAAATTGTTCGTGATGGATCTACATAGTTGAGATAGCTTGTTCAGCGATTGTTGGCTTGGTATCCTTCCCTCAGGTGTTAGAGTTCTCTTAATGGGTTAGTCAACACCCTTCACTGTGGCCACATGGGGAGTTCACCTAGTTGGAGGATGCCCTACGTGGGAGGAGGAGCATTGTGCATCCTAGAGGAGGGCATTAGGGCCTAGATGTTATGGGGTTTCTTGGATTCTGTTTAGAGGCTTGGAGTTGGCTTTGGGATGCTTGGGTTGTGACTACGTTCTTGTAGGGGGGACTTGACCTAGTGGAGTACATTGCTTGGGAGGATCGATGGAATCTGTGGAGGCTTGTGGACTTACTTTGTATAGCTACATCATTTTGTACCCCTTAATGTGTACAATATCACCTTGGAGCATGACACATTTTGGAGTGTAGCGTCTCACTTTGTGTTGGCCTCATGATCTTATTGTTCGTTGCTTGGAAGGGCTTGGGCCCACATAGTGTTGTTGGTCTCCCTTACCTCATATAAATAGAGTAAGGACAGAGCCCTTCTCATTCATTGTACATTCACTCACTTGTACTCACTCTTGTGTTGAGATGTGACCTTGGAGAGGAGTGCAACACTAGTCCTCTCTCTTTCTCAAGCTTCTCTTGTACTTGATTTGACTTTTGAGTTGCTAAGGTTTCTTGGTCTTCTTGGAGTATCTTGGAGCAACTTAGAGGTCTAGGGTTAGGGTTTATCCCTTGGAGATCGGAGATTAGGGTTTTGTGATAAAACCCTAGAGTACTTCTAGGTCTAGGGTTAGGGTTTATCCCTTGGAGATCCGAGATTAGGGTTTTGTGATAAAACCCTAGAGTACTTCTATTTGAGAAGAAGAAGAGAAGATGACTTCTTGCTTTGGAGGATGTGTTGGAATGATTTTCTCATATTCAAGCTCCTTGTTTGAGCAAGGATTTTCATATTTGTCATAGCTAGGCTTTTGGAGAGCTAGTGGATTTGTGCCAGCCTTGAGAGAAGGCTATGGTATGATCATGTACTTTATCTTGAATATATAAATGAAGTTTTCAGCTGTCCAAAATTAGTGCATTTTCCAGATTTGTTTTACAGCCATAAATGTTCTTTATGTATTGTTATTTACAACTGCTATATATGTCTTGATGATTAAGCATAAGGAAATGGACAATTGTTAAGTGATTGAACATCTTCATTGAGGAATCTAAGGGGCTGTTTTGTTGCTACTATATCTGTTGTTGTACTACTGTTATAACTGCTGCAAAAGATAAATTTCAGATCGGGTATATGTGGGATAAGTTACCCTAGAGGGTTGAAACTTATCCAAATTGTTTGGTATCTATTCTCCTTGGATTTCCTAGAAGTTTGGACTGTTTGGAAGTGAAATATTGTACTCTATTTCTATACTCTTTTTCAGAACAACTCCAAGGCTGAAAATTCACAGGGTTAAGATCTAGGAAGCTTCCAAGCTTAGACATGAAATTTGTGTTTTGCATTAAAAGTCAAAGAACTTGACTAGCATGGGAAATTTTACATTGTGCTCTTAAGCACAAGAGTTGTCAAATGATTTTAGGGCCAAAGGACACAAAGTTTTGTAGTTAGAACTTAGAATGTTGGATTGTTGTGCTCTTAGCCAAGAGAACTGTCAAATGTTTTTAGGGCTGAAGGACATAAATTTTGAGGTTAGAATCATATTTTCATCCATTGCCTAGCAGTTTTAGATTCAGAGATGTGATTTGTCATTCCTAAAGAGGGTTAGTCTATTCTTGAACTAGAAGCCACAAGCTTGTAAGATCTACAAAACACAAGAATCACTCCCATGTATTGGGGAACCCATTCATAGGGTTCCCTTGTTTCTGGCAGTGTGGGCACTGGAATGAAATCTTCTCAATTGCTTAGGAGCACCAATGGGAATGTCAAGAGCGCTCTTGCCTCACACCTTAACTGCCCTGTTCAGGAGTTTCCCTTGCAACGTTCTTGACAGTTGGGAGTTTTGGTGTGCTCCCAACCTGTCAAGAAGTATCTTATGAACTTGTGCATTATGAAGGAACTCCACTCAAGGATGTTAGATTTTGTACCACTGTCAGTGTTCTTGTCCTAGGTGCACTTGTCTGTTCAGCAAGTACCTCTGAAGGTGTCCAAGACCTGGGTGCACACAACAGTAGGTTGTACAACAGCAGGTCCATATAGCAGTTTACCTGGGTTCTTGTGCACAACAGAGTGTAAGCGAAGTGTAGTTTAAGTAGGGGAGTAAAGTGCACATGCATGCCTTCGGCATGATTGCCCCAATGTTAGATTATTTCCAGTTTGCCACCTTCAGCACATTGCTGTTTCAGATTTAAAACATTCCAGTTCAGTTCAGTTTTCTATTTCATTTCGCTTCTATTTTAGAGTTGCTTTTCTATTCATGATTTTCTTTTCTAGTTTTAGGAAAAAAACACTAGATAGGTTCTAGAGAGATAGGGCACTGATTCCAAGGAGAAGGTGAAGGTGAGGTGTATGTGTAGCCAAGTCCAGTCTAATTGTAGTTCTGTAGGAGGCTAGCACATGTATGCATGCATGCATGCTGGGCACTTTAACCTAGGCGCTTTGGGTTAGGGTGCAACCCTAGCCTTCTCTATAAAGAGAGGCAGGATCTCTATTGTTATTATTCAATTCAGTAGAGAGCAGTTAGTGATTAGTGTTAGGATTTGAAGCTTCCATTATTTCATGTATTCAGAGTAATAAAATAGTGATGTGATTTGAGTTTCACATTTGTTGTACTTGCTATTACAATTTTCAATGTGATTTGTTTCAGTTCCTAGTAAAATTAGATCGATGTTTTGATAGTATTTTCGTTTTTCTGTTGATCCTAAGTAGGTAGGTTTGGTCAGATTGTTAGAATCGTTACCATGTGATGAGAATTGCAACATGGTATTAGAGGTGCATCTGAAATCTTCTAGATTTTGTGTATGGAGAGACTAGTTGTCTGGGTAGAGAGCTGTCAAAGGATTTCATAGGGTGTGAAGCTGAAGAAGCTTTGAGGGTTGAAGCAGATGTGTTCTAGTAATTGGCACGTTTGAACCCAAGAAAGGTTGAGAGGGTGTTGATGCCTAGGACCTTCCAGTGATTGGAAGCTGGTGTTTGATAGGAGTTAGGTGATCTGCTCTTCGGGTAAATGGAAAATATGACGTTTTTGTGTTAACTGATTTGCTTGTTGATGTTATTCTTGTAGAGGTGTAGAAATGACCTCTTCCATTATGTGTGGAAGTGCAGATTGCAAAACCTCCTAGAAGCAACAAACTTACGTACCGTTTGGAGATGAAGGTCACAACCTATAGATCCCAAAGATTTGGCAGAGTACAACAAGAGTACAGTGAATGCGGAGCGAGTCCTACTGGATTTGGTGGAGGATCATCTGACCCCTCATCTCGCTAGGAAGAAGACTGCCAAGGAGATCATGATGCTTTGGGCACCTTGTACCAGAGTGTGAACATATTTAGGAAGATGCGTATGATGAAAATGATCATTACTACTCACATGAGCAAGACAGATACAGTCGCAAACTATCTGCTGGAACTATTAGAGCTAAGAGACCAACTTGGTGTAGTTGGCGACAAAGTTAAAGTTGATGCACTAGTTCGGATTGTTCTGAATGGCTTTAGTTCATCTCGGCACCACTTTGTTCAGGTTATCTGTGGTTGGGAGAACTTACTTGACTTTGAGTAGTTATGGGACGCCTTCAGTGGAAAGGAGTTGAGACTATAGCAAGTCTCAAGCAGTTTGAGGATGAACTACCAGACCTAGTCCTCCTCAAGAAGATGAGGAGAGGAGGAAAGAAAGGAGGACTCGAGAGGGGTAAAAAATGCAAGGAGGAAGAATTGAAGAGTTTGATAAACCTGTGCAAGAAAAGCAATATTAACTAAGTCTAAAACATAAGAACAACAATGGCACTCACACAGTACACAAAGATTTAACCTAGAAACCCTTAACCAGGAAAAGGAGCCTAACTAAGAGTTGGCACCTCTCTCCATTTGATTGTATTAACTTCACTGTTCACAATAGAATATGTAGGTATTCCGCAACATCCAAAACCTTACTATGTTCACCTAGATTAGATTACAACCCTAATTCCTTAACTGGAATTAGTTTACAATCGGCTGAAAGCATTGGTTGAAATAATACATAACATACCAAAAACTTTTCCTTGGGGGTTCCGCCCTTGAACCCTTGGATGGGGTGCCTGCTGCCCCCCATTCTCCCTAGTCAGAGCCTTGAGGGGTGGGTATCCCTTGGATTCCCTTCATTCGGGGGCTAGCCTTGAACCCCATTCGGATGTGACTAAGTCTATTTGCAAAGGATACACCACATATCCAATAAGAATCATCTTAGGAGAAAAAAGATTTGGAGTCATATCAAGTGCTTTAGCTGTGACCAAATGGGCCACTATGCATCTTGAGTATTCTAAGAGGAAGAAGGCCTAGAAACAGAAACAGCAATAGGGGTTTGCAGGAAATGCAAAAACTTTAGCTGTGGACAAGTTGACTTCTAGGATTGATACTACTCCATGGTGTCGTGTCTTTCCACAAACACCATTCCTGGTTATCAGTGGTATGTGGGCAGTGAAGCTTTGAGACATATTTCTTATGACATGCATATTTTCAACAAGTTTCAAGAGCAAGAGAGAGGAATGAGTGTGAAGTTGGGTTATGATGCCATGTATCACGTGAAGGGATTGTGCTGTATATTTTTCAAGATGCCCTCAGGTGATGTTCTTGAGTTAGATTCTGTCTTGTATGTTCATGATATAATGAAGAATTTGCTTTCAGTTTCTTGCATGGCAATTTATAGTATTTCCCTGAGTTTCATGGTCAACAAGTCACCATTAGAGACAACAATGATCGATCTGGTTAAATATTGGCAAGTGCAATGTGAGGAGGTCTCATTTACAGGCAACTCACAATGGCATGATGGAATAGGGTTCCTTCAGTATTGAGGATGCAGTTACAAAAGGATTTTCTCAGCAAGAGGGAGCAGGCCTAAATGAGACTGTTGCTCTAGTTGTCGAAGGATTCTTCTAGGAAGTGTGAGTTGCCCTGGATGGGTTGATACATGCACCACCAGTTTTGGATTTTAGTATCAATGAGTTTGCACTCATGTTGGTATTTTATAAGTTTAGTGTAGATGTCAATTATTTATTTGATAGACTTGATACAGTTGTGTTGGGCCTTGGCCATGTATATAGATGAGTCGTTGTAGGAAATCCAAATGAGTTCATGTTGTGGTGTGGGAAGCGTTTAACCAATGAAGTTGACATGAAGGACAAAGGCGGTTGGAAGATTGCTAATGCAATATTCTTGTACAAAAGCTTTTCACATTGAAGATTTTGAAGAGAGTTCAGAGTACAGAAGGAAGCAATGATCTAGTGTCATGTTTCTTCAAGTTAGTAGGAGGTCAACAATTTGACCAAGCCCCTAGCCAAGGGAAGGTTCGAGATGTAGAGGGAGTATCATGTGTTTGACAAAGAACACTTTCCTTGGTAAGAGGGAGTGTTAGAGGCTCTTGGGTGCACCTGTTAGTTCAAAAGGTACCTTTGAAGATGTCCGAGACCTGGTCACACATTCCAATAGTTCCTTAGAGAAGGCTGCCTGGGTTTTTGTGTGCAATGAAGTGTTAGATAAGCACAATTAAGTAAGGGAGTAGACTGTCCATGGATGCTGACCTTCAGAATGAATTTGCCTGTGTTAGTTTATTTCTAGTTTTGCCACCTTTCAGTTCATTGCTGTTCCAGATTTAGATAATTCAGAATTCTAGTAGTTTATTTCTAGTTTTGCTACCTTTTAGTTCACTGCTGTTCCAGATTTAGATGATTCCAGTTCAGATCAGTTCTATTTTGGAGTTGCTTATGTATTGAAGAGCTACTTTTCCAGTCTTGGGAAGAGAGCACTGGATAGGCTTTAGAGAGAGAGATGGTGCTGCTCCCAAGTAGAGGGTGAAGGCGAGGTGCATGTATAGCCTACTGCAGCCTAGGCACAGTTATCTAGGAAGCCAGTGCATGCATTTATGCATGCAGGTAGGGCACTCTAACCGATTGGTTAGGCTTAAGATATTTTTAGTGTGCGACCCTATCCTCCTTTATAAAAAGAAGCAGGGTCTATATTGTTATTCATTTCAGTAGAGAGCAGTGAGTGATTAGAGTTAGGATTTGAAGCTTCCAATATTTTTTTGTTTCCAGAGTATAAAACAGTGATGTGATTTGAGCGTCAAATATGTTGTACTAGCTGTTATAATTTTTCAGTTTGATCTGTTTCAGTTCTTAGTAAAAATCAGATTTCTGTTTTGATAGTACTTAAGATTTTCTGTTGATCCTACGTAGGCAGGTTAGTTCAGATTGCTAGGACTGTTACCATCTGCTGAGAATTTCAACAAAGGACCTTGTGCTTTACTTGGCGATATTATATGCTTAAATAAACAACCTTGTATATTATTTGAATTAAAGGAGATTGATTTATCTTTATTTCCAAGGTTTGTGGAACTAACAAGTTCCTAGACATGTAGGACTAGGGACACACCAACACTCTCAAGGATCTTGGGGGACCGTTCTTCCATGTTGTTCTGTGCTTTCCCATATGCCCAAAGAGTAGCATGTAACATGTTGGCTACAGGGCCTGTTTCAGTGCTGAGTTAGCTAAACTTATAGGTTCCCTTGTTTCATACTCTTCTTCAAGATAAAATCAGTCAATTGAATTTGTAATTTTCAGCACCTTCATTTCGGATATCAATATTTGGTTGCAGTCATTGGTGTTTAAGTTCCATACTAGTGCAAACGAAATTTTTTTTCATTACTCCGGTTTTACTAAAGTAAACACATAGTCATAAAACACGTGTTTAACAATGCCTGCTGGTAGCAGTTATGATCAACATTCGTACTAGATTATCTTTTATCACATGGGAGATAATTCTGTGACAGGGGGGTTCTATGACGTGGATCAATATACCGTTGTTTTCACTGAATGCTTCATTGGAACTGCTTATTTCTCTTCGTGGCGTTTTACAGTAATGCTTACTTGTTTTCCCATTGATCAAAATTCATATAATGGGTATGCCATAAGTGGGATTGCATTTATTGAGTTGTAGGAAGGTTGTCAATATAGACCCTTTGGCATTGTTACATGGGTTGAATTGATTGTTTTCAGCATACAATGTTCTTTTACCTTCATCGTCGGTGGTGTTGCTTGCAGTGTGTTATCACGATTTTCAGAAAGGGCTTGTGGGCTCTATATGGGATTTTATTGGGTTTCAACCAAACATCAGCTGCATTCCATTACCTACAATTTAAGCGTATGTTAACCTTTATAGAGATTCAAAGTATATATTGATAGAAACTAAATAAGAATATTTGAACTGCCTTTCTCATCTCTTATAGCTATTTCAGATGCGATTAGAAGATTACAATTCTATTTATGGGATTGGTTTGCATCGTGTTGAAGATAATAAATTGCAGAGAGGCCATTATATGATGCTCCTTACTTTGTGTCTCTAGGTAGTTTTCATGTGACTTTACTGAGCATGCATTTAAGGCATACCATTGTTTAAGTAAACAACACCATGAAATGTAGCAATTTCACCTGCAAGCACAAAATCAAAACTGAAATTGAGGTCATAATTTGGGCATTTAGTCTCGATGAACTAGATTGTTATAGTTTGGTGTTGTTTTGGCCATTTTGGCATTTTTGATTATATACCAGATCACTTTAATAAATAAATAAATTATGTTAGCATTTGAATATCACCAGCAATGTTACATGGGAGCCACCCCTCCCCCACCCCGCTTTTGAAGGAATTGTCTAGGAAGTGTTGGGAAAGCACGCTTCCTAAATTCTCCCGTATGAGAGCGTTTTTAGGAAGCTCGCTTCCTTGCAAAAAACAACGCTCCATCCGTTTTTTTCAATTTTTCTTAAAGAAAGACCAAAAAGTTAAGTGATGTGTGTGGGGGGGGAACTAACCCTAGGCCCATACCAATGGTATATAAAGAAGGAAAAACCTACTCTAATAGCAAAAAACCTAACCTTAGTAATCATTAGTAGCATTAAGTGGTAATATTAAATTCTTAAAGTAAAAGTTGACATTCTCATCTTTCATTTTCTATCTTTTTACTTAAATGTTTAACATTACTATTAATTGTTTTAGGATGTTTGAGAGTGGTTCCATCTTCATCAGATTTCAAATGCAAAATGTAGAATTCTTGATCCCCTTCAAAACTCAACAAGCTTAACAGTTTTTTAGGATTTCATGATTGCATGTTTCCACTGGATTCTATCATGTATGAGGGTATGGGATTGGCATTTAATCAAACACATCAACCCCTCTATGAACCTTGATCCTTGTGGTGATGATTGTTCAGATTGATGTTGATGGCCTAAAAACTAGTTTTTAAAGAATTTTATAGTTTGTAGCTTATTTATTGATGTACTTTGGTTCAAATATGGATTGCATTCCATGCTATTTTGGTTGTATGCACTCTTACTTGCCATATACATGAGAAACTTTGCATATTTGTGTATAATGTTTCGAATTCCGATGGATGCACATGGTTTTGTTGACATATGCCTCAAAATATATATTATATAAAATACACTGTTGAAATGCTCCCAAACCAGAAACTTTTGAAAATTCCCCATATCACCTCCTTTCCCACTCCTGCTTCTTGCTTTCGCTCCCGCTCCCAGATAACCTTGATCACTAGCATAGACCCTTATAGAGAGGGCTCCTTGGTGTATTAAAAAATTAACATAAAAAATTACACATGAATGAATTGGATTCCTCTCGATGCTTGATAAATCTAGATTTATGATGGATATATGTTGGTTTTAATTTTTCATATCTTTTGTGTAAAATTTAAAATTGACTTGAAATATGTTATCCTTTATTTTAAAGTTTTTGTTGTTGTCATGTACGTGATATGACATCTCACTCATACTAGGTGTAGAGCACCTTGTTACTTTTGTTGTAATCAGGTTATAATTTTAAACATTTGGACAATTTCTTAAATAATGTTAGCATTTGAATATCAAGAAAACCCTTGCCCTGTAGGGTTAGCCAGTGGTTTGAGAAACATGACCCAATGGCATTTAAGCTATCAAAATCACCCAGAGATTGCACTTGGCCTAGACCGCACTAGCCTTTAGCGTGGATGGATTTTAGGTGTCCTCTCACTAGCGTGGAGTTTCAAACTCTAGGCCATTTAGCAAATAGAACACCTTGAAACTAGTCATGCTAGTGAGACTTGACTAATGTTTAAAAATAATTTTAAACGTTTAATTGATTTTAGTATGGGTAGATTAATTTTTCAAGGATTTTTAAGTTTGTTATTAATCTTCTTTTGAAATTTTTGCCAAAAGCTTCTAACCAAAGGATAAATTATTTTAATAATTAGCACGTATTTAGGGATTTGCTGAATTTGTGATTTATACTTCGGGTAAATTTTCTCATCTCTTTGTAACTTATGTAATCATGTCTTTGTAAGTTATGCAACTTAGAGAGTATGGTAGCTCACATTTATTTGATCTCTATTTGAAATTTTACTTTAGAAACGTCTCATGCATATTTCACAATCGTGTAAACATACACCATAGATCACTAATGGCATGATTTTCGCAACACCATTTACAATGTGACTATGCCACAACCTACCCTTAGCTTGTTGCAATTTATTATCCATGCTCTCAAAGCTTTTCAACATATTACATAGATATTTTATTAGACAAATATTTTGATTATTAACATGTTCGTGTAAGACGTCTCCAATTTAGAAGGGTTGTATGAGTTTAAGAGGAAAATCATTGGTAACACAAATTGACACGAACATGTTCTTGAGCACTTGAGTAAATAAGGGGTGGTTTTTTACAGAGTGTGCTTGCTCGACGAGCTCTTTTATTTTTATTACCGAGAGGAACCTACAAGACTACCCAACAAGCTTGGTTAACCGCGTCCTTGTGTATCAAACCTCATGGGCCTTAATGTTGGATAGGACATGATCAACGAGAGTATACTATCAACGTGGTTCTACGAGGCCTTTAAGGATGTGTTAGACACTTAGTAGGGATTCAGACTTGGACTTCCATCAAGAGAACCGTTAATCCCCATTTTAGGCTCCTACCCTCAACCCCTCGACGAGCTCGTTGTCTGACTCTGCCCTAAACAACCATGAGTTGCTCTCTCACATTAGACATTTTTAGTCTACCCTTCTACCTTGTCCCACTCCTTTCAACTTGCATGTGTTAGGCGTACCACCATTGTAGATCTTGAGTTGGGGTCCTCGGTTCGATCCTTGACCATAAATATATTTAAACCGTTGGGGAAAGAACTATACTTCTCGTCGCTATGGTAGTCATCAAGTACCCACTTTGCCTCAATCTATCATGTTGTTGTAAATGTAGCTTTGGAAGATATTCTTCATTTTGTTATTATCTTATTATTGTTGTACTTCCTTTGGAGATGTTATTATTATACTTGGTCATATAAGAATATTGAGGTAAAACCTCTGTTGTAAGTGTAAAATGTATTTTTGAGTCTCCCTAGCAGAAATCGACCCTGTTGGTGTTTTAGGTCATCCACACGAAGAATATAAATAGGGAGGCATCCTCCCTCATTTGGATACACAAAAAACACAAGCAAGGTCGATCCAAAAGAAAGAAAGACATGTTCACTGGGGTAGAAAAAGAAGAAGATTCAAAAGTTAACTTATCTTTGGGTTTTCTATCTTTGTTTGACATTGTATTAAGTGACAAGTTCATATAGGAGTTGTTGGGTTTTTTCCTTGTTGATGTATTTGTAACTTCGGAATATATTCTCATGTAATATGTAATTGTGGTCTCTCTAGGAGAAGTGGGCCCCATGTGAGATGACATGTAGGCTCGTGTCTTATATTTGGTCAGTGACTTGAAAGGGTATAAATAGAGAGACACTCTCCTTCATAAATAGGGAGACACACTTCACACACTCTCTAAGGCGCATGAGAGAGAGAGACAATCATAGGAGGAGAGAAAGATAACTGCTGAACATTTCTTATTACTGCTTTTGATCATCTTAATAATCTGAAAAAGTTTGTGGGGTTTTCTCCTTTATGGTTTCCCCGATGAAAATCTTTGTGTCTTGTGTATCTTTTATATCTTATGCATTTTTCTGTACTCGTTATTCTTTCATATAAAGATCCTAGATAATCTAATCAGATCTTAAGAATAACTAACACTCCCTTGTGGTTTTCTAGGATAAAATATTTGTCTTTCTTTTATGATGTGCTTGTTTATCTTTCAGTGATCCTGTTGCATTCTATTAAAGATAAAGTGCAAACTCTAACATGGTATTAGAGCCATCTTAAAACAAGACACTGTGCAGCTGTGGAAACTAGGGCTTTTCCACAAATTTTGTAGTTGTGCCTCCAAGTTCTAGCACTTTTCTCCACAAATTTTCCAGAAAAGAAGGCCAAGCCAATTCATTCAAGGAAGCACATCTTTTGGTGGAGAAAGATTCCAATTTGAATAAGTTTTAATTTTTGACTGCGAGACACTATAGGAAGGAACTATGGCATCAAGTTTGTGGAGCTTCCCTCCACATAATTTGGAAAAGGACACCACTAGACGCCTTGAGGGGGCACATCTTTTTATCCAGGAAGAAGATCGAGATTCCAAGTTTGGAAAATTAGGGTTTCTTTGTCAAACCTTGGGTCATCCAAGTGAAGGAACAATTTGGGCATCTCAAATTGGTAAGATCTTTTTCTTTGTTATTTCCATTTGAGGTTCTCAAATCAAGATGATGAATCATACCAAGCTTGAAGGAGCTGATAACTTTCGAGCATGGAAGTATAGAATTTCTCTCATACTAGAAGAGAATGACTTGGACAAGTATGTTACTACGACGGTTACAGAGCCATAAGGAGAAGAGGCCAAGACTACTTACAAAAAGAACATAATTAGAGCCAAGAGGAATATTGCGGACTCCATCAAAGATCATTTCATCCCTCATGTCTCATCATTAAAGACTCCCATGCAGATGTTCGATGCTTTGACCAAGCTATATGAGGGGAAGAACATCAATCGGAAGATGACTTTGAGAAATCAACTCAAGAATGTGAAGATCCAACTCTCAGAAACCATCCAGTCTTATTTCACAAGGGTCTCACAAATCAAGGAGCAACTTGAGGCCATTGAAGAAAATGCTGAAGAAGGAGAGATTGTGATGACTACCTCGAATGGTCTCCCAAGATCATAAAACTCATTCATCCAAGGGATATGCTTCAGGAAGAAGCTAATTGAGTTCAACAGATTGTGGGAGAAATGCACCCAAGAAGAAGCTCAATTAGTGTCAAGACAAGAGAAGATGGGAGATGATGATGATAAAGCTGTAACAATTCATGCAAAGAAGGATAAAAGCAAGAGGGATGATCACCCTCACAAAAGGCCCAAATGATTTCAAAAGAATCATAAATCTCAAAGGGAGTATTCCAATTTTAGATGCTTCACAAATATCACTTTGCAAGAGACTGCCCCATAAACAAAGGATCCACCAAGGCAAACAAGAAGAAGAGACATCATGCACATACTGTTGAAGATGATGAACCCACAAACAAAAGAACAAGGGAATATTCTTCAAGTGATGAAGAATATGTTTTGATCTCAGCTCTTATAGGTACCATCACCCATGGAAGCAATGGTTGGCTTGTAGATAGTGGAGCTTCCAAGCACATGACAGGGTACCAAATATTTTATCAACTTTTATAACATGAGTCACCTCACAAGGTGAAACTTGGAGATGACTACCAGTATCCCATAAATGGGAGTGGAGAAGCTTCTTATAAGTTGGATTAAGGAAAATTAATGAAGATGAAGGATGTTCTCTACATAATGGGTTTGAATAAAAATCTCCTCTCCATCTCAGCTCTAGATGCTAAAGGATTTTGTGTTGCATTTGTTGATAGCTAAGTACTCATGTGGTCAAGAGGCAAGACAATAGATGATGCAACAATAATTGGGAAGCAAGAGGGAGGCATGTACAGGTTGAAGGGACAACCAAAACAAGCCTTGGTTCATGACTCTATGGAACCAATCAAACTATGGCAATGAAATCTTGCACATGTACACTATAGAGCACTACCGATTGCAAACAAGGCAGTATCAGGTCTACCCGAGATTCAAGAAAAACAAGAAGGCATTTGCAAAGGATGTGTGCAAGATAAGAATGTAAATAAACTATTACAAAGCAATGAAAGCAAGGCAAAAGAGATTTTGGAGATAATCCACTTGGATGTATGCGGCCTGATGTCATCCAACTCCTTAAGCAGGTATGCATACTATGTTTCTTTCATAGATGATTATTCTCGTAAAACCTGGATTTACTTCTTGAAAAGCAAGGATAAGGTTTTCAGTAAGTTCAAGGAATTCAAAGCCTTGGTAGAGAATCACATTGAAAGGAAGATCAAGACTTACGATCAAACAATGGCGGTGAGTTCACTTTAGAAGAGTTCAAAGAACTATGTAGAGAATCTAGGATTAAAAGGGAGATGAGCACTCCCTACAATCCTCAACAAAATGGCATTGCAGAAAGAAAGAACATAACGATAATGGAAGCAACAACGATGATGTTTCATGACCAAGATCTTCCAATGCACTTATGGGGAGAAGCTGCAAGAACAACCATGTATGTACAAAACCTAACACCTGTTGGCGAAACCCACCAACAAAGTTTCGTCGACAGGGGTTCCCACTTTGTTGACGCCCTACAACGCAATCTGTTGTCCGTCGATTACACACCACCAGTAGAAATCTTCCGAAAGCTGTCTCCTCACTTGAAAAAGTGGGAGAGGTGTGACCTTGGGGGCAAGAACAGAGCTAGGTACTGTCACCTACTCCTAGCTCCTCCGTTTAGGCTAACTCCTAACGAAGCCAAGTGGGGTAGTCCCTAACAAAGAGTTTTTTATGGCTCAATGTTTAAGTTAAGTTCTAAATGTTTTCAGATGCGGATGGGTGTTGTTTAGGAGTTTCTGTGATTTTGGATGATTAATATGATGAATTGAGCACAAGACAAAGTAATCCACATTACTATCACTGGAATTAAAAGATAGACAAATATTTGAGCAATTCACGAAAATAAATAAAGCATTCACAGATATGACTTATAATCAAACATTCAATGGACAAATGGTCCATATTATCAACAATGCTAAAAGATGGAACCAGTGCCTATGGAGTAAAATTATCGGAGATGCTTCATGTATAGAAAGATGTGAATCCCAAAAGATGCCAGTGAATGTTAGGTTTTGCAAGTGCTCTTGGTAATTTTTAAGAGTTTTTAATAGTGGTATTGCTTTAGGGTGTCAACAAAAAGGTTTATGAAAGCCGGGAGACTCTTCTAAGTTGCCTCTGTTGAAGACATGTCGGGCCCACCTAGTATCCCAGGCTGATATTGTCAAGTGACCAGCTAGCCGAGAATCTATGACAGCGGGAGGTTCCGACGCCTCTACTAGGAAGTATTTTGGAAGAATCCCTACAATGCTGGTGTGTTGGTTACGGGGTTTTTAAGCGTTATTAGGTTACTCTTGCAGGGTTTAAAGATCCAGTGTCGTTTCTGGGTACTCCAATCTAAAATCGGTCAGAGCATACTCCGACAAGGAGGGAGGAGGGTTAATTAATTAAAGGGGCGTGAGTTGCAAATTCTATTAACTTAATTAATTAAAACTCTTCGATAGAGAGCGTTCTTGACCTCGTCTTATGACAGTGGTTCAAGAGACTTAGTTAATCTATATGATACTAATGCAGGGGTTGTGCAAACCTAAGAAGCTTTCCGATAGAGAGTGCTCTTGACTTGTGTTTCTGCAAGTTCAAGAGTCTTACTTATGGATGATTTGAATTAAACAAACAAAACAATTAAGACGAAAGGTGGTTGATTAAAACTCTTCGACAGAGAGCACTCTTGATCCACTTTATGGTGAGATTCACGAGATTTTGATTATTTTTTATGATTTAACAATTTATGACTAGATACCAACAAGCAATGATGAATCTAGCAATTAGTAAGAATGAAACTAAGTCTAATCAAAGAACTAAACTAATTGCTTAAAGAAAACTATACTAAGTAAATCATGAAAATGAACACAAGACACACTTCCCCAAAATAGGGGAAGTAGAAAAGGAAGGAGACTTGCTCTCATTCAGCTCTTTTTATTAATCTTTTACAATGATGATGTGTTCTTTGCTTCTTGGAAGAACGGGGAAAGAAGGGGATGCAAGAAGAATGATAACTATTAACAATCTTTTTGTTCTTTTTGCATTTCTTGTTCGTCTGTTGCCTTTGGGCTCTCCTTCACTTGTCTGCAATCTAAGAGCTCCAGACACACACTTGTTATAATATTAGTTGATAAAAAATAACCTGAAATTTAATCTATAAACTAGCTAAAAAAACATTTACCCAAACTCACCAAGAAGAAGGAAGAAAAGAGGCAAGAAAAAGGCAAGGCAAGAGGGGTGAAATAGGGGTGGAAAGATAGAAAAATGCAAGTCAAAGAAGGTTGGAAACTAAGTAAGAAAGAGGGCTGCAAAATGAGGGTGAAAAAGACTGAAAGTACATCCCAAAAGATGGTTGAAGAAAATGATGGAAAAGGGCTGCAAAAAGTGGAAACAAAGAGGCAAAAGAGGGCTGTCCAAAAGGGTAAAAATGGGGAAAAGTGGACAGCGAACAAAAGGAAGGAAAGGCTGCAAATGAGGGCGAAAAAAGGCTGAAAGTATAGCCCAAAAGATGGCTCAAAAAGAGGATGGAAAGGGGCTACAAAAAGTTGAAAAATGAGGCAAAAGAGGGCTGTCCAAAAAGGTAGAAAGTGGGGAAAAGTGGATAGCGAACTAAAGGAAGAAAATGCTGCAAATAAAAGGCCTAAAAGGCTAAAAATAAAGCATAAGGCAGCCAACCGGGGCAAAGGCTAAGTGAATGAATGTTCACTTTAGCCCAAACGTGCCCTAATCCCAAGAAAATAAAGATTTTTTTAATTTGAATGATAAATAAAAGCAAGGAGAGAATGGTCAAACCTGTGGATCTTTTTAAAGCACTTGAATCTCTTGAAGCATGCAATTACTGGAAAAGCGTACTTGACTCCAAGAGAAGAAGATGCAACTGATCTTGAACTTTTGCTTGGTTGGATGGAAGGATCTGCAAAATAACACTCATAGACTTGCCATACAAAAGATTAGATCATTTATTGTTCACAAATTGAAATAAAGAAGAGCATGAACTACAACTGAATAAAACAATGTTCTTTTTTAACTTTTAGAAGTAAATCAATAAACAACTAACTTGCAAATCGCAAATACCTGTTCTTATGTGCTTACAGAAGCCTTCTAAAACATAACATCATAACCTCAAATAGACAAGAAAGAAAGCATTAAAACAACATCACCTCATCCATCAAGTGCAATCATCCAAAGAATCACACCACATGAGCCTCCAAAGCCTTAATTTTATTCCGATGGTTGCATAGAAGCAACAAATAATTACAAAAGTTTCACCAGAGTTCCTCTACACAAATCCATCTGAATAGAGCTAAAGGAGCCTCTATTTGTACAATGAGAGAGTGCTAAAACCCTAAAACCAATCCTCAAACCCTAACCAGCCTGGCCCCCAAACAGAGATGCCAGACCTAAATCGGAGAACCAGGAGTGAGGGGAGGCCTCCACTCAGGCATGGCACCCCCACTCCAACCCTAAACACTGAAATCCATCCACAGATGAGCCCACACGTGTGGAAGGCACCCTCAGGAGAGAGGGGCCTGAACTGTTGAAGGAGGCACCCTGCTGCATAGGAAAGACGTCTGCTAGGTTTGGAAACCTACTTTGTTAGGTCTGGAGGAGCCATTGCTAGGTTTGGAAAGCCTATTGATGGTGTAAGCTTCAGTCTTCACCTCGATCAAATCACCAGACCAATGAGTGCTCTCCATCTCATTCTTTAGCTGGAGATGACATGTCTATTAACAAATAATAAATTAATTGCTCTCTTAATGATGACTAAAGCTGAGTTATGATAACTCCAATCATCATAAGTGCTCCATGGGATGTCATTTAACCTTTTATTTTACTGAATTTGGATTTATTTGGAGAGTTTTACTTTTCTCCAAAATAATCATTTTTTAATAAAAATTCATTTTTTACTCAAAACTGACTTTTTTGAGGAAAAAAACATTATGTGTCTTGTTGATCAAGAATGATTTTTGGCTTAAGGTTAGAGCCATCAATCACTGAATTCGGAGTCCGGATGACCGACTTATCACGAACGAGTTTTTTCCATTTAATTTATGGAAAAATTAACCCCAAAAACTTAGGAAAAGTAATTAAAAAATATTTTTTTCCCTGTTCGAAAAAGTTTTTTTCGATTTTTTTTTATATGTCCAGATGACATAGGACATGACCATGATCTACCTAAATAATGTCTAGTAGGTTTATAACACTCAATTGGGCTCTAATAACCCCCCAAGGCCCAGAATTCAACATCGGGCATTCCAGCTTTGGAGAAAACGGGAGAAAACCTCGTCAATTATACTCGGCTGAAAACTCCCTGGAATACCTTATTTGAGATCCTACGTCTCAGGAGACTGAACCACTCAAAAATACGCTACTAGCACATTTTATTACAAACCCCGTGGGGCCATGGTCAAAATTATTAAAACAAAAAAGCGGCTAGCCAATATTGGCTAGACATGTAGATCAATCGTCTGATACACTGGAATCAGAATTTGAACAAGTTTGTCAATTGGTGGCTCATCAGGTAATCCAACTAAGTGAAAAATTAGTGGATAACACAATCTCCCTGAGCACCAGCCTGGACAGGTTTTATCCTGCCCAACAACGTTTGCGGAGCAGATGAGGTCTCACCCGAGGCATTTAAGGGAGAGCTGTCGGAACCAAGTTTCTGACAGTGGGAAATGAGGATATGGGGATCCGATGGAGGGACACCATAATTTATACAATCATTGCATCATCACACAGTATCACAATATCGCAACATTATTCAGGGAACATCATTACTCATATTGCATTAAACAGTTACAGAAACACAAATTGTATAAAAGCAACAAATCACATCGATATAGTAGAAAGAGAATGAATCACATCTATATTATGCCATTGTAACAAAACAGAGTCGCAACATCATAACAGATCTATAATAACAGACAAGAATTGAGCCATACTCATCGCATCATATTAACCTTGCGCAAATGTACCACATTACACAATTCTTCTCCAAAACTGGAGACTGCATACATTAAGAAGAAACACGGATAAATAACAGTTAAAATAGAAAATTCTCCATAAAACAGATTGCACTAGATCTTATCCCATACAATCACTCAACTTTTAATCCCCCATTTTCTCCAAAAATAGATCTATAAATAGACTTACACCTTTACATCCAGGGTCCACTACTAACTGATTTCTAACAGCTACTGACCTATTGCAACAAAACTTGGTCAAAATATACATAAAATATTCAAAAAGCGGTTATTCTTCCGCTCATCGCGTTGATCTGCCCTTGCGCAGTACCGCGTGAGCTTGCGCAGCTGCCGCGACACTGCACATCTCACTTACCCCAAAACCCCTACCAACAGGCTCCCAATACAGTTTTGTGGCTCGCCTTTGAGCCACGTCAAGTTCACAGGGTGCGTGCTGAAGTCTTGTCCTTAAAATATTCAAATTGCTGCGCAATTTCACAAACTTGAAGCTAAACTTTATCGGCAAGACTCTGACAATTAGTCAAAGTTTGCTGGACGAGGTGTTCCTCACTAGTCTTGCTGTCGACCATTTGTTGATTCTCTTGAACAACCTGGAGCGTGGCGACGGCCTTAACAACTAACTTCCCACCGACTTCTTGGAATTCGTCAAGTTGCTCGTGGCGCTTTTGTTGGCGTTCTTGTGCACGGGCAGCTCGCTGTTGTAGATCCTTCAGTTCTGTGGCCCGGGTGATCTGCACCATCAGCGGCATGGCCTTCAGCGACATCTTTAGGGTTGTTAGTTGGCTTTCTGCCTCTTGCACCTGAGCAGTCAGCTAATCAAGTTGCTCATCTTGGACAATACTTTGCCAAAACATCGTGGTCGCTTTCATAATAGTTTTAGCCTCTTGCTCCATGGTGCCGAACTGAGTGGCAATTTCTTCAATGGAGGTTTTGCGTTTCGCAACCTGCTCCAACGGCATTGTGGGTTGAACTAAGGCATTGAGCATGAGGTTAGTGTCTTGAAGTTGAACCAGAGTTTGCCCCAATTGCTTGGCCTTTTCGATTGGGGTGAGCCCTGTAGTGCTGTAAAAAATGTTCTGGCAGGCATCATAAATAGCCTGCTCAACTTCGCTGCACCAGGCACACAGCTGCGCCTGTTCAACAATCAGACGGTCTTGTGCCTTATTGAGGTCGGTAATCTCTTTAGCAGCCTTCCGCTGCAACTCGGCCTGTGTTGCCTTCAAATGGTTGATTTCTTGTAACGTTTCCTCATTCAACTAAACGCGGACGTGGTGCAGCTCCTCTGCTTCCTTCTGTAGCTTCTCAGTGTTATTCTGGGACTGGATATAGCCCTCAGTCAAATTTTCTTGCCGTGCCGCCAATTCCAATGCAACGCCATGCTGTAATTCAACCAACGCTATAGCGGACAGTTTGTTCAGATCCAAAGTCACGCTCTGGATTGGGTGCAACTGTTGGTGAACTTCTTCATTGCCGGCGTTGATCGCAGTCGGGGGAACTTGCACATTCCTAGCCTGAGGCTCAGTGCTAATCGACGATCTTTCCTGCAGCAGAGGTCTTGCCGATGTTTGTTTGGAAATAATATAGAAAATGGACTCTAATCTATCTCTTACCACTCCAAATTCTTCATGGTTGGATTTGCAAATCGCCGCAGTCGCAGCCCCAGACGAATCGGTGACGGCTTTGATAAGCTGCTGCAGTTGGTTCTCCATCCCCAACTTGGTACCACTGCCTGCCTCATACTCCTGATGCCATTTGGTGCGAGTCTCCTCCCGAATACGCTGTGCTGCATCTTAAGGATCCATACGCTGTGCTGCATCTTAAGGATCCGTCGATGACTCGTTGTCGGAGTCATGGGTGCTCGGTTCCTGCGGGGCATATTCTACAGGGACATCCGGAGGCGGCTCCTTAGATAACTCCTCCTGACTCATCGGGATGCGCCATTCCCTTGGCCAGTCTTGTACAATAGCATCCAAATCTTCCGTGGTGACTTTATAAGGCAATGGCAGCCACTGTCGATCAGGGTCATGCCTGGCCTGAATATGAATAGAGTGGGGTCCAATAGCAAACCTAAGGATCCGCTGATACTTGGCCGCGGCGTAGCGAGAAAATCTAGGAACGACAACGACGACAGCTTGCAGTGCTTCCCAATAGACCCATAAATGAATGGCACAGTCCGCTTGCCGACTAGACTCTTCGACCCACCATAGGTTTTGATAGCGGGCACCACGGCAAACCTTGACGACCTCACCCGCCATTGGTTAGTAGTCCTCAGGTTCCATCCTAGCAACAAGAGCGATAAGAATCAACAACCAACTATAGGAAAAGGGCCGCCCAATCTGAGCAGCAAGCGCATCGTTAAGCAACTGATTTAGCAAAAATAGTGACCAATTCATCTGTACCCCCTTAGCACATTTCTGGGCACAGGCGACAACACCCAAATTGCATTGGACCGGTCGATTACCGCGAACCACCATGCTAGCCATAATTCTTGCGCCAATGCGCACCGCCTGTGATTTAATGCTGTCAATGCGATAAGCACGACCATCCCGTTGTAAACAAAAGCACTCCTTCAGCTGCTTGGCAAGTTTCTTGTTTGTATCTCTCCCACAAATATACTGTGTCGGGTCCTCCCCAGCCTTCAGCAAACCAGTAATGTTGGAAATTAAGTTGACTGTGATAGGGATCGGCGTAGTCAGCCAAAGGGTCCCTCCATGGAAACATGCCAACAGTTGCTTCACACATGCATGGGCTTCATTCAAGTGACCGGAATGGGGCACATTGATGAGCCCCAACAACCTAGACTTGTCTAACCCCCTGGCCCATGGTTTCAGAATTTGCTGAATGGGGGCACCAGGCCCCGTGGGGACGGATTCATATGGCTCTTGTCGGACATCTTTAAGTAAGAGCAGGTCATGATCGTTGAACTTGAGCCTGATCAACGCAGAGATGATATCGATTGAGCACATCATCCCTTTCGGCAGCGCTGGCAACTTCGACGGGTGCTTTTGATTCTTTGACGACTACCGTGGCTTGGCTTCTGGACGCGTAGGAGCGACATATCCCAAAATATCATGAACCGAGACACCACGAGGTGTCGCGGACTCAACAACGCTCGAGCTCGACAGCCCAGTTTGTTCAGTTCCTTCTCCCCGCATTCTCACAGACGTGCGAGTTTGCCGCTTTTCTGGTGGCGTAGGACTGGGTCTCTGAGTCTGTCGCTTCCGCTTAGGAATGGACAACGAACCCACTGGCATACTCATGATTTCTTCTTCCATAGATGTGGCCCGAACGGGGGACTTGTACTCACTAGAAATTTCAATAACGTCAAGGCCACTCAACATCCCGTACCCCTCAAAACCCGAAAATACACTCAACAGCTCTAACTACACTTCACTCAACACTACACAAAATTCACTCTCTACTTCTGCTTGCTCAACTGAAGAATGCCATCCTATGCATCCCGCGCGGTGTTTTATAGCCACTTCCAGCAATAGAACCATTTGTTGGCAAAACCCACCAACAAAGCTTCGTTGACATGGGTTCCCACTCTGTCGACGCTCTACAGCGCAATCTCCCTAAGCATCGACCCGGACAGGTTTTATCCTGCCCAGCAACGTCTGCAGATCAGACGAGGTCTCACCTGAGGAGTTCAAGGGAGAGCTGTCGGAACCAAGTTTCCGACAGCGGGAAAGGAGGATATGGGGATCTGGCGGAGGGACACCATAACTTATACAATCATTGCATCATCACACAGTATCACAATATCGCAGCATTATTCAGGGAACATCATTACTCATAGCGCATCAAACAGTTACAGAAACATAGATTGCATAAAAGAAACAGATCGCATCGATATAGTAGAAAGAGATTGAATCACATCTATATTATGCCATTGTAAGAAAACATAGTCACAGCATCATAACAGATCTATAACAACAGACAAGAATTGAGCCATACTCATCGTATCATATTAACCTTGCGCAAATGTACCACATTACACAATTCTTCTCCAAAACCGAAGACTGCATACATTAGGAAGAAACTTAGGTAAATCACAGTTAAGACAGAAAATTCTCCATAAAACAGATCGCACCAGATCTTATCCCATACAATTGCTCAACTTTTTATCCCCCTTTTTTCCCAAAAATAGATCTATAAATAGGCTTACACCTTTAAATCGAGGGTCCACTACTAACTGATTTTTAACTGCTACTGACCTATTGCAACAAAACTTGGTCAAAATATAAATAAAATATTCAAAAAGTGGTTATTCTTCCGCTCATCGAGTTGATATGCCCTTGTGCGGTACCGCGTGAGCTTGCGCAACTGCCGTGACGCTGTGCAACTCACTTACCCCAAAACCTCTGCTAACAACACCCCACCATATCTTGGATAACAAGACTCTAGAAGAAGCTTTCACAGGAGAGAAACCCGAAGTCAACCATCTCTGAATATTTGGCTCCCTTGTGTACATACATGTTCCAAAAGAAAAGAGAACAAAAATAGATCCTTTAGGAAAGAAGGGCATATTCGTGGGATAGAGTGACACATCAAAGGCATACCAAATATACTTCCTAGGATTCAAGAAGATCGTGACCAGTCGAGAGGTTATTTTTGATGAAGACTCGGCCTATAACAAATCAAGACAATTCAACACCGAAGAAACTGAATAACCCGAAGTTCCCAAAACCAGAGATACAATTATGAAAAAAGTGATCCAAGAAGACCATGACTTGACAGAACCACCGAGACCTGTAGATCCACCTCGTGAAAATAACGCCTACAAAAGAAGACCTACATGGGCACGAGAAGCAATCCAAGATGTAGAGAAATATGGTGCTCCAGATGGGACTTCCAGAGAGAGAAAGAGACCGAGGCCATACTCCATCTATTTGGCGCTACTTTGTAACATCATTGATGAAGAACTTTCCAACTATGAGGAAGTAACAGAAAAGAAGGAATAGAAGGATGCCATGATCGAAAAATATCATTCAATCATGAAGAATGATGTTTGGGAGGTGGTCCTAAGACCAAAAGGGAAGTCCATGGTGTCTTCCCAATGAATCTACAAGATCAACCATGCAGCAAATGGAAGCATCAAAAAATACAAGGCAATATTTGTAGCACGTGGCTTCTCCCAGAAAGAAGGCATAGATTATGATGAGAGATTTGCATCGACAACAAGATACATTTCCATCATATCTATACTAGCCTTAGCCACAGTAATGAAATGGAAGATACAACAGATGGATGTCAAGACAACTTTCTAGAATGGTGTAGTTTAAGAGGAAGTGTATGTGGAGCAACCACTTGGATTTGAGAGACATGACAAACAGATTCGTGTGCAATTTAAAGAAGGCCTTGTATGGTTTGAAGCAGGCACCCATGACATGGTATGGCAGGATGGAT
This sequence comes from Pseudotsuga menziesii, assembly GCA_001517045.1. Classification (NCBI taxonomy): domain Eukaryota; kingdom Viridiplantae; phylum Streptophyta; class Pinopsida; order Pinales; family Pinaceae; genus Pseudotsuga; species Pseudotsuga menziesii. Next base: position 347,754 of record LPNX010884202.1, on the reverse strand, counting down.
AGTTTTTTCATGATCTTAGGGTTTACCAAGGGTAAAGCAGATTCCAACCTCTACTTCAAGGTTGAGGATGAAAGACTAGTGATACTCCTGTACGTAGATGACCCGTTTGCTTTGTTCCTAACAGGTGAGGATAAGCTCATGGGCTTCTCCAAGGACATGTTTATGGGTTCCATAGCATGTCAAAGACCATACATGGTCATCATAATCATACAAGAGCTCCATGAACCCAACAAGGGTTGCAAGGTCATCAATCCACTAAGTGTGGGGCCAAGGACTTCTTGAGAACTTCTTCAACAAACAAGAGGCTTCATAAGCTTCTTCAACCACCTCAACCACACCAAGAGACCTCTAAGGGTCAAGATCCATCATGACATCACCTGTTGGGTTGCTAGACCTTCTCCTGGGGTACCATGACACCATTAGAGCATGAATGACCACATAATGGGTCATTAATGCTTCTCCGTCATCCACAAAGGCTTCAACACCATCTCCAGGGTCTTCAACGTCATCGGTAGGGTCTTTAACATCTTCAACAAGGTGGTGGATTCAAGATACAACCTTGTGGGTACAGGGACCTTTTCAACTGGGTACAAGGTGCTTCAAGGCACAAACCCACTCTGTAAGAGGTCCAAGGAACTGTAAGTGAGACTTCATGGCATCAATGACAACCTATGGGGCCACTGCAAGTCCATGTTGGCATCAATGACAATTTCATCAACACTCACAAACTCTCTTGTTCCTCTTTTTTATTCAATACAGACAAAATGAAACCCTTACCAACACTCTTCTTGTTTTTCTTGAAGATTCAAAAGAATCATGACACAATCTAGCATAAAAGAAGTAATTGCTAATGTTTGTGTTTGTGTTCTTGCAATCTAAAAGGATCATAACATATAGAGACATATATAGATTTAAAAAACATGGATTTCTAAGTTTTACATAGCTAAAGCTTTGGAATAGAGTTAATAAATGCAACAAGCCTAATTTGTTAACAAGTAAGAGTGCATGGTTCTATCATAATACCTAAATATGAAAAAAATAATAACTTGTATGATGTATTGATTGTACTCCTTGTTACAAAATGATACGAGTAATGCCTTTATATTGTTAAACTAAGTTTAATATACAAATTGACTTAGACTAAACACATAAGAGAGATCCAAAGCCAAAGCTACATTATGCTACTCCAAACCAGATTTAAAGCCATCTCAAGGGTAATATTGGGTTCCAATTGAACTCTTTCGCCAACAAGTAGTAATATGATGACTCTAATTAAAGATTATTTTTTTTTTAACAAAAACATGTAAAATTTATACTAAAAAGTTGATGAAAACAACAAAAATGGGTACACAAATTTCCATAGTACAACCCAACTCAAAGATTCAAAGAGTTATACCCAATAGTCTATCATCAACATGCATCCTTGAGATTGCTGTAGTATGAATAAAATTGGTTTTACTATTGAAGACCTTTACAAGTTGACCAAGCATAAAGACGCGGAAATAAAACATAGATTATTTTTTTAGAACTGACCCACTAAAAAATCCCTATACATCTCTAATTTCCTCCAGCTGACCAAGTGAACTTGAGATTTCAACAATGGAAGCAATTGGTTTATGGGCCAATTCCTCCTCTATAATCCTAGAGCCAACATTCTAAATAATCCTAGCATGGCTCTCAACAAGCATATAATGATGTAAATCCACATTAATAGATAACTTCTCCATATGAGCACCTTGAACATGAACCTGGTCTTTTAAATAATCAAACCTATGGTCAAGCATAGAGACAAAAATAGTTACCTTGCGAATTGCGAAGAGAACACCATCGTGGTGGGAATTCATTTTGCGGAGGGTAACTTGAAGGTCACATATGTCCACTTTCATGTCTTGTAAACCCACCATCACTTCCGCCAACTCAGGCACAACCACCTCCTCAACCTTCATACTAACAACAAGCATGGACCACCAAAACTCATAACACACCAAGACACAACCCTGCCGCTGCAAGTGGATTGCAAGGAGTGGCTCAAAACCGAAAATATCACTATTAGTTCGGAAGTAACCTCCACTAGAAAGTCACTAGAGGAATCACTATTTAAATTCCAAAACACAAGGAGAAAACCCTCACTATCTTCCAGGTAGGTCAAAAGAGCCAATAAGATACCAAATGCATATGCGGAAACAAATTGAACCACCATATAATGAGAACTAAGCACAACCTCTATCAAAGCAAAGCCTCTTGAGGCTTCTCTCAAGTGAGGTTTCCATGCAAAGAGGGGGGTGTTAGGATTTTTAATCCTCCCTTGGTCAAATATCTATTAGATTAATTATTGCCTAACTTAGGAACCTTAAATTAATTAAATGAGTCCACTAGTGCAATTGGGTCCACATGGCCCAATGGGGCCACATGTACTAGTCATTGAAGTGTGGGGGACAATGCTAGAGGTTAACTGCCACTTACTGCATGTGCATGCATCAGTGGGGGTGCCTCCTAGACTAATCCCTACATTTTAGGAGCCAATGGGAGTCCCGACACCAACCTACTTTAGTTAGTTGGAGTTAGCACTAGTTAGCCACAGTTAGCCTGCAGTTACCTTCAGATGACTCACTATTAGTTAGCTAGCGCATGCTTTGCATGGATAATGCATGCATGCATGTGGAGAAGCGCTTTTGTTCACCTACCACACTCAGTTGCACTGAGTTAACTAGTTGTTACTGTCTGTTGGAGTTATTGGTCATTGGAGAGTTGATTTGTTGGACTTTGATATTGATTGGGAGATCCTGAGTTAGAGATTCAGTTAGATACAGTCTTATCCACTTGGAGAATTCGAATTCATTCCTCATGCATTCGAATTCTACCTATTTGTAATCTATTGTACACCGGATATTATTATGATGAATATACTGTAAATTCCTGAGCAATACTTGTCTGTTTCCTGTGTGGTTTGTTTTTCTTAGTTTGTATGTTCATCCTCCATTCAATTGCTGCAACCTAATTAGAACTCTCCGCTTGAAGATCATATGGCATTCAAATTCTAATAGGGGGAAATAAAACCAAAGATTCAAATACATATATAAACCTTAGGGGAGCCAACGGTTGTGGGGTTGCCTCCCATTTTGGAACAAAACACGTTTTCTAAGGATGGTAGCTTGATTGGCCATTTGATCAATGACATTGTTGTTCAAATGTGCACCATATTCAATTTTTTAATGCCTCATACGAGGTCAACAATTCGAGATTGAAGGCCTTCCAACAATCAAATCCTCTAGAGATATGTTTTCGAGCTTGTGAGATGATTATAAGAGAATCCCCAATGACCAAAACATTCTTAATTCTAAGAGAGACAATATAATTAAGGCCCATGTACAAAGCATATCTTTTCGCAAGGTTGTTAGTGTGTCTTCCAAAGTCCCATGAATACGTTAAGACAATTTCCTTCAGGATCAAGAAGAATCCCACTTGCACCTTTTCTAAGGATGGTAGCTTGATTGGCCATTTGATCAATGACAATGTTGTTCAAATGTGCACCATATTCACCTTTTAAATGCCTTTAAAGAGGTCAACAATTCGAGATTGAAGGCCTTCCAACGATCAAATCCTCTAGAGATATGTTTTTTAGCTTGCAAGATGATTATAAGAGAATCCCCAATGACCAAAACATTCTTAATTCCAAGAGAGACAATATAATTAAGGCCCATGTACAAAGCATATATTTCCACAAGGTTGTTAGTGTCTCTTCCTAAGTCCCATGAATATGTTAAGACAATTTCTTTCGGGGTCAAGAAGAATCCCACATGTACTTGCATCCTCTAGATTGCCATTAGAGTTTATTATCGTTAAAGGTTATTTTGATTATGAAAGTGTTTGGCTTTATAATGGTTAAACCTATGCTTGATCCACTTTGTAGAGAATCACATTTGTATAAAACGTTAGACTTGTTTAAAACATCAAGCATTGAACTTATATGTGTATTCTATCATATTGTAACTACAACCCTTTTATGTGTATTCTATCATATTGTAACTACAACCCTTTTAGTTTCTATTAAACTCAAAACACAGTTCATAAATAAATATGTGATCTTTCGCTAGCTCAAAGCTATTTCATTATAAATGTATTGAGTACACATGACAAAAGATTGATATTCTAATTTGTTTTCCAAAGAAAAAAGTGTAACTTCTTTATTTCTAAAATAGAAATAAGGATTTTGATGTAGTATAGAAATGCTATAAACATTCTAAATTTTACTATTCAAAAATGGGTTGTCATTGTCCATTTTCCACAAATGCCTTACATCTACTTAATACATATTTGAAAACCTGAAAAGAAAGGACTCAAAACCAAAATCATTATGATCAGAGCATATTGGCATAAAAGTGTCAATGCCACATAAAAGGGCATAATGGATGCATTGTAAGCACTTCGTCTCAAAACTCTCGTAGGTTTAGTTTTTCAATTTGTGGTTACAATAAACATGTTTGAATGAGACATAGACCAAACAATTTCTCGATAAATTGTTAAGATTGTAATGGTTGTTATGCCAAAACAAAAGGATTACTGAAAGAATAACAAGCACAACAAAACAAAAGTGATCCAGGAGGATCTTTCAATGGTCGATTAAGGTAAAAGTATTCAAACAAAAAATTAAAGCTTACAGGGTAGAGCTCGTCAAGTGATTTTTCGTCAATGCTTGTTTCGTGTGACACAGATTCCGGATGCAAAAGTTATTAAGGTTTGAAATTTCGACAAAAATGTGTAAAAATGACAAAAAATGGCTAATATATGGTTCAGATATTTTTTTTGTGGAGGCTATGGGATTCGAACCTAAGACCTCCATATAGTCCAAAGCCTTCACAAGTTGCACTAGCCAAGGTTCCCACCAATAGTTCTTGTTAATCATATGTCAAAACTTTTATTTAACTTTGAACCTAAATTACTTTGGAAAAGGCGGGGGGAGGGGGGCAAGGGGGGTGGTTGAGGGCTTACATAGAGGCTTAGACAAAATTATAACCAACGCATGCCAAATATTTGTAATGTTCAAACGATACCATATATTCTGGCGGAACGAAAGCCAAGCTATATGCCAACAAAACCTTAATACATATGCCACGAATTATGTAATTTATAACATGCAACGAAAAATGTGATATGTTGAGAGGTCCACGGGTTTGAATCCGTGAACTCCTCCCCATATTTCAAGTGCCTTAACCCTACACCGTGGCCACCACATTTGGTGGTAAATGGCGCTTTTAACTTCTAAAGTGGATGCAAAAATTGTGGTCCAAAAAAGGCATGTGGTCCCCAAAACCACTATATAAACCAATGTTTGGGCACAAATTCATAGTGGGAGAAAAGAGCAATTTTGCACAGAGTTTGAGGCCAATACAGGGCACGTTTTCCATGGTGGTTTTTCCTAGTACTGAAGGTGGATTTGGCACCATTCCCAATGCAATTTTGCATAGATATCTAGGAGAGTTTTGCATAGATCCCTAAGGAGGCTTTTGTATGAATCCCGAGGAGGTTTTGGCACAGATCTTGAGGTGTTTATGGCATAGTTCTCGAGGTCTCTACAGTAATTAATGGGCATAGATCTCGGGGTGGAATCCATACTGTTTTGTCTTTTTATGCCGACAGAGTTTTTTGATTTTCCTGCGAGAGGAGGCCTCAAGCAAATGTGGTCGAGTTTATACTCATTTTTCTCGAAATTTTGAGAGGATTGCAGTGGTGCTGTCTGTTTTTTCTGGTTACTGACAGAAAACAAAAGTGGTTCTAGAAACCCATTATTGTAAGCTTTGAAGAATTGATAAGATCGACCTTCCCATTATAAGTAGCTCAGAGATGTAGCCCAGGAGGGGTGAACTCCATTACCAGTTCTGATCTTTCATTTTCATTGTTTGCATACTGTTTATTTTCTCATGTGTGTATATTTAAGCATTTAAATTTCAATTTTAAAGCATGTTTATGAGTATTTAACGTATGAAGTTCACATGCAATTTTTAATGGTTAAAAATATCCTAAATTTCTTTTAGATCAAGTTTGGTATCAGAGCTTAATAACCATTGCATTGTGAGTTTATGTTAACAAGATCCAAGCTAAAGCGAAGACTTTCAATCCATAGATTGGATGTGCACGTCGAATAGAGAAAATGACAGATGAATACTACTGAGGAGAAGATGAGAAGGCCTTTCGTAAGTCTTTCTATCAGATGGTAGATATAGTAAAAGAATTGTTTGTAGATTATCAAGAGAGGTTGGAAAAGAAGAAAATGAAGAAGGAGAAAGCAAAGGATAATTCTTTAGGAAAATGAAAAGACCCTTCTGAGGCTTCTTCTCCATTTTCTTCTTCCTCTTCTGAAAGCTCCAGTATTGCTTCTTCAAATCCAAAGAAACAACTTGAGAAGGCTAAGTTTAATTTACCTTATTTAAAACTTAATATTAAGTTTGATTTGCCTACATATAATGGTGACTTAATGCAGAAAAAACAAGATGATTGGATCAGGAAAATTGAGGTGTATTGCAAGATCCAGAAGCTTGCAGATGATAAATAAAATATCCAGTTGTCTACTTTTTGTCTTGGAGGCACTGTACTCATCTGGCGGGAGAGTAAGACATAGGAATACCTCCTTACAAAAAGTAAAATTATTTCTTCGTGGTATGAATTTACCGTTGCGTTAAAAAAACAACTTTATCCATTAGGCTACATACATCAAGCCATGATGGATTGGAAAAACTTAAGGCATGGTAAAGGTTAGAATGTACAAGAGTACACTCAAAAATTCAGAAAAAGAGGTTTGATTTTGGGTATATCTTTTTACACTCAAGATACTCTTCTCAAATTTATTGGAGGATTACATAGTTATTTATGTCATACAATACTTATGTTTAATCTTACTAACTTTGATGAGGTATGAGTGCAAGCTACGCACATTGAGTCCAAAGAGAAGAGTGTTCATGATTTTTTTTCAGTTGAATCCATCCAGTCAAAAGAAGGCAGGGAAAAATGAAAAGATAAGCATGCAACTACAATGAGGAAAGATGATGAGAGGCCTACATGCTCGCATTTTCAAAATCAAGGGCACGAAGAGGCAAAGTGTTGGGTACTACATCCAGAATTGAAGCCGAAGTGGTTTAAGGATCAGAAAGGGAAGCAAAAGGCCACGATTATTGTTGAGGACCTTGGATCAGATTATGAGGACGAAACAAAGATAACAATCGTAGGCGTGAAAGGTAAAGCAATTGTTGGTAATGATTCTAACATTGGTTCTTCATGTGCTTCTACTTCTAAAGATCATGCCAATTCTAAGGATAAAATGAATGCATTGTTTCATATAAGTGTGATTACATAACAAACTAAAATCGACACACTCATAGATAGTGGATCCCAAGCTAATATAATTTCAGAAGAAGTAGTTAAGCAGTTGAGATTAACAACAAAACCACACAAAAAACCTTATCCATTAGGTTGAGTATGCAAATATAAAAGATTACAAGTAACAAAGCAATGTGATCTAAATTTTGCAATAACATCCATGTTTATATATGAAGTTGAATTTGATGTGGTTCCACTAGATATCTATGGAATTGTGTTGGGTAGTCCATACTTATATGATCGAAAGGAAATCTTCTATAGAGAACATAATCAATATCACTTGTTTAAGGAAGGAATTGAGTACATAGTACATTCACATTCATTTAAAAATAACAAATAAGTGGGCACTACACAACAACTAAAAATGGTTGTTAATGAATTCGGAATTTGGCACTTATGTCTATGCAATGTAAGGAGAAAAATATTCCTAAGCTTGAAAATGAAGTGTCATTTCACTACAATGCACCTGTTATGGTTGATAGTGTTTATGTGGTAAACAATAAGAATGATATGGGTACAATCTCTTTCAAATGTTCAATTTTGATATTCAACTTTCAATTGATCAACAACTTATGGTTGATTTCGACAAATTTGAATGAAAAATTGATTGAATAATGGATTAATGTACTAAAAAATGGTAGTGCAGTGTTGATTGTTGTTATGCTGAATCAAATATACAGGTTCCAGGAAGAATGGACAAGTGATATGGGACAAGTGAGAGGAACATGTACTCACTTGAATTTTGGATGAAAATATGCTTTTGGCGTTCCAAAAGATTCCTAGTGGGAAGGTTTGATCTAGGAGTATATTTCAATGGTATATTAAGGTATAAGTCTTAAAAAATCAAATTAAAGCTTACAAGGTAAAAGAGCTCATCAAGATCTTTTTGTCAACGCTTGTTTCACATGAAACGGGTTCTAGATGCATAAGTTGTTAAAGTTTGAAATTTCGACAAAAATGTGTAAAAATGGAAAAAATGGCTAATATATGGTTCGGAAAAATTCTTGTGGAGTCTATGGGATTCAAACCCAAGACCTCTATATAGTCCAAATCCTTCACAAGTTGCGCTAACCAAGGTTCCCACCGATAGTTCTTGTTAATCATATGTCAAAACTTTTATTTAACTTTGAACATAAATTACTTTGGAAAAGTGGGGAGTCAAGGGCTAAGCCCTTGTCCGATAAGCCAACACCGAGGCTTAGACAAGATTATAACCAACGTATGAAAAATATTTGTAATGTTCAAACGATACCATGTACTTTGGCAGAACCAAAGCCAAACTATATGCCAACAAAACCTTGATAGATATACCACAAATTATGTAATATATAACATGCAACAAAAAATGTGATATGGGGAGAGTCCACTGGTTTGAACCCGTGACCTCCTTCCCACATTCCAAGTGCCACAACCACTATGCCGTGGCTGCCACATTTGGTGGTAAACGATGCTTTTAACTTATAAAGTAGAGGTAGAAATTGTGGTACAAAAAAGGCGCATGGCCCCCAAAATTGTGCCCAAAACAAACAAACACTCCTATATAAACCACAGTTTGGGCACAGATTCAGAGTGGGAGAACATAGTAGTTTTGCATAGAATGTGTGAATGAAATATTCATGTTAATGCCATTTATTTTCTTCATGGTATCAGAGCTGAACTGAAGTAGGGTTCAAGATTGTGATTTTCCAATGATGAGCATACTGTTGATTAAGTTGTCAATAATACCAACGATGTCTGGTCATTGATGCCAACTATTGAGTCCTTGGTGCCCCTTGTGGATCCCCTAAGGGTTAGAGTTTAGTTTGTGGTTGTCTGTGTCAGAGGAGCCCTTTTGAGTCTTGACCTTGTCCAAGCCCAAGCTTGAAGCTCTTGGAGGCCTTGGAACAATGGCAAAAGACCTGGCTACCCATTGACTTGGTTAAGTGCCCCTAAGTTGTATCTTGGTCCCATTTGAGTCCATTGTTGAGTTCCTTAATCCTGGTTGACCTATTGTTACCGGTCTTTGTGCTGCTTGTTATGCTTATACTTGTTTTGGTCTCCTGATTAGTTGTTGGATGGATGATGTGGCTCATGTGTGTAAGTCCCTTGATGTGTTGGTGGTGGAACCCATTGCTTGCATTGGATGGTCTTGAGGTTGTTGAGTTCTTATGGGTCCTTGGTGTCCTTGGAAGTTTGGGTCTTCAACCCACACATATCGTGATTTGATGGCCCTTGGATGCTATATGGTCATTGTCATGTTGTAGCCTTCTAATCATGCATATGAATCCCATAAGGTGTTACAAACTAGTGGTGAAGTCTTTGTTCCCACTTGATTAGTGGTGTAGGGTCCTTGCTACCCTTCATATGATGAGTATATTATGGATCCCTTCTCCTAGTTGATGTGAAGTCTGTCGAATCCATCATGCCTTTGATGATGTCCATTGAAGCCTTTGACCTTGGAACTTATGCATAAGGTAAAATGGTCTTTGGAACCTTTATGTGTGGAGTCTTGATGTCATGTACAAATTGAAGAATTTAAGAATATTGGACAAAATAATTTCAAATAATACCATCATAAGGAGATAGTTCTCGTTAATCCGTTTTTGTTGATATGTGGAGCATCTCCTAACTCCTCATGGTTGAAGAGATTTTAATTTTTAAAGTTGTCAAGATAGAATACCTCATCTTTTGGGTTAGTCGACCAAACAAAAAACAATTATTTTAATTAATTATTAATTTATTATTTACATGTCGACATAGCCAATTAAAAATTAAAATTGTGTATAAGATCAAACATTTCATTTATTCATGAATCAAGTCTCCCTTTGGTATTTCACAACTCTTGGAGAAAAGTGCGAAACTTTGTGGAGGATAAATTTTTGGATTGAAGATATTCACTAAAATTGACATAACTTTCTCATACGGAATCATAATTACAAAATTCTTGGCTCGTTGGAAAGCTTGTTGTGAGAGCTATGCGATGAACTGATCTAGAGTTTTTTTTTGGTTTGTCTATTGTTTCTTAATCTTGTGATCTTCAAAACTGTATGGTTCATGCTTCTTGATTTCTCTTATGATGGCACATGTCTCTCATGGATAGAGTTAATCTTTGATCTTAGTATGTGAGCCTCTATATTGCTATATCTCTTTGAAGTGTCTATAAATTTTATGGAGGCTACGATGATGGTTATCTAGGAATATATATTGATGTGATATTCATACATATCTTGATGATTATCTTGGATATTGTTGGCAAAGATCTTGGTGTTTATCTTGAATGTTGTATAGTTTAGTATTTAATGAGAAGTTGACATGTAAGTAATATATCTTGTGAGTGATTTCTTTGATCAACCTAAGTGTTTTCTTTGAAAATTAATTTGACTAGTGTTGATCATTGTGTCTTTGACCCAAGTGGAGCTAGACTGTTATTGACTGTTAATGACAACCTTTGACAGTATTGTAAGTGACTATTTGCTCAACCTCTGTTTGATTTGTTGTCTTGATTTGAGTGGAGTGAAAAATCCTTTTGTGTCTAAGAGTTTATGAGATTGACTGAGTTTGATATAGTTGGTTAAGATTTTTATCTTCTTGGATGAGGTTAGTTGGTTGAGGTATATCATGTTTAACTATCAAGTATTCCTTGACTGTGATTGGGGTTGGTTGTGGTGTCATTGAGTTGAGTGTGATTGGAAAAAGTCTGGTTGACCGTATGTGAAGTCTCTTAGTTGCTCAAATATGTCTCTTACTTGATGAACTAGGCCAAGTAAGAAGGGTTGGTTGTCCGTCAGAGCACTTGATTAGATTAACACAAGTATATGATTGATTTGGAACAGGTACACAAGCAACTTGGTACAGGTTGGTTCAATTGAGCAGGATTGGCACAAGTTTCCCTATGTTCAGTTGGTTTGGCTCAGAATGGCTGAGTTGTATGAGCAGTTGGTTTGACTTAGGTGGAGTGAGTTTGGTGTGGAGTTGGTTAGACTCTGATTGATTGAGTTGGTTGATGTAAGCAACATATTGATTAGTACAACTTGATTGGACAGGTTGATCACAGTGTGATACAGTGGATAGTGACCATTTGATGAGTAGTGACCAGATGATGAGAATTGGTTAGTAGTGGCAGTGATTGTGCAGTGTGGTACATATTGTGCAGTGTAGTAAATGTGTTGATTAGTAGGTCCGCATGATTAGTGTGGTCGTGGTTCAACAATTTCTATCTTCATATCAGGGTGGAAGGATAGGCAAAGAAAGGGGTTGTAGCCTCCTTTCGGTTGTAGCCGTAGAACTAGGGAGTTGGAGCTTCTTTTAGGTTGTATATAATCAGGGGGTTGTAGCCTCCTTCCAGTCGTAGCTAGAGAATTGAAGTCATTGTAATAGGGGGTTGTTGCCTCCTTCCAATTGTTGCTGGAAAACTATTATTATAAGGCTTTTGTGGTTTCCCCCCCAGAACTTGGGTTTCCACGTAAAAATCTCATGTAATGTGTTTTTCTATGCTTCTTATGCGATGATGATATGATGATATCTGATGAGGAGCTATAATTGTTGATATAATGATAATAATGTACTTTGCATCATATTGAATGAGATGTTGATGATTCTTAACGTTGAAAAAGTAACAAAAGTTATACACATTATTCACCCCCCCTCTCAGTGTGTCCGGTGTGTTCAACAGTGACCACTAATTTATCCTTCGGTATTGGCACCAAATCCCAAACATCATTCTTTATGATAGACTGATATTCTTCGATCATGGCATCCATCCATCCTTTCTTTTTTGAAGCTTCTTCAAAACATGTGGGTTCTTCATCAACAAGGTTTCACATTAACTCCACATAGTTTGAGTAGAGTCTTGGTCTCTTTATTCCTTCTGGTGCACCATAGCTTTCTACTTCTCGAATTATGTCACGTTCCCAAGTTGGTCTTCTCCTTGTTGAAATCATCTCATGAGGTGTCTCCAAGGGTCTTTGAGGTTCTTCCATGTCATGATCTTCTGGTATGGGTTCTTCTTCGACAACTCTAATTGGTGGTCTACTGGATTTTGCAATTCTGGGAGCCTCTTGCTCTTCTTCATGATCTTCATCTACATAGTTCTTTCTGGATTTTTTGAAAGTAGCATCTTCATCAAATTTGAAATTTATGCTAATCTCAATTTGACGGAAACCTGGAATAGAGATTCTGTAAGATTTTGACTGGTCACTGTATCCAACAAATATTCTCTTCTTTCTTGAAGGGCCTAACTTTGATCTTTTCTCCTTAGGAACACATAAGTAGACAAGACAACCAAATATCTTCAGGTGGTTGACTTCGGGCTTCTCACCAGTAAACATCTCTTCTGAAGTTTTGTTCTCAAGAGCACTGTGGGATATCCCGTTCCGAACATAGACTTTGGTTCTTGCTACTTCAACCCATAAATGCATAGGTAGACCTTGATCATGGATAATGGATTTGAATGATTCCATGATAGATCTATTTTTCCTTTCTGCCACTCCATTCTGTCAAGGGTTATAGAGTGTAGTAAGATCCCTCTTAATCCCAACTTCTGTACAAAATTCCTTGAATTCACTTGAAGTGAATTCTCCTCCATTATGATCTCAATGTATTGATCTTATTTTCTGATAAATTCTCAACAAGGGAATTCCTTGAACTTTTCAAATACTTCATGTTTTCCTTTCAAAAAGTATATCTAAGTCTTATGATAGTAATCATCAATAAAATAGACATAATAAACATACCCACTTAAGGAAGTAGCTGAAATCGGTCTGCACACATCTGAGTGAACAATATCCAAGATCCCCTTTGCTTTACCGTTATTGATTGGAAATGGGTTCTTGGTGTTCTTTCCTTGAGCACATCCTTTGCATACCCCTTCATGATTGATCTGGATCTCTGGAAGTCCTGTCACTACCTTGCCCAAAATTGGTAATGCTTTGTAGTTCAAATGAGCAAGTATTCCATTCCAAAGTTCACATGGATTGATGGTACTAGATGTAAAATATGATCTGTATGTCCCTTCAATTTGCAGAGTTCTCCTTCTTCAACACCAATTACAGTTGCATCATCTATTGTCTTTCCTTTTGATCACATAAGAAATTCACCATCTACAAAGGAAAATCTAAAACCTTTCTTATCTAAATCTAAGATAGAAAGAAGATTCTTCTTTAAACCTGGAACATATAAGACTTCCTTCATCTTCATGGGTTTCTTGGATTTTAGTTTGTAAGAAGCTTCTCCAATTCCTTTTATGGGATATTGATAATCATTTCCAAGCTGCACTTTGTGTGGATAGTCTTTTTGGGTAAGGCATGAGAAAGAGTCTCTGTGACCTGTCATATGTTGGAAGCACCACTATATATGATCCAAGTGTCGTTTCCATGAGAGACTGGTCCTGTGAGAGCTGAAATTATGACATATTCTTCACTAGAGTCTTCATTCTCTCTATCCTTCTCTTCATCTGATTCATTCTCTTCAACTGCATGTGCATGGAAATTTCGGTTCTTCTTCTTAAATTGATATTTCTTATAAAGACAATTTCTAGCAATGTGTCCTATCCTATGACATGCATAACATTCAAAGGATGGGTAGTATTTTCTAGGTTTCTTACCTCTTTGAGGTTTTTGATATTTTCTGGGAGGTGATCCTTAATCCTTTCTTTTGGTTGTTCTATTCTTTGCATGAGATGCTAGAGCTTGATCTTCATTATCATTTAAATTTTTTCCTCTATTTGCTATCCTTCCTTCTTGTACACATTCTTCCCAAAGTTTGTTGAACTTGGTCATCTCTCTTCTAGCACATATCCCTCTAATAAAGGAATCCTATTCTCTTGGAAGACGATTTAAAGTGGTCGTCACAACTTCCTCTTCTTCCACCATGTCACCAATGGATTCTAATTGTTCTTTGATATGAGATACTCTTTAGAAGTATGAATTCATAGTTTTTGTCTTCTACATTTTCACACCCTTGAGTTGGTTTCTCAAGGTCATTCTTCTGCTGATGTTCTTCCCTTCAAATAGCCTTGTCAGCGCATCGAACATCTCCTTTGGAGTATTATTTGAAGATACTTGTGGAATCAAATGATTCTTGATAGAATCAACTATAATCCTTTTAACTTTGATCATATCCTTCTTATTCTTGGCCTTTGCTTCATCTCCCTCTGGTTCCTTGATCTCATCTTTCATGTAGCCCTCTAGGTCATGTTCTTCAAGGATGAGCATGACTTTGTACTTCCATGCTTTAAAATTCTCCGCTCCTTCAAGCTTGGTATTGTTTTTCATCTTTACTAAATGAGAACCTCAAATAGAAATATAAGTGATAGAACTTACCAATTTGAGCGCTGCTTCTAAAATCTGCTTCAGGCTGACCTAGGGTTTGATAGGAAAACCCTAATTTTCCAACTGTGGTCACTTGCAAAATAGTTTGGAGGAAAATACGAAACTCCTTAAGGAGAGATGGTCTATATCTTTCTTTTCCTAAATATGTGGACAAAACCTTGAAAAATTTGATGCCCTAGTTTCTCTCAGTAGTAGTGGTAGGTCAAAAATGAAAATCCATAGAACTGAAAACTCCTTTGATAGAAAGATGCCCCCTCCTAGGGCGAGTTGAATGGTCCTTATTTTTCGGCTGATATGTGGAGGTATTTGTCTAGAATAGTGATCCCTAGCTTGTTAAACCACAGGATGAGTTGCTGCACAATGTCTTCTTTCAGGATGGCTTTGATACCATATTAAAATTTTGATAGTTGTTATGCCAAAACGAAAGGATCACTGGAAGAATAGCAAACACAATAGAGCAAAAGAGAACACAAATACTTATCTTGGGAAACCCTCGTGGGGAAGAAAACCCAGCAAAAATTCCTTGATATAGACTTCAACCAAGTACAATGTAATACCCAAGAAATAAGACTAGATTGCTTTCTCCTCCTCAGATGGACAGTTTGTTCTCTCACTACCGAACTTTATTGAGTGCTCAGTGTGTCCAAATGAGGGAGGCACCTCACCTATTTATACACATCAACTGAGAAGCCTAATAACCCAACATGGCAACTTCTCCTCACTGCTAGGGCCGATTTGCCTTGGAAGACTCAAAAAAACATTTTAATAATACTTTTGTGGGTACTACTGACCTGACTTACAATAGAGGTTTTATCTCAATACTTTACATGACCAAATAAATCAATGACATCCCCGAAAGGAGGAATACTAATAATAATACAAAAATAGAATATCTTCCGTAGTTACATTTCTTTAACATACATTCTATACATGGACTTGTTCCATTAAAGTTTGCAAACCAATATTTTGATGGGGGTTGTAATGATCATCCTATCATCAATAATTTTTGTTTATCCCTTGACCACATCCACCTTGATAAGTAGTGCAAAAGTTTGTTATTCTGCTCAATTATTTGTCCCATGTCTTAAACCCATTAAGAATAAGAAATTATGTGAATGAGATAGGTAACATGTTTCCTTGGTACCATAATGGCTTATGTTTCCTTGGGATGCTCCATCAAACTAACCCTAAGCAAAAAAAATCATCAAATTCCACCATTTCCAGTTGGCTAGAAGGATTTCGATTTGCTTCCTCTTTTATACTCTCAACGTTGTGCTATATCTTGAAGTTACATTGAGGATATAGACACATCTTGAAAAATAATATAATTTTGTACTTTCAAATGACCCTACTTTACAAGAATCGGTAAGCCTACTGTTTGATTGGAACATTTTTGACCCAATGCTTGAAGGCCATAGAAAGTGTTACCATTAGGCTATTGAAAGAGTGTTACCATTCCATTAACAAGTCCTTCCAAGAAGGGTTTTCATTGTTGACTACACTTCATTGTATAATGACAACTATCTATACTTTCACCTACTTCTACATGGCTATACCCAATCCATTTATAAACCTCTTTTACAAAATGTCTTATGTAGAGTTGTTTTAATTGTTGGCCATATTTCCGTTATATACTCACAACTGGAATAATAGATTTACCTTTTGCCCTTTCTTTGCACAACATGCCTATGCCCAAGCCATTCAAAGACCTTTTTGCAAATATGTCCTAGGGTTAAACTTTGTATTTAATTGGACATTAATATTCCAAATTGTTGATCACCATCATTGTGGGTCTAGTTATAGATCCTCTAAAGATGAATAATCTAGTTGTAGAACAATCTGGTTGGCATTGATGTCAAAGAACCAGTTTTGCTTTGGTCTAAGTGTGCAAGATTCCAAGCAGCTGGGAAAATTGTATTATCAGTCCAAGTTACACTTGCCCATAAACCAAAGCATAAAATATCAAAGATGGTTGGGAATTATGTGATATCAAAGTTGGTTGAGAATTATGAAATTTTTATCATTAAAACCTAAACAAGGCAACGGTGGGAATACACATGAAGAGTTTGCAGCATTTAAACCCGAGGTTCAAATATAGATGCAATAATCAACAACAATCAACTCTGGTAAGCACCAATCAATAGTGGAACCCGCTGTTAACTCAGACGCCAACTTTGATTTCAGTCATATGTCAACCAAATCTCAACTATCAACTCTATCTCTGTCTGTAGCATCAATATTATGTGAAGAAGGCTGATAAATATATCGTGGATCACTCAAGCCCTAACTCGTCAAGAAAAAGGGATATAACTTCACACTTCTTATGCTCATGATGGAAGCCCTAACAAAATTAAAAATCCTAATCTCAACACTCTAGTTCGGTCTACGATTAAAGTTTTTTAAATTACAACAGTACAATTATGACTTCGCAGATGGATAAGTTTTTTCCCTAACTTGAAGATTTTATATTGAAGTCAAATCGGACTGTGTAGTTTAAAGGCTCCAAAGGCAGAACAGGCCGTGAGATGTCTATTAAACCTCAGCTGATCCCAAAAAGGCCCTAAGAAGTGCACTCTCAGGAATATCAAATATGATTTGTGTGATCCTTTTATACGAAGATGAGATCGTGGGCTAAGATTGATGGATGAAAGCCCCACGCCATATTTTAAGGACATAAAACCCCAACAATGTTCTTTCCAATAAAGAAACAAAAAAGGGGGCTTCATACCCTAGTCTTTGTGAAGTTAAGAAGAGGCTCTTATTAAATCTATTGATAATAAATTCAAGAGGGGTTGCATGTATTTGAAGCAAGCTAAAAAATAAGACGTCTTAATTTAATGAAGGTCGGTCCCATAAGTTGAAGAAGGGACATATAAAGGAGGATGAACAGTTCATTTTTGTATCCATTTCGATGTGATGACAAGGAAAGTTGTCTAAGGCAGCGAACTGAGGTGGACTAAGGGTCACAAGTTGAGGAGGAAAAGAGATAACCGGTTTATTTGAATAGTATGTCTCTTAAGTAAATTCCAAATTCCAGGATATTAAAATATTCTCAGTATGAGTCAGGTAAGAAGATAAGTTTTATCACATCTTATAAGAAGAACTCGTCCAACATAATAAAATCCAGAGCAGATATAAGAGAGAAACCATCAGTTCTTATTGTACTCGTAAGGTAGAACAAACATAACTTTCAATAGGTAGAAACCTGTGATCTTAAGATTACTATAAGTTGAAGCCGAGAAACAAAACGAGGTTGTAGCCTTAGCCACCAGTTGCAACTGGTGCAAAATTTTGTGTTGGAGCACAATTTTTTATTGTAAATACACTTTTCTTATTTAAACAAGTTTCTTGGTATGTCTTTTTGTGCAAAATTTTTAAATGGAGTATGATCTTTATTTTTTTGATCAAAGATTGAGTCTGCTGAAAGTTTAAGAATTGCTTGTCTCAAAGATTAAAGCCAATTGAGATATTACAGTACACTGATTCACCCCCCATCAGTGTACTTCAATTGGTATTAGAGCCAGCTCCTTCTATTTAGGTTTAAATAACTTGAAGGAGTATTTCAGAGCTGCCCTAGAAGAATTGAAGACTTGAAGGGTTTAAATGAAAAACAAGAAAAATTACATCTGGCAGCTAGAAATCAGATAGCAAGACAAATGAGGGATACTCTACTAAAGAAAGATGCAATGATCGATTCACTCCAGAAAGAACTCAAGAAGACAAGAATTCTTAATTGAAAGTTTGAGAAAAGCTCTGAAGATTTGAACAACATTATTCTTCAACAAACGGATGTTTAGGAAAAAAGTGGGATCAGTTTTGTACCCAAGACAGAAGCAACTGAATTCTCTCTAAATCAACAGGTCAATCACATAAAGGAATCACTTGTCATGTACAGATCAAATCTTAGTAAGGTTCATGAGCCGTTGAATGAAGCATAAATACAATTGCGCTTGAGATAAAAGGGAATGTGACAGTCTAGAACTGTAATTCTCAAATCTTAAAAAGGAAGATGAACATTTCAACGTTCGAAGAAATATTGAAAGAGACAAGAAGCCAAAGAACTCCCTAAATTCAAGGAAAAATATGTTGGAACCCTCGTTCACTCTTCCTGCTGCAACAAGAAGACCCCTGGTTAATAGGTACCAACATACATTTCCTGGTTATTGCTATAATTGTTATGTGTTTGGTCATAAAGCAATTGAGTGCAGAGCTCCCTTGAGAAGAAACAACATCAAAAATGAAAGAAAGGACTATCTTTCAAACAGATCAGTGAATCAAACAAGGAATTCCTTCTCTGTGCTCACCCAAGATGTAGAATGCTCTAAGTGAAATAATTTTGGTCATTCGGCTGAAGACTGTAGATTAATTACAAGTGAGATCTGTGGGATAACTCTTTATGCTCAAAAGGAGGAAAACAAATGGTACATTGATGGAAGATGCACCGAGCACATGACTGGTAATAAAGAAAAAATTCTTACTCTAAAAAGGGAAAGTGCAGATGTATATTTTGGTGATAATGGTACAACGAAAATTCTTGGCAAAGGAACAATGGTCCTAAAAGGAAATGCCAAAGCCCAAAATGTGTTATATGTGGATGGGTTAAAGCAGGACTTGCCAAGTGTTGGTCAAATTTGTGATGCTAATCATAACATTACATTCTTTTCTCATCATTGTGAAATCAGAAGAAATGGCTCTTGAAGAGTGATTGGAAGAGGAACTTAATCTCCCGGAAATGTATATGTTCTAGATGAAATTGAAGGAGAGAAATGTTACATCAGTCAAAATGAAAATGGTTGGATATGGCATAAATGGATGGCTCATTTGATCTTTGAAAATATGGTAAAAATTACTCAAACAAAAGTTGTGAGAGGAATGACAAAAATTCTAAGCCGACCAATAAAATATATAGATCGTGTCTTCACGGAAAGCAAGTCAGGGCCAGTTTTAAGCCCAAGACTCGTCAATCCACTTCCAATCCCTTGGAATTAGTGGGGACTTCCAATCCCCTGGAATTAGTGCATACCCACCTATGCAGACCAACAAGAGTTCAAACCCTTCAAGGTGAGAGATACTTTATGCTATTTATTGATGATTATACTAGAATCATCTGGATCACATTTATTAAAACTAAGTTTGAGGCCTTTGAAATGTTCAAACTGATCAAGGACAAAGTTGAAAATGAGAGTGGCCACAAAATCAAGTGTCTCAGATCAGACAATGGTGGGGAATTCACCCTAACTGAATTCAATTTTTGTGTGTGAAGAAAATGGCATCAAAAGGAAATATTGTACAACCAACACTCCACAACAAAATGGCATTACAGAAGGGAAAAACATGACAATTCAAGAAGCAACTAGAACTATGTTACTAGAAGCAAGTGTAGCTGAAACCTTTTGGAGAGTAGTAACAACAACTGTGTACATTTTCAATAGAATTCAATTAAGAGTCAACAGTGATAAAACAACTTATGAGTTATGGACAGGCATATCAACCTCAGTTGGACACTTTAAATGTAACAAACCTCAAAATTCAAATATAGAAAAAAATATTTCTATAACCATATATCTTCAGATATATTAATAAAAATTCCTAAATGTTATGAGGGAATACAAATAAAAAGAAACCCTGGCCATAATTAAAGGTCAAAAATCATCCTTACACATTCATTTTCGGGGTTAGGGACCACTGTATCAGTCATTCCACTATTGATAAAACCACTCTGCAATCAAAATAGTCATTTCTGCACTCAAATTTTTTTTCCACATTTCGTCTTCCAGGCAGAACTCGGAAATTGGAGAACTAGCAGTTGATACATTCAAAATAGCCATCTTTTGCCTTCTGCCTTTCGGGCGGAACTCGAAAATCAAAACCTCACTAGTTGATACCTTCAACATGACTTTTTTCGCCTTCTGCCTTCTGGGAAAAACTCGGAAATCGAAACACTACAAGTTGATACCTTCAAAATCCTTTTTTTGGCTTCTGCCTTCTAGACGAACCTCGGAAATCAGAACATCACAAGTTGATACTTCAAAATCCTTCTTCTTTTTGCCTTTTGGGAGGAACTCGAAAATCGAAAACTTCATAAACGATCACTTGGTCTTTCAAAAAAATTTCCCTCCGCTTTTCACCTTCCGCTGCAGACCTCAGAATTCAAAACTTCATAAAAAATCACTTAGCCTTTTGGCTTTCTGCCTTCCACTTTCTACCTTTCGCTGTGGACCTCGAAAGTTGGAAACTTAATAAACAATCACTTGGACTTTCTTCTTTCCTCCTTCCGCTTCCCTCCTTCCACTGTGGAACTCAGAAGTCAAAAAATTCATAACACGATCACTCAGCCTTACTTCTTTCTACCTTCCACTTCTCGCCTTCCGTTGCGGAACTCAGAAGTTGGAAACTTCATAACATCACTTAGAATTTCTGCGTTCCACCTCCGCTTCTCGCCTTCCGCTACAGAACTAGGAAGTCAAAAAATCCATAACACGAACAGTTAGACTTCCTTCTTTCTGCCTTCCGCTTCTCGCCTTTTGCTGCGGAACTCGGAAGTTGGAAACTTCATAACACAATCACTTAGACTTTCTTCTTTTTGCTTTCCGCTTCCCACCTTCTGCTACGAAATCGAAATTCAGAAACTTCATAACACGATCACATAGAATTTTTGCTTTCTGCCTTCCACTTCCTGCCTTCTGCTAAGGAACTCAGAAGTTGGAAACTTCATAAAACAATCACTTGAACTTTCTGATCTCCACCTCTCGCTTTCCGCTTTCCGCTGCAGAACTAGGAAGTCAGAAACTTTCTAAAACAAACACTTGAACTTTCTGATTTCCGCCTCCCACTTTCTGCCTTCCGTTGCGGAACTCAGAAGTCGGAAACTTTATAAAAAAAATAGTTGAACTTTCCAATTTCTGCCTCCCACTTTTCGCCTTTCCCTGCAGAACTCAGAAGTCGGAAACTTTATAAAAAAAAACCCTTGAACTTTTCAGTGAAACTTCGCGACTAACATCAGTCGTTGATATTCATTGCAGATTAGATCTGGACCGTTGATCTTCTAAACTTGGAAATCAACATCTAACCCTACGGATTGCAGAATTCAGGTTGCCTTTCAACTCTTCAGAACTTCCACAGTTCCGTCTTCCGACTTCCGCACTTCTGCGAACCGTCAATGTTGCTGCGGGTTAGATCTGGACCGTTAAACTTCTAGTTTTGTGGATCACAGTTTAACTATGGATTCAAGGGTTTCTGGTTTTGATTTGGGGTTTAGATCAATAAAATAAGGTTTTCTCTTATGTAAAAGTATTTTAGCTAGATCTATACTCTAAACCAACATTATCATTTGAAACAACATTCCCAATCGGGAAACAAGGTTAGGAAAGATTGATGAGGTCAATCAAGACAAGCAAACTTAGATAAATGCAGGAATACGTGCTACAGTTTAAAAACATAGGATTCATTCCGTTAAATGCAAACTCATAATTTTACAATCATTCGAGTATTGAAACTGATCCATAGCATATCAACAATAACCAGCTCTGCAGAATTATGCTCAGATCAAAACATTAATTACTACGATACTATCATTGTATAGATCTCTGATAAACAAAACATGGATGATGATTCAACAGAAATGAATACACAATGCTTCCTGGATAGGTAACTGCAATTTAACCATTCAAATATACATCCTACGGCAACTAGAATAGTTCATAAGAAAACAGAGTAGGAACCTGACACCAACGCTGGGAAAACAAAAGTGGAGAAGAAAAAAAAAGTGGAGAAGATGTTCCTCCCAACCAACTCCCAGAGAAGCCAATTTACTTGCTCCAGAACCCTCGATCCTATTCGTTTAACCACAAGAGAAAAATATCTTAATGCGCCATCTCTTGCATTACACATATATTAAAACATGTTCAATGCTAGCCTCCTGTTGCTCATGGACATACTACAAAATAATATTTTTCCTAGGACTTGGGTCATTTATGAGCCTCATTCTCTTCAACAACTCAACTAAGAGTGCAGACCTGATTTTTGGGGATGATACCTGCTGCATCTTGAGTTCTCACTCAGTGGTCTTTGCCACTTGTAATTTTCCTCTTATGGGTCAGCGAACACTCTTTCAAAAACTATTTCCATTTGTGTTCTCCTTCAACAATTTAATAAGGAATGTTTTATTACAAATCAAATGTTTTATTCTTGACCTCCTGTCAAAGAATAATAAAATAATAAGCAAAGTATTTTCCATGAGAAATAAAAAATATTAAAGCAGGGGGTATTACATACATCTCCCCTTAAAAGATAACATCGTCCTCGGTGTTATAACCTTTTTTTATATTCATCCATGCCAAAATCTTGGAATAAGCTTGGATATGCCTCCTGCATATTACTTTCCAGCTCCCAAGTAGCTTCTTTCGAAATAAAGTGCTTCCATTGCATCTTTACCTGCCCGATGGTATGGTTCCGGAGTAAAAGTTCTCTCCTGTCGACAATGCGCTTCGGTCCCACTTGGAACTCTCTCTCTGGTTTCACCTGGATCACATTCCAGTCAATCACATGAGAAACATCATGAACATATTTTTTTAATATAGAAACGTGAAACACATTATGTACTTTAATACTGGGTGGTAGGGATAACTGGTATGCAACTGACCCTACTTTAGCTAGAATTTCAAATGGCCCGCAATAACTGTGTGCCAATTTCTTGCACTTGCCCAATCTTTAGGTACTTTTCTTGGTCTTTACCTTTATGTATACATGATCACCCACCTGAAACTCTCTAGGAGTTATTTTTAAGTCGGCATAACTTCTTTTCTTGTTTTGGGCAGCTTTTAAGTTTCGTTGTACCTGTTTCACGGTTAGTTCCATATCTTCTAATAAATCAGGTCCTAACATTAATCTATCAACATGGCTTCTCCATGAGATTGGAGTATTACAGCTACACCCATATAAAATTTCAAATGGACTCATTCTTGTATAAACTTGGAAATTATTGTTATAAGAAAATTCAACCAAGTGTAGGTAGTCTTCCCACTTACCTGGTTTGTCCATAACATACATTCTTAGCATGTCCTCTAGAACCTGGTTTACTCTTTTAATCTTCCCATCCGTTTATGGATGATATGCATTACAGAAATTTAGCTGTGTACCTAAGCCTTTAAACATGTCTTTCCAGAAATTACTTGTAAATTTCGCGTCTCTATCTGAGACTATCACTTTTGGTATGCCATGAAACCTAAATATTTCTTTCATGAAGATGTATGCAATATTAATAGCTTTGTAGGTATATTCTATAGGTATAAAATGAGCTTCTTTGCTTAATTTGTCAACCACAACCATGATGGAATCATGTTGTCTAAAATTCTTGGGAAATCTGGTGATGAAATCCATACTGATGGTCTCCCACTTTCAATCTGGAATGGGTAGTGGATGCAACAATCTGCGGGATGTTGATGTTCTTCTTTAACTTGCTGAAATTTCAGGCAGCAAGCTAAGTACTATTCAACCACTTCCTTCTTCATGTTAGGCCAAAAGAAGTCCTTTCTGATCATGGTAATCATTTTCTGATACCTCAGGTGCCCTGAATATGGTCTTTTATGCAGTTCATCCGTGATTGTTAATTTATTTTATTTTATGTTAGGTATATACAGCCTATTTTTATACAACAATAGTCCTTGTTGGTTTAGGCTAAAGTCCGTTTTTACTTGTTCTTGATCAATTTTAACAGTCTTTTCTTTTAACCTCTGATATTCCCCATCAGGATTTCTAGTACTTAAATTCTGATCTCCTAGATCAGATTCGTAGCTGCTGTTTGCACACAATAAATTCGCATGCCGACTCAACACGTCTTCTACTTTATTTTCTTTTCCCTTTATATGCTTTATTTCGAAGTCATACTCGCTTAGAAAGGACATCCATCTAGCTTGTCTTGCATTCAAATTCTGTTGATCAAATAAATATTTAAGGCTTATGTTGTCTGACATAAGTAAAAACTTTCTCCCAATTAAGTAATAGCACCACAATTTTAAGGCATGAATTATAGTAGTGAGTTCTAGGTCATGTGTCACATAATTCTTCTCATATTATTTTAGTTTTCTGGACTCATAAGATACAACATAATTATCTTGTAGTAATACTCCACCTAACCCTTCATTGCAAGCGTCAGTACACATGACGAAATATTTGAATGGATCAGAAATTTCTAAGATTGGGGCGGTGGTTAACAGGTGTTTTAATTTGTTAAAACTCTCCTCGCACTTTTTAGTCCACTCAAAATTTTTTCCTTTCTTTTGCAAAGAAGTTATAGGATAGGCAATCTTAGAAAAGTCTTCTATGAACTTCATGTAGTATCCAGTAATTCCCATGATGGACTTTACCTTCTCTGGATCGATTGAGATTCCCTCCTTGGACACTACGTGTCCCAGGTACCGAATCTTGTCTTTAAAAAAGTCACACTTACTGAACTTTGCATAAAGTTGTTGTTCTCTTAAAAATTGTAAAAATATTCTTAGATGTTCTTCGTGTTCTTGTTCATTCTCAGAGTAGATTAATATGTCGTCAATGAAGACAACCACAAATTTATCCAGATAGTTACTTAAAATGATGTTCATTAAACACATGATCGCAGCGGGTGCGTTTGTCAACCCAAAGGGCATCACGACAAACTCATAGTGACCGTAACAAGTCCTAAATGCTATTTTAAAAATGTCTTCATCCTTTATTCACACTTGATGATAACCTGACCTTCAATCCATCTTTGAAGAGATAGTTTCCCCATGGAACTAATCGAACAGATGATCTATCTAGGGAAGCGGGTATCGATTTTTAATAGTCATTTTATTTAGTTTCCTGTAATTTGTACATAATCTTAGTGTACCATATTTCCTTTTCACAAACAAGACCAGTGCTCCCTAGGGAGACACACTTGGTTGAATGTACCTCTTATCAATTAGTTCTTGTAACTATGATTTTAGTTCAGTGAGTTCAATTATGTTCATTCGATATGGAGCTTTCGATACTGGTACAGCTCCAGGTACCAAATCGATTATGAAGTCTATATCCCTTTTTGGAGGAAGTCCAGGGACTTCTTCGGGAAAAATATCTTCGAACTCCTTTAAAACTGATATGTCTTTCAGTTTAAGTTTAATATCATTTTTCTTATCATTCATTATATATACTATGAATACCTTACATTCCTATCTTACCAATCTCTTCATTTGCAGAGCAGAGATTTCTCTGATGGTTACCTTCCTAGGAATTCCTTTCACTTTTATACTATTTCCATTATTATCAATACATGTAAATGTTTTATCAAAAAAGTTTAGCAAAACTTAATGCTCTTCAAGACAATCCATTCCTATCAATAGATCATAAGATCCTAAAGGCAATATATTTACATTCACATGTGTAAGAAAATCATTCAACATCATCTTGCAATTTCTAACAATACTAGTAACCTTTTTTTTGGTACTTTTGGCTAACTGTACTAGCAATGATTTATCAAAATTTTCAGGTTCCAACTTACATAAATCAACTACTCTAGGTGAAATATAACTTAGGCATGCGCCTGGATCAATTAAGATAGAGATAGGTTGATTGTTTATCATACCTTCAATTTCGACCATGGAAGTTTGGTGGTCTACTTGCCGATTTTTCAGTGCAACGCATATTCTGGGCATGCTCCTGGCCATATCCTCGACTATCACTGCTTCCTGGATAGAATGGACATTAAACTTATGCTTCTTTGTTGGACAGTCTTTAAAGTAGTGTGGCTCTCCACACCCCCAACATTTTAAGAGTTATTTTTGTGCTAGGTTTTTATTATGAACAGTTGAGGGTATTGCAGAATATTGAGGTTTAAAACCTTTTTAATTTTTACCTTGATACCCTCTGTGATTATTTCCCCTATTTTTATGGAACTTATTTTGTTTTCCTTTAGAATCAAAATTACTTAGCCTTTGATTTTTCCAGGTTGGTATACTTTCTCTTTTATTTTTGTTTTGATCAAAACATAAGTTCACCTTCCTCATTGCTTCCTCCAATGTCTTTGGATTGTCATATTCAATCCTTTCTTTAAACATGAGAGGCAGGTAGCTAAGGAAACATTGTATCTTTGGATTCTCATCAATTATGTAGGGGACATAGCGAAGTAGGATTAAGAATTTACTACTGAGTTCTTTCATTGTCATGGCCCCTAACCTTAGTTCGTAAAAATCCTTGGCTTTGTCTTCATAATGCTATTCAAATAAATAATTTCTTTTAAACAACTTCTTAAAATTTTTCCAGGTTACATACCTTTCTTTTATACCCTTAACTTTCTTTATATCTTGCCACCAAATATATTCCTTTTTGGTCAGATTATAAATGACCATTTTTTCTTTCAACTCATCTGAGTAATTATATATCCGAAAGTATTGCTTCATACCAGACAGCCATGCCTCTGCCTCCTCGTCCTTCTCAATTTCCCCATTAAACATGGATGGTTTGATTTTTTTGAACTCCCTAGAGATTTCCTCATAGGGTATGTACTTTTTCTTCTTTTTATTTGTGTCACTGCTTTCGCTTAATTCATGAGTTTTTCTGTGAAGCTTAATTGACTCTTCACTTGAAGTGTCAGATTTATGGCTAGAAAATTCCATCTTCCTACCCTTATGTTTATTGTATGGGGCAGTTTTAGGCAGTTCCTGAACAAAATCCTTATTTTTATCCTTTTCTTCATTATGGATTTTTGCTAACATGATAGTGTTCAGTTCTTCTTGAGCCTTCAAAATTCGCTCATTATATTCCTTAACCTTTTTTAATTTAGATCTTAGTCCATTCACAGTTTTTTTTTAACTCAGATTTATTGTTCTGACTTTCATTTAAATATACCCAGAACTCTCCATCCCTTAGATTACCTTGTTCATTTAAAGGTTGTTCCGGGCGACGTTCCTCTTCTGCAGACATTCCCGCATCTTCCATATTTCCTACAAAAAAATTTATTTATACTTCTCTTTGCTGTGTAAGAGAATTTTCATAAACATGAGTTTGTTTGTTGTTTTCTATAGCAGTTTTGTGTTGAGCCTATCCAGGCCTAGTGCTGAAACCATGCTCTGATACCATATGTAACAAACCTCAAAATTTAAATATAAACAAAATCTTTCTATAACCATATATCTTCAGACATATTAATAAAAATTCTTAACTGTTATGAGGGAATACAATTAAAAAGAAACCCTGGCCATAATTAAAGGTCAAAATCGTCCTTGCATATTCATTTTCGAGCTTAGGGACCACTGTATCAGTCATTCTGCCATTGATAAAACCACTCTGCAAACAAAATAGTCATTTCGACACTAAATACTTTTCTGTCTTTCATCTTCCAGGTGGAACTCGAAAATCAGAGAACCAGTAGTTGATACCTTCAAAATGGCCATCTTCCTCCTTCTACCTTCTGGGAAGAACTTGAAAATAAGAACCTCACCAGTTGATACCTTCAACAGGTCTTTTTTCACCTTCCTCCTTCCGAGCGGAACTCGAAAATCAAAACACCACAAGTTGATACCTTCAAATGGATTTTTTCCGCCTTTCACCTTCTAGGCGGAACTCAGAAATCAAAACGTCACAAGTTGATACTTCAAAATCATTTTCCTCCTTCTGCCTTCCGGGCAGAACTCCTAAATCGAAAACTTCATAAACGATCACCTGGTCTTTCAAAATTTCCGCCCTCTGCTTTCTGCCTTCCACCGCGGACCTTGGAAGTTAGAACTTCATAAAACAATCACTTGGTCTTTCAGCTTTCCACCTTCTGCTGCGGACCTCAGAATTTAGAAACTTCATAAACAATCACTTGGACTTTCTACTTTCCGCCTTTCGTTTCCCGCCTTCCACTGCGGAAATCAAATCCAAGAACTTCATAACACGATCACTTAGACTTTCTTCTTTCTTCCTTCCGCTTCCCGCCTTCCTCTATGGAACTCAAAAGTTGAAAACTTCATAACACGATCACTTAGAATTTCTTCTTTTCACCTTCAGCTTCCTGCCTTCCAGTGAAGAACTTGAAAGTCGAAAACTTCATAACACGAGCACTTAGACTTTCTTCTTTCCGCCTTCCGCTTCCCTCCTTTTGTTGCGGAACTCGAAAATCAAAAAATTCATAACATGATCACTTAGACTTTCTTCTTTTCTCCTTCCGCTTCCCACCTTCTGCCGCAGAACTCGAAAACTTCATAACATGATCACTTAGACTTTCTACTTTTCTCCTTTCGCTTCCCTCCTTCCGCTGCAGAACTCGGACATCGGAAACTTCATAAAACAATCACTTGAACTCATAAAGATTGAGAAAAGTGGAACCTGGGAATTAGTTCCATCACCCACATACAAGAATATGAGACGAACAAAGTGGGTATTAGTGTGTAAAGGTTATGCTCAAGTGGAAGGGATTTACTTTGATGAAACATTTGCACCAGTAGCAGGAATGGAACTGCTTAGGATGTTTCTGTCTTATTCATGCTTTAAAAAATTCAAGATATATCGGATGGGTGTTAAATCAACATTCTTGAATGGAGAGTTGAAAGAGGAAGTTTACACAGAATAGGATAAAGGTTTTAACGTACAAGGGAAGGAGAATCATGTCTAGAAGCTAAGAAAGACTCTTTATGACCTCAAACAAGCAACAAGGGCTTGGTATGAATGCTTGGAAAAATATTTGCTACAACAAGGCTTCAAGAGGGGAAGTACTGACACTAATCTCTATTTCAAAATTGAAAATGATTTAGTTCTTATTACAGTTGTTTATGTTAATGATATCATTTTCGGAAGTAATAAGGATAGGTTAAGTCAATATTTTACTACTAATATGGCTAAAGAGTTTGAAATGTCGATGGTTGGTGAGTTGTCATTCTTTCTTGGACTTCATATTCTACAGGGCCCAAATGGTATTTTTATTTCATGAGTCAAATATCTGAAGGAAATGCTGAAATTTTTTGGCATGTTTGACTGCCCTCCTATTAGTACTCCAATGACAACAGGCTGTAAACTATGCAAAGATGATGAATACCCTTCAATAAATGCATCATTTTACAGATCAATGATTAGTAGTCTCCTTTATATTACTACATCCAGACCAGACATTGTATAGGCAGTTGGAATGGTAGCAAGATTCTAAGCAAATCCAAGAGAATCACATGTTGCAGCGATTAAGACAATTTTCAGGTATTTCAAGGGAACAATTGAGTATGGCATGTGGTATCCTAAGAATTCAGATTTTGAGTTCAAATCATTTTTTGACGTTGACTGGGTAGGACACTTAGATGACAGAAAAAACACGAGTGGCAATGCTTTCTTTCTTTGTTGATGTCTAGTTTCTTGGATGAGCATGAAACATGCTTCTATTTCTTTATCCACAACTAAAGCTGAATATAATGCAGTAGCTGAGTGCTGTACCCAAATATTGTGGATGAAACAAAATATGGCAAGATTAACACTGAGTTATGATAATCCTATCACAATCTACTATGACAACACTAGTGCAATCAGCTTGGCCAAGAACCCAGTGATGCATTCCAAGTCCAACCACATCCCTATCAAGTATCAGTTCCTATGAGAACAACTTAGTGACCATCAAGTTAGATTGGAATATGTCAATACTAAGGAACAAGTCACTGATATTTTTACCAAAACTTCGCCTAAAGGTACATTTGAATATCTTAGGCAAAAGCTGTGTGTTATCTCTTTCCATAATTAATTATTGGATCTGCTTTGGTTGATGATGGAAGCCATTTGAAGTTGGCACCCATTGAAGCTACATGATCATCCATAATATTAACTCATACTTTTGTAGAAACTCCCACTCTCCACACCCTTTCCATTCATGTCAAAGGGGGAGCAAGTCATGGGGAGTAAGTTAGGGGGAGCCATGTGTTGACATCAATGTCAAAGGGGGATTTTGTAGAACAATCTGGTTGGAATTGATGTCAAAGAAATAATTCTGCTTTGGCCTAAGTGTGTAGGATTCCAAGTAGTTGGGAAAATTTTATTATTAGTCCAAGTTACACTTGCTCATAAACCAAAGCATAAAATATCAAAGTTGGTTGAGAATTATGTAATTTTTATCATCAAGACCTAAACAAGGCAATGGTGGGAATACACATGAAGAGTTTGCAACATTTAAAACCGAGTTTCAAATATAGATGCCATAATCAACAACATTCAACTCTGGTCAGCACCAATCAATAGTGGAACCCATTGTTAACTCAGATGCCAACTTTGATCTCAGTCATATGATATCTAACTCATTTGAATACTTATTATAGACCTTGTTCTAAAAGGAACTTCATTCTATAACCACAATACCCTAGAAGAAATTAGTTTTATTGATGAAGCATATAGACCACATTTTTAGAGAGTTTGTGGATTCCCATTTACTCTATCCTAAGAGCTGAGCCGATATGATTTTCTATTAAAATTATAACTAATTCAATACATATTTTTTTCCAAATAAAAACCTCATGGGGAAACTCTCAGGCACTTTTCAACATTTTGTAGTGATTTGAATTGGATCTAAAGAACAATGGCTTCAGTTTTTGGTTTAGTTAAAACTGACAAAAGATAAAGTTCACTATTGAGGATGGGGAAAAAGACATAGGGGTGATGTAAAGGGACCCATATCACTACTAGAGGCATCTGCCTGTATAATTCAAGCACCACATCAGTTAATGAAGATACAAAAAAATGAAGAGCGAGATTCAACCATTAATGCATATCTAGATCTACAATCCACATTGGGTGAAGATCATGTAACGTGGTGTTTGGATCAACCCTTCAAGTTAAAGTGTTATTTAGAAAAGTATGAACTTTCAGATTCTGTATTGGGGAAACATGTTGGTGTGACATGGAATGCATGACGTGGCACATGAGGTTCGACTCATTGTGATTGAAGTATTTCTTATAAAAACCTATACAACCAGACTCCTTGACTCTAGACTTGTTCAGATCTGGGCCTTTGCGAATGCATTTTTCCTTATATAACCCCACACTCTTGGATTTCAAACTTGTCCAGATACAATCCTTCGTGGGAATATTATTTCTTAGGGAACCTGGACTCCTAGATCTCAAACTCCCTAACTTGTCCAAATTTGATCATTTGAAATTAAAGTGGTTTTTATAAAAACCAGATTTCTGGATTCCCAAACTCCCATACTCGTTCGGATTTGTTGTGCTAAGGAGAATTACAAAGGGGGTGTTTCA
The DNA here is from genome assembly GCA_001517045.1 of Pseudotsuga menziesii. Taxonomy (NCBI): domain Eukaryota; kingdom Viridiplantae; phylum Streptophyta; class Pinopsida; order Pinales; family Pinaceae; genus Pseudotsuga; species Pseudotsuga menziesii. The sequence continues at coordinate 315,862 of LPNX010884202.1, read as the reverse complement.
GAATGTTAAGAGCCACATGACTAAAATATTAGCCATTGTTGGAGGAGGGATCCTGAAAGTCAATGATACAGAGAGGAGGGGTGCTAAAAGTCAATGATACATAGATTAGGCGTGTTAGACTGAAAGGATATGGATCGCCACTAGGAAGGCTTGGAGAAGCTGAAGGGTTGGGGAATTGACCTTCTAGCTATCCCCAAAGAAAACTATCCTCCTAATTATTAATTTTCTAAGTGGAGAAAGGGGCTGGATCAGACAGAGATAAAATAATAAAGGATTTCTGAATTCTTGAGTGAGATGGAAGATCTCTAGAGAGTCCACAACTTGGATTTTGTCAAATAATAAAAGAGTTGGCTGAAGCCTTTGAATGTTGGTTTTCCCATTTTGGGTTTCCATAGTAAACACTTTCTTCCAGTGTAATGTTGTTTTGTGTGATGGTTGTTTTGTTGCATTATTTTATCTATTGTATGCTATGAGTTTTCATTAGTGTTATTGGGTTATTTTTCATGCGATTATAGTTGTAAAGGTTTTTTTATTTTTTCATAATTATAGACATCCTTAGTGAAACTATGAGGCTATAAGTACACTATTTATAGATCACATGGTATTAGATCTCATGGTATAGAAGACAAAGTGGATATAGATGTAGGAGAGTGTATTTATGACAGGCCGTAGGTATCTTTTCATGTGGAGGACGAAGTATACATCAAACCCTATGTAGGTGAAGTGGATTCCATCAAGTTGAATCAATTGCTACAATAGATGGAAGTGTACATCAGCGTACATGAGGTCACTGGAAGATCAAGGATTGTATTTTCTCAGTTAAAGCTTGAAGGCCATGCTTTGTCTTGGTGGGAGAGTGATGCAACAATTAGGGCATTGGAGAATGAGCCACCTATGACTGATTGGGAAGTGTTCAAAGACATGATTAAGGAACAGGTCTACCCAATTCGGTTTGAAGAGTAGCAACAAATCATATGGAACTACTTCAGGCAAAGGAAAGGAAAATTACCGCAATATTTCACTACCGGGTTTAGGAAGAGAGATATTCAACTTGGAGTATCTCTGAAGAGTCCATAAATGGTAATTAAATACCTAGGTTTGTTACTACCCCAAATTAAACATTAGTTAATTTTGTGATGAAGCTAGATTCCAAGCACAATATCTTGAGGTAAGTAAGGCGAAGAAACAACGTGGTACACACAAGAAAGCATAATTCCATGAACAAACAAAAAGGAAATAAAATAAAAGATGGAATAGGAAGAAGATTATAGAAGCGACAAAGGAGATGTAATACCCCAGTTTTGACTTGGAATATATTAAATCAAATAATGTAAATGATGTAAATACACTAGTATGGATTTCTAGTGCGGAGATCCAATCCAAGGATCGACTAGTGAATGGCTAGGCATATAATGTAAATATCTCTATATGGACCGTATGGTTGGCTTATCATGCTAACCTGAAATATTATAAATATTATGCTAAAATATAATAAAATGGCTTAAGCTGGATGTGAGGAGAGCACTAAAAAGGATATATGGTTCAATTAGAGGGGAAGAGGAAAGGGGGGCCTACAGGAGATTAAGTCCTCTATTTCCAAATATCAACCTTAGAACTCATCTCTTTCTTCCATGTGTCTTAAATGATGTAATAACTTCGTTTTGACTATTAAAATCCAATCTTGAATACATGTGGGAGGTTGTTGGGGAAAGTATTCTTATATAGTTATGGAAGCATGGGATGAATGTACTTATATGCCTGTTGTAAATCCTCTCTTATATGGTCAGGAGTTATGTCGGGTGTCTTTACTCACCACCCTCTCATCCTTTTTGGAGTCTATTGCTTATACTCTCAAGCAAATAATTGGACATGAGATCATTTAGAGTAGATTATGTTTTTCCTCTTGTTGTTATTTCCATTGCCATACCATTTTTACTATACTATTAGACAAACATAATTCAAATTGTGAACATGGGAATGGAATATACCAGAGAAAGGAGATGGCTATAGGTGATTAAATACGCTGGACATAATGAGAACATTTACTCACTGAGTTTGTTGCTTATGAGATGCTTGAGAAGCCATGATTTTTTTTACCTAGAATGCTGAAAGGAACATAGTAGCCTGGAATATTACTACATACATTGGTAAGCATTGTAAGGGTTGAATTTCCTAATGGAACTATGCATTAGTGAAGGAAAATACCTTGTGTTATGAAGGGAAGTTGGAAGGAGTGACATGGCTGTGATGGTTGAGTGATATTTTTGTAGAATCTCTAGATGAAAATTTGGCTAAGCATTAAGATAAAAAAGGGTTTTGTGATGGGAGGGAAAAGATTGTAATTTCTCTTTTCCCTGCCTCATAGAATGATGTGAGGGTGGTATTAAAGGTTGATACCTATGATTGGATGGAACATTGCTCATATACCACTAGTTGCTTGGACCAGTTTTCATTAAAGATAAGTATTTATTGTATATTGTGTTTATGCAATAATTTTTGCTTGTGAATGAATATGAATGCTTTATTTTTATGTATGTGCATGGAAAGAGTTTATTTCCATTGTGTTGTCCATTTATGAATTTGCATATACATTATTGTTATGAGTTAGTAATGTGGCCCATAGGGTGGAATCATAAACCTGTAAATTCATAAATATTTCCCTCTTCCATTCTGATTGATAGATGGGGACATCACATAGTGGGTTTAGGGACCTTGGGTGCAACATCGAGGCTGTATGAGCTAGAATTCATAGTTATTGACAATAACTAGAGTTGCATAGTGATGTAGGAGTTGACATCCGTCAATTTAGTGTGAGAAGGATCATAATCATATGATGAAATCTTGAATGCAATCACAATTGTTCGATGGGATGATCCTCATCGAAGATTAACCATCACGAAATGTTTCCAAAGCTTCTCGAAGGAAATTGCAATAGAGTATGCAGGGAATCTCGACATATCGAGACTCGATGCTATTGAAGAATATTGAGGTATCAAATATGATGTATCAAGAGTGTGGTATCAAGGAGCGTTGCGATAGAGTATGCAACTGAGTCTCGATGGAACAAAGCTTGGTATTATATCAGGAATGAGGTATCAAAAGTAGGCTATCATAACAAAAGTCCGACAAAGCATGTGCGAGGATCATGTAAAAGACAAAAGAGGATATATGATGGGATATAGAATCCGATGTGTAAAAGACGGTTCATCGGAACTAGGATATCAGAATATTCGTCCGAAGAAGCATGCGTGAGGGTTGTGGGAAAGCATAAATGTGATGCTCAATGGGATTTTAAATCGATGTATGGAGAAGGGCCTCAATGGGGGTATCCTATCGAATTTATCACATCAGGATCGAATCATTGGAGAATCATGTTTCAAGTGCTCACACAAGTTTTTGATAAACGAGAAGTTGATGTATTCGAGTTGGTAGTTCTGGATGACTGTGGAATAGAGTCCTAATAAAGATAATGATGTCGATAGAGAAGGGACCCAAAGAATATAGAAGAGATCCAGAAGAATACATAGATTTCTATGTGTTTGAATCTCTGAGACATTGAAAGGTTATTGAACAAGATTTGATGACATTATAGAATGGTATTAGAGTATAAATTTGATAGATTGGTGTTGAGATAACTTCTCACTAGCCCAAAGGTGATACTTGGATGGAAAGGGACATGATAGAGTGGTATCATAGCTCAAGGTTACAACACTAGGACTACATGGGCAAAAGAAGTTGAATTAGTGCCATGGTCGCATAACTAGGTTTGTTGATGGGAATTGTCATTCCGTTGAAGGACAAGAAATTTTCCATAGGAGAAAACTTATAAAGTTTTGGAAATTTGAGATGGGCCCCACTCGTGGTATGTGGAAATAAGTATTGTGTGGAGGTTCCATGTGGAAAAAATTGTGATGTGAACCGTCCATGTCAGATAAAAACATGAGTGGTAGGGATGAACAAAAGCTATGAAAATAAGCTTATCAAGCGATACCCTTTCTAGTTTTAACCCGCCAGTCTAATACGATGAGATTCATAGTTATATCGGGATTGGATCATTGGAGAAAAGTGTTTGCATAACTAATGCATCAGTATGATGAGGACCATTCAATGCGATGAAACCGAGTCAATTTTGGACATTAGACAATGACCATAGGACTGGGTTGTTTAAAGTTTAGACATTAAAAAATAAAAGGTAAATCCGATACGATGGGGAGATTCCGATGCTATCGGTTAGATAAAGGTCATCAAAGTGCACAACATTTGGTAATGTAGAACAAGTCCAATGGGAGGAAACTGATCTGATGGGACAAAGTTGATATGATAGAGGTGAGTTAATGTGATGTAAAATCAATTGACATCATAAGCCCGATGCAGTGAAGGAATCAAAAGGGTTTTTTTTGGAAGAATAAACCAATGGAAAATATGCATAAAGTTAAAATGATTCAATTCTAGAAATCCATAGAGATTAATTGGAGCTTTGGATTGAGGATATAAAAGTTGACGAGTAATATTTTCCATGCGTATTATTAGCACATAGTAGTGTGAGAATTGATTCACAGTAGGATCTATGATCCAAGGGGATTCTCACAATTCGATATTACACACAAATTATGCACAAAACAACATAAAGAGTGAAAATATCATACACAAATGTAGTCAATAACTGAGTTTATTATGTCTGTCCAATGTGTAAATATGTTTGAATCAGGTTTATATTACATTAGAGATAAATCGTTATCCTTTGGAGTCCATTTGGATGCATACATGTGTAAGACTATGATTTGACCCTCAAACCTCCTAGGTGGACCAATCAGATCCGTAACCATCCAAAACGGTCACGAATGCAAGTGTGAACATGGATGGATCATGATGGATCATAAATGAAGGCATGCTAGGCATGGGTGAGCAGAAAGGTGAGTGGAAGTGGCTCTAGGAGGTAATAAATGCTCAAGGAAGGCAAAAAACCACCACAAACATGCACTAAAGCCTAAGGTAAAACATATTCCATGATTCAAGGGATGGGGAGTGCACTAGGAATGATATGTCATAAATGAGGGCATCTGCACTGTCAGAATGATCAAAGTGGAGCGCGTCAATGGTCATAATGATCAAGGTGGAGCGCCTCAACTCTCAGTAAATGATCAACATAGCGTAAGTTTGGACCATAGAACATAGCATAAAATCTAATGAAATGTATCCTAGGTGTATGATCATGGTACTAAGGTGGATTATTTCTGTAACTCCCCCCCTTATACCTAACTTAGTACAACTTATACCAAAATATTATTGAGGCCTTGTCAACTAAGGTTCAAGTCACCTCATACAACATAAAACTTTATTTGTCCATAAAAAACAAGGAGAAAAACCACATGGGAACAAAACCTCCCCTAAAAAATGGATATGGAGCAAAATATGAAAGTGAATATTAACCATCACCATGTGTCACCCACTCCAAGAATATATCTCAGATATGTGAATGTATTTTCTGTCACTATCTTGGTGAATATATCAGTAGTTTGCTTTGTAGATGGGAAATACTACAAGGATATCACCTCCTCATGCACCAAGCTATAGATGTAGTGCATGCGTATCTCAATGTATTTGGTAATCTGTTTATACAGTGGATCAGTGGAAATATTGATTGTACTTTGATTTTCACACCAAATGAAAGTGGGTGAATCAAATGCAAACACAAGTTCCTAAAGAATACCTTACAACTACACACATTGTGTAGCTACGTACACTGCTCCTATGTACTCGGCCTCAGATGAAGAGAGGGATATGGTGTGCATTTTATTGTTTGAACAGAATATGATACCATGTGCAAGAATGAAGACATAACCTGAAGTGGATTTCCTGTCAGTGGAATCTCCACCCCAATCAGAATCAGTAAGTCCAACTAGTTCTAGTGGAGAACCAACAACATAGTGTACCTCTAAGTGTCTGGTTCCTTGCACATAATGCAGGATCCTTTTGGAAGCCTTCCAATGGATCTGATGAGGCTGCTGCATATATATAGAAACATCATCTACAACATATTCCAAATTAGTTAAGGATTGTGTAAGATACAGTAGAATCCCAACTAGTTTTCTGTACAATGAGCTGTCCACCAATGGAGATGCACCAAATTCAACTAGTTTTATTCCTGAAAGGCTTGGCCACTTGGATACCTTACATTCAACCATTTTAAACTTCAATAACATGTATTAAACATAATTTGGTTGGATGACCTTGATCCCTGCTTCATATTGCTCAATTTCCAATCCAAGAAATTGCAACAATCCAAGGTCAGTCATGGAGAATTCACTGTGCAAAGAAGACTTAATTGATCCAATTTATTTACTGAAACTAACTGTAATTAAAATATCATCAACATAAAACACTATGGACTGAAATAAGTCACCAAAATTCTTCAAATACACATTAGTATCAGATTTACATCTTTCAAAGCCAAGTAAAAGCATAAAATTGTCTATCTTGGCATACCAAGCCCTGGGGGCTTGCTTGAGGCCATAGAGAGGCTTCTTTAACATGCATACAAGTGAAGGATCCTCAATGAAACATTCATATTGCTACATATATATTTAATCTTTAAGGTCACCCTGAAGAAATTCACTCTTCATATCCATGTGGTGAACCTCCCAACGCTTAGATACAACAACGGGCTAAAACTAGCCTGATAGAGTCCATCTTTGCAACCGATGCAAATGTCTCTGTATAGTCCACTCCTTGGACTTGAGAGAAGCCTTTAGAAAAAAAATGTCCTTATAATTGATATATGAAATATCAACATCCACTTTTCTCCTATAGACCCACTTGCATTTCACTAGTTTCCTCTTGGAGGGAAAGGGAACCAATTCCCAAGTCTCATTGTCTTGCAAAGTCTCATTGTCTTGCAATGATTTGAAATCTTCTTGCATGGATGTTTTCCATATTGGGTCAATTTATTCTTCCTTATATGTTTTAGGATCATATACAACCATCATGAAGCATCTATATCAACAATATTCATTTCACAAGTAGAATAAGCATTGTGGAATTGATATCTAGTCTTCCTAGATTCTAGTGGATCACCAACTACTTCAATGGTTTTCTCATCCCAATTTGGAGAAATGGGTGAGTCATGATCTGAATGAATGTCATTAATATTATCATCAATATCATAATCAGAAAAATCAGAGAAGGATTCATCACTTACATCATCATGGAGTGGAGGATGTGAGCATTCCCCATGTGCTAGTTCAGTTTCTTGCATAAGGTCTTCTTCAAACTGTACACTCCTTTCAATGAATGTCTTGTAAGACAAGGGATAAAAGATATTATATCCATTTTCATCTTCAGAATATACAACCATGATGGACTCCTTTCTTTGAGGTTGCAATGCCTTTCTCTTCTCTGGAGGAATCCTTGCCCAAGCCTTTGAGCCAAAGACCCTGAAATGAGAAACACTTGGCTTATGACCACTCCAAGCCTCATATGGTGTTTTTCCATCCAAATATTTGTGAGGATATTTTTTTTGAACATATGCAACACAATTAATGGATTCATTCCATATCTTAGGGTTCAAATCCTTTTCTTTCATCATACAGGTTGTCATCTCCTTGAGAGCCCTGTTCTTGCACTCTGCAACACCATTTTACTATGGTGTGTAGGGAACCGAATGCGACATTTGGATGCCAAATTATTCACAAAGATGATTAAAAATATTTTTCACATAATCCTTCCCATTTTTAGTCCCGAGGACCTTGATCTTGTTCCCACATGCATTCTCAACAGGGGTTTTCCAAACTTTGAGAGTCTCAAAAAGTTCAGATTTTTGTTTGAGAAAATATACCCAGTAGTACCTTGAGAAATCATCTATTATGGTCAACACATACATTTAATTCCCATAAGAGGGTGTGCGAAGAGGCCCTATGAGGTATGAATGAAACAAATCAAGCACTTGGACATCTCTCCTTGCCTTTCATTTCTCATAGCTGTGCTCATCATGCTTTTCCACTACACATCCTTTGCATGTGCTATTTGAGAAATTGATAGAAGGAATCCCTTCCACCATGCCTTCTTTTCTCAATGACTGGAGGTACCTGTAGTTGATATGTCCATATATCTCATGCCAAAACTTGCTTCTCTCGTTGGAATGTGATAGGAGCACATTCCCTTGAGAGTAGAGGAGGAAGTGAGAGAATTTGTACATTCTCGAATCATGGTCAGCAAAACCCAATGCCACAACTTTTCCTGTATAGATATATGATATCTCCACTGCATTTGGAGTAAATTTTACTCTCTTGGATTCACCAATGTGTGTCATTTGATACAATGAGATTAGGTTCGCTGCTAGATCAGGCACAAACAACACATTGTTGAATTACCCATCTTCAAGATCAATCCCGCCAATCCCTTTGGCTTGGATTTTTGAATCATCACCCATAAGAATAGATGGACCACTGTAAGGATACAGGGTCGAGAAGGAATCTTGCATGGAGGCCATGTTCCTAGAATATCATGAATCTATGATGAAGGAAGAAGAGCTTGAATAACCAACAACCAAAGCATGGCACCTCTCTTTGTTGTCTCAGCTTGAACCACCATATTTCTTCCTTGCGCCTTTTAACATAGGGATGTTGTTCTTCTCAAGCAGTTGCACCATAACGTCTATGGTATTCTTCATGCATGCACTATCTGGATGCCACCCCTTATGAAAATAAGTGCATTTTGTATTCTCTTGCTTCTTCTTGTCCTTGTCCTTGGTAGGATTCCAACCCACATATGAAGATTTGGGTTTCTCCTGCTTCTTCTTCTCTTGCTTCTTCGAATCTATGTATTTCTTCTTTCCTTTGGCTGGATTTGAAACTCCTGCAACAAGGGCTTGATCCTTACTAGATTTGATGGTTCCCATTTTTACCATCTTGTTTTTCTATTGTGTCAATGACTCCGTGAAGTCTACAAGTGATGGCATCCTCCAATTTCGAGTTGTGAGCTCGCTAGAGTGGAATGCAGACACAAACAAATAATAATCTGGCCCTAGATTCAAAAGTATTAACAAGATAAGCTTATCCTATTTCTTCTCTATGCCACACTATTTCAACTAAAGCACCAACGATTTGAACTTGGTGTAGAAGTCTTGGATTGTCTCAAAGTGAGTTGGGCTCAGTGAGATTAGCTTATTTACGAGTTGGTGATCTCTCATCTCATTAGTCTTCCCGAAAAATGCCTCTAGCTCGAGCCATAATTTTTTGGAAGTTGTCAAATTGTTTACATGGAATAGAAAGTCTTTCGAAATTTTGAGACAAAGCATTCCAAATGCTTCATCAATCGTGTTGAAGCACTTCGATTTCTCCACACTAGAGATGGGTTCAATTTTAGTCCCCATGGTGACTCTGTACATTCCTTTCAACCTCAGTTGGATCACCATTTCAACCTTCCATTCAAAATTGTTGAATGGGGTCAACAATACACGAGTTTGATCCATTTCTTCTTGCCTAATGAGTGGCAAACTGTTGATTGTACCTACAATGCAAACACTCAAATTTCTCTGGAAAATGCCCTAAACAACAACTCAAACACTCTGGATTTTATTTGTAGATCCAAAGAGATCTAATACCATGTGATAATTGATTCACAGTAAGATATAGGGGCGAATGGGGTTCTCATAATTCGATATTGAACACAAATTATGCACAAAATAACATAAAGAGTGAAAATATCATACACAAATGTAGTCAATAATTGAGTTTATTAGTGACTTTCCAACATTTAAATATCTCTATATCAGGTTTATATTACATTAGGGAGAAATTTTTAGCCTTTGGAGGCCATTTGGATGCATACACGTGTCAGACTATGATTTGACCCTGAAATCCCCCTAGGTGGACCAATGAGCTCCCTAACCATCCAAAACGGTCACGAATGCAAGTGTGAACATGGATGGAGCATTATGGATTATAAATGAAGGCATTCTAGCCGTGGGTGAGCACATGTGTGAGTGGGAGTGGTTCTAGGAGGCAATAAATGATCAAGGAAGGCCAAAAACCACCACAAACTTGCACTAGCACCTAAGTTTAAACATATTCCCTTATTCAAGGGATGGGGAGTGCACCAAGAATTATTTTTCTTCAATGAGGGCATATGGATTGGCATAATGATCAAATTGGAGCACCTCAACTGTCAAAACGAGCAAGGTGGAGCGCCTCAACTATCAGTAAATAATCAACATAGCATAAAAGCTAATGAAATGTATCCTAGGTGTATGCTTATGGTACTAAGGTGGATTACTGATCTAACACTCCCCATTAAGCCTAAATTAGTACAAACTATACCAAAAATTATTGAGGCCTTGGAAACTAAGGCTCAAGTCACCTCATACAACAAAAAAAATTATTTGTCCATAGAAAACAAGGTAAGGAGGAAAACCACATGGGAACAAAGACTTCCCTAAAAAATGGAAATGGATAAAAATATGAATGTGAATATCAGCCATAACCATGTGTCACCCACTCCAAGAAGATATCTCAGATGAGTGGATGTCTTCTCTATGAATCTCTTGGTGAATATATCAGCAATTTGCTTTGCAGATGGGCAATATTGCAAGGATATCACATCCTCATGCACCAAGCTCCGGATGTAGTGCATGTGTATCTCAATGTGTTTTGTCCTATATCTCTACACTGGATCAATGGAAATATTGATTTCACTTTTATTTTCACACCAAATAACAGTGGGTGTATCAAATTCAAGTACAAGTTCTCGAAGAATACCTTGCAACCACACACATTGTGTAGATGCGTTCACTGCTCCTCTGTACTCGACCTCAAATGAAGAAAGGGATATGTTGTGAAGCTTCTTGTTTGAATAGAATATGATACTATGTGAAATCATGAATACATAACCTGAAGTTGATTTCCTGTCAGTGGAATCTCCACCCAATCAGAATCAGTAAATCCAACTAGTTCTAGTGGAGAACCAACAACATAGTGTACCCTAAAGTGTCTGGTTCCTTGAACATAATGAAGGATCCTTTTGGAATCATTCCAATGGATATCATGAGGCTGTTTCATATATATAGCAAAATCACCTACAACATATTCAAAATCAGGTCGAGAGCGTGTAAGATACAATAGAGTCCCAACTAGCTGTATGTACAATGAGTTGTCCACCAATGGAGATGCACCAAATTCAGCTAGCTTTATTCCTGAAAGGAATGGGAACTTGGATGCCTTACACTCAACCATTTTAAAATTCAATAACATGTATGCAACATACTTTGGTTGGATGACCTTGATCCTTGCTGCATATTTCTCAATTTCCAATCCAAGAAATTGTCTCAACAATCCAAGATCAATCATGGAGACTTTTCTGTGCAAAGAAGACTTAATTGATCCAATTTATTTAGTGTATCTAACTGTAATCAAAATATCATAAAAATAAAACAATATGGCCTGCAATAAGTCACTAAAATTCTTCGAATACACATTAGGATTATATTTACATCTTTCAAAGCCAAGCAAAAGCAGAAAATTGTCCATCTTGGCATACCAAGCCATGGGGGCTTACTTGAGGCCATAGAGAGAATTATTTAACCTACATACAAGTGAAGCTTACTAAATGAAACCTTCAGGTTCCTTCATATATATCTCCTCTTTAAGGTCACTATGAATAAATTCACTCTTCACATCCATGTTGTGAACCTCTCGGCGCTTAGATGCAATAATGCATAAAACTAGCATGATAGGGTCCATCTTTGCAACTGGTCAAAATGTCTCTGTATAGTCCACTCCTTTGAATTGAGAGAAGAATTTAGAAATCAAACTGGAATTATACTTGATATCTGAACCATTAACAACCACTTTGGTCCTATAGACCCACTTGCATTTCACTAGTTTCCTCTTGGAGGGCAAGGGAACCAATTCCCAACTCTCATTGTCTTGCAATGATTTGAAATCTTCTTGCACGAATGATTTCCATGTTGGTTCAATTGATGATTCCTGATATGTTTTAGGATAAAATCCAACCATCATGAATCATATATCAACAATATTAAAATAGGCATTGTGTAATTGAGGTTTAGTCTTCCTAGAATCTATTGGATCACCAGCTAGATCCCCATCTGCTTCAATGGTTTTATCAGCCCACTTTGGACAAATGGGTGAGTCATGATCTGAATGCATGTCATAACATAATAATAAATATTAGAATCATAAAAATCAGAGAATTATTCATCACTTACATCATCATGGAGTGGATGATGTGAGCATTCCCCATGAGCTAGTTCGGTTTCTTGCATGATGTTTTTTTCGAACTGTACACTCCTTTCAATGAATGTCTTCTGAGATGAGGGATCAAAGAGCTTGTAGCCATTTGAATATTAAACATATATAACAATAATGGACTCCTTTATTTTAGGTTGCAAGGCATTTCTCTTCTCTGGAGAAATCCTATCCCAAGCCTTTGAGCCAAAGACCCTGAAATGAGAAACACTTGGATTTTGACCACTCCAAGCCTCATATGGTGTTTTTCCATCCAGAGATTCATGAGGAGATAGATTTTGAACATATGTAGCATATTTAATGTATTTAAACCATATATTAGGATTCAAATTCTTTGCTTCCATCATACAGGTTTCCATCTCCTTGAGATCCATGTTCTTGCGCTCTGCAACACCATTTTCCTGTGGTGTGTAGGGCACCGAATGCTGCATTTGGATGCCACATTATTCACAAATCTGCTGCAAAATATTGTTCACATACTCCTTGACATTTTCAGTCCTAAGGACCTTGATCTTGTTCCCACATGCATTCTCAACCAGGGCTTTCCAAACTTTGAGAGTCTCAAAAACTTTAGATTTTAGTTTGAGAAAGTATACCCAGCAGTGCCATGAGAAATCATCAATAAAGGTCAACACATACCTTGAATTACCATAAGAGGGAGTGGGAAGAGGCCCTATAAGTTCTGAATGAACCAAATGAAGCACTTGGACATATCTCCTTTCCTTTCCATTCTCATAGCTACGCTCATCATGCTTTCCCACTACATATCCTTTGCATGTGCCATTTGATAACTTGATAGAAGGAAGCCCTTCCATGATGAATTATTTGATCAATTTATGGAGGTACTTGTAGTTGATATGGCCATATCTCTCATGCTACAAATTTCTTGTCTTATTGGCATGTGTTAGGAGCGCATTCCCTTGAGAGTAGGTAAGGAAGTGAGAGAATTTGTACATTCTCGAATCATGGTCAACAAAACCCAATGCCACAACTTTGCCTGTAGAGATTTCTGAAATCTCCACTGCATTTGGAGTAAATGTTACTCTCTTGGATTCACCAATGTGTGTCATTTGATAGAATGAGAGTAGGTTTGCTGCTAGATCAGGAACAAACAACACATTGTTGAAGTACCCATCTTCAAGATTAATCCTGCCAATCCCTTCGGCTTGGATTTATGAATAATCACCCATAAGAATGGATGGACCACTGTAAGGATAAAGGGATGAGAAGGAATATTGCATGGAGGCCATGTTCCTGGAATCTCTTGAATCTACGATGAAAAAAGAAGAGCTTAAAGAAACAACAACCAAAGCATGGCACCTCTCTTTGTTGTTTGATCTTGAACCACCATCTTTATTCCTTGCGCCTTCTGACATAGGGATGTTGTTATTCTCAAGTAGATACACCATCATGTCTATGGTATTCTTCATGCATGCACTCTCTGGATGCCACCCCTTGTGACAATCAGTGCATTTGGTCTTCTCTTTCTTCTTCTTGTCCTTGTCCTTGGTACGATTCGAGTCCCCATCTGAAGATTTGGGTTTCTCCTGCTTCTTCTTCTCTTACTGGTTCAAATATTTGGCTTTCTTCTTGCCTTTATGTGGATTCGAAACTCCTGCAGAAAGGTATTGATCCTTACTCGATTCGATGGTTACCATTTGTACGAGCTTGTCTTTCTCTTGTGTCAATGACTCCATGGAGTCCGCTAGTGATGGCATCCTCCAATTTTGAGCTGTGAGCTTGCTAGAGTGGAATGTAGACACAAACACATAAAACTCTGGAACTATCTTTGAAAGTATTGACAAGATAAGATGCTCCCCTTTCTTCTCTATGCCACATTGTTTCAGCTGAAGCACCAACAATTTGAAATTGGTGAAGAGGTCCTGGATTGTCTCAAAGTGAGTTGGAATCGGTGAGATTATCTCATTTGCAATTTCGTGACCTCTCATCTCATTAGTATTCCCGAACAATTCCTCTATCTTGAGCCATACTTAGTTGGTATTTGTCATACTATCTACATGGAATAGTAACTCTCTCTAAATTTTGAGACAAAGCATTCCAAATGCTTCATCAAGCCTGTTGAAGTACTTCGATTTCTCCACAATAGAGTTGGGTTCGACTTCAGTCCTCATGGTGACTCTATACAGGCCTTTCAACCCCATCTGGATCAACATTTCAGCCTTCCATTTGAAATAGTTGAACGAGGTCAACAATACATGATCCTGCTCCATTTCTTCCTGCGCATTGAGTGACAAATTGTTGATTGTACTTGCAATGCAAACACTCGAATTTCTATGGAAAATACCATAAACAACAAATCAAACACTCTAGATTTGATTTTAAGCTGCAAATATCTTTGCTGCCATGTGATAATTGATTCACAATAGGATCTATGAGCCAAGGGGATTCTCACAATTCGATATTACACACAAATTATGCACAAAACAATAGAAAGAGTAAAAATATCATACACAAATGTAGTCAATAACTGAGTTTATTATGATTGTCCAACATGTAAATATGTCTATATCAGGTTTATATTACATTAGGGAGAAACTGTTAGCCTTTGGAGGCCATTTGGAAGCATACATGTGTTAGACTATGATTTGACCCTCAAACCCCCTAGGTGGACCAATCAACTCCCTAACCACATCAAACGGTCATGAATGCAAGTGTGAACATGGATGGAGTATGCTGGATCATAAATGAAGGCATGCTAGATGTGGGTGAGCACATGGGTGAGTGGGAGTTTCTCTAGGAGGCAATAAATGCTTAAGGAAGGCAAAAAAACACCATAAACATGCATTGGCTCCTAAGGTCAAACATATTCCCTGATTCAAGGGATGGGGAGCGCACCAAGAATGGTTTTTCATAAATGAGGGCATATGGACTATCAGAATGATCAAAGTGGAGTGCCTCAACTTTCAGAATGATCAAGGTGGAGCGCCTCAACTCTCAGTAAATGATCAACATAGCCTAAGTTTGGACCATATAACATAACATAAAATCTAATGAAATGTATCCTAGGTGTATGATCATGGTACTAAGGTGGATTAATGCTATAACAAGTAGAAAATATTTTATATTTCTCCCGATATTTTCTTCTATACGTGGTTGAAGTTGGGCTTTGAAGCTAAATGCACCTACATGAAAAGTACAGAATTTGACAAAATTAACAATTTTAAAAGGATATAACTTTCAGCTCCGAGGTTAGAATGAGGCATGAAGAAATTCATTAAAAAGATTATCTAGAGAATAATCAAATAGAATGTTCTTATTTTTTAAACATGTTTTTAGTTGTCTTAGAAAGTAGGAAAAACATATCCTCTAGGCTTGATTGAGAAATAATTCTCAATGTGTGTGACTTCCAAAGTAACCCAATATTTGGGAAAATTTTGTGTAATGGTATAAGAGGGGACTAGATGTGAAAGTGACTCAAAATGAGTAGATAGGATGATAACCACATGATGGTAATGGCACTCTCACAAAAAAATGGAGGCACAATTAGAAATCAAGCATGACAAAATTGCTTGTTAGCTAGCAATGTGAAGAATTAAACCAAGTAAAGTTGGATGATTGGTGACATGATAATTTTGTTGATGGGAAGGGATATTCAGGTGATATTATTATAGTAGTTCCTATTAATAGGTGGGAAAATGTGTTGAATGTATAATAATACACTCTTGTAGATTGCATTTTATACACACTCTCGATAAAAGAAAGGAACAACGAGGAATGTATGGTTCCTTAGCGAAAATGTATGCAATGCATTCTCTATGTTCATAATGTGCAATATGAATTGCATATATGGGTTGTGGAATCCATTTTTAGAGTATTTAGTTTTCATATGAATTATTGAGGACTTACAACCATGTCTAATCTTGAAATAATAAAAGAGACCAATAATAGACATTGGTGCCTTGGATAATATTGCATCCAAGATATTATTGTGATTAATACGTACAAATTGAACTACAAGGAAGAGACATGGAAGCTTTTTATTATTGGAGATGGATATTATATTCCATAAGAGAATGCTTAGCAAGGTATGGAATAGACTAGTAGGTAGATGCTATGCAACTTGTAAAAATGATGGGTGGATTATCCTTATGGGAAATTGCATGCATGCTAAGAGAAGTTGTAGGATATGAACCCAAAACTTATGAGTAAGTAATGAGAATGGTTAAGAAAAGTTCCATTCTCCTAGAAAATGTAATATATAGAATAATACATTCCAGTATGTGGAATTTTCATGTGGTTCGTGATAGTGACATAGTGGCCATGCAAATGATACATAAGGTTTTATTTTGCCCAAAATGTATCCTATTTGAAAAAAGATCAGAATATTCCAGGAATCTTTCGTATTTTTGGCATAACTTTCTCTCGTAACTCGAAATTGGGCGGACTTTGGACAATTGGAAAGGTCTTGAAATTATCTACAACTTTTTTGTTTTGAGTTGTTCCTAACTCACCGTTTTTATGGGGCAGGCATTTTAGTAACAAAGCATATTTTAAAAGATGCGTTGTTACTAAAACACCCGCCCAGACAAATGGTAAGGAATTAGGAAAAAATCAAAAAATCAAAGTTGTAGAGCATTTCAAGGCATTTCTAATGGTCCAAAGTTCTCCAAATTCAAAGTTACGAGCGAAAAGTTATGCTCAAAATATGAAAGGTTCCAGGAATCTTTTCACTTTTTGTTAAATAGGATACATTATAGAAGAGGGTAGAATTTTATGTACCGGTTAGGGAATGAGACATTCTTGTGTGTGAATCTGCCATATAGTTCAAAAATTTAGAAAATAATTTCATGGGAAAGGAAAGAAAGTCCCATAGTCCAATGAGGGGTAAGGACATATAATGGACCTTGAAAATACTCCATGAGGAGTTGTAATGGAATTAATAATAATATTGTTAATAGCTAGGAAGTCCAAGAAAGAGAAATATGGACTTGGCTAGAGTTGCTCATAGAGATTGGAGTAGCAAGGCAATGCAAATAGAGTGCAATGAAAAAAACTACAATGATAAGGAAAGCTACATAAGGGTGATTAGATGGTTGTAGTAGAAACTAGAGAATAATCTTCATAATGAAACATTGATAGAGAGGGAAATTGATCACCTTAAACTAATTTTGTTTATAGCATAAGAATTTGCATGCTTACAAAGTAGCAAGTATAAATATTATACATGTATATATGTATTGAGTTGCTACTTGGTGAAAAATTCATAGCTAATGATCCCTTGTGTGCTTGGCATAGAGGTTATTAATTGGATCATATATGACGTGGAATATGAATTCCATGCTATAATGAGGAATTGTAAAAGGATAATTCCTTAACTCTTCTCCCATTGTTATATTTATATTTTTTGAATTTTATATACAAAAAATTCTAATGCAGGAATGCTGTAAATTTGAATTTTATATACAAAAAATTCTAATGCAGGAATGCTGTAAATGCAATAGATTAGATAACAAGAATGAATATGCACTAGTGGAATTATTAAGAGATAATCCATAGTGCATATGAATATTCTTGTGCATGCATATGATATTACATATTGGTAAGAGTGGTATGGTTTTACATATTCAATGAACTAATGATAATAATTATTGCTGGTTGGTGATGGTTGTATGACCATAGGTAATTAAGACATGGCTGAAAATGTTGATGATGCTATTGCACATGACTTACAACCTTGTGATGAAAGGTTGGGGAGATAAATCTATGATTAAGATGTTGGTGGAAGGTTTCATAATATTTTGTAAGAGACCAACTGATTAGGTAACATCAAATATGTTGATGTAATCCACAAAGGCGATGGTTTATTTATACCGATTGCATAAGTGTTGAAATGGGATTGGGTAAGAATCTCTCCAACCATATTTTAATCATCATAGTTTGGTATGCATGTGATATTGAATGCATTCATGTGAATGATATCCCACCAAGTATGGTGAGGTGTGGAGTAGTAAGGGAAATGAACCTTATACCATATGACTATTTATAATTTAGAATGCATTCATATGAAAGAATAGTATAACATGCCATGTGTGTATGTTGGTTATGAGTTAATAACCAAGGAAAGTGAGGACTTATGGTCCTTTTTTGGTGGTAAATTCCATGTGAGATAGTCATGGGTGAGGCCATAACATTGTCAGATATGGAAATAATGTAGTGCTAAATGAGCGTTCAATGGTCTTCGCATTTGTTTTAGTGTCCTGGAGTGTAACCTTATTGACAACACATAATACCATTAGAGGGGGGATATTTCCTAAGGGAATCATGGACCGATTAATGGAAATGCCTCTAGTACATTGGAATGTCTGTTGATCAAAGAAAGGGTATATCTTGATATTGTGTTGGGAAAAAGGAGAGGGTGTTAAATGGCCATGCAAGTATTGGGAAGGTGGCTGGATGACGTGTCAAGGAATTGGATAGACCTTTCAAATCATCATGTTGGAATGTATGACATGCCATCATGGTATTCATGAATCAATTCAAGGGTGCATTGAATGAATGTGCATTAAAAGATGATGTAAATCTTGGGGCTATGCATGCATATTTGTGAGTATATATGTTAAGATGCATCGTGTGAATGCATGGTTGTGATATATATATATATATCATTGCATTTGAGTTATCTACAACTAACAATGTTTGAATTATTTGTGTGTTACTATTTTGAGATCATTCAAGGGTTGTTGTAAATGTTGCATTGAAAACATTACATGCATGAATACTTAGTTTGTTTGGATAAATGAAAAGTTCATATTGTAGGTAGAATTGTCTTGGATATGGTAATGAGTGTCATCCCATACTGAAGATTGGATGCTACCATTTGCAAAGGCCAAACATTATGAGAAGGATCTCATGGTGAGATGACATATCTATGTAGGGAGGATATATGATGGCCGTTGAAATCTAGGGAAGAATGTCGCTATAATGACATTGGATCCATATGATATGCCTTAGTCTCCATGAGTTATGATATATTAGAGGTTTCTAGTGGGATTCCATAAAAATAAGATGTTATATGTTGATTCTCTTCTTGCATGTGAGAACCTTAGCAAGATGGATCATCAAGGGAACTATATAGAAATGAAGGGGATTCCTGAGTCTGGAATGGTGAGTGTAGAAAGGAAGGGGAAACTAAGATGAATCTAAGTGAGAGATTCATGTTATAAACTAGTTGGGATCAAGAAGACATTAGAGGTATATGTAGATACCTTGGGTGTGTCAAGGAAGATAGTGAGATGAATCTTTCCCATGGCAGCCATAGGAAGAAAAGATATGTTCATACATATAAGTATTGGGATTAATGTATACTCTATCTTGTGTTATGAGTATATATGATTTGGTTATGAAACTTGAATATTTGTTAATGGATCAAGTGTTTCTTAAAATGACTATGAAAATCATGCGTTTCTTTTGATGATTGTAATAGGTATGTGATGAAATTCTAAAGGCCTTAATAATCCAAAGGAATGAGAATTTATGTCCAATATAGCTAGCCACAAGATAAAGTGGCCTTGAAGAGAAAGGCATTGCAAATGCAATTGAAAAGGAGGACATGGGACCTTGTTGAAAATAAAGAGAACACTGATGACTGTGTTATTCCATGGAGGAGGGAACTGTTATAATTCCCCTAGTTTTGACTTGGAATGTATTAAATCAAATCATTTAAATGTGTAAATATTCTAGTATGGATTCCTAGTGCAGAGATCCAGGCCAAGAAGCGACTAGTGAATATCTAGATATGTATAATGTAAATATCTCTATATGGATTGTATGGTTGGCTTGTCATGCTAACT
>LPNX010884202.1:163640-295727 GCA_001517045.1 Pseudotsuga menziesii | reverse complement strand
GGGGGGGGGGGGGGGGGGGGGGGGGGGGGGGGGGGGGGTATGAGAGATTTAATCCTTTATTTCCAAGTTTTAACCTTAGAACTCATCTATTGTTTCCATGCGCTTTAAATGAACCAATTAATTAATTTTGACTATTAAAATTCAATCTTGAATGCACGTGGGAGGTTGGTGGGGAACTTTTCTCATGTATTTATGGAAACATGGGATGCATATACTTCAATAATTGTTATAAGAGTCCTCTCTTCTATGGTAAAAAAATATTCCAATTGTCTTTACTCAACATCCTCTCATCCCTTTTGGGGTGTACCACTCACACTCTTAAGCAGATAATTGGACATGAGATTGGTTAGAATAATTGATGTTTTTCCTCTTACCGTTCTTTCCATTTCCATATCATTTTTACCAGATTGTTAGAAAATTATAATTTGGATTATGAACAGTGAACGGACATGCCATAGAGAAAACGTAGGGCTATAGGTGAGAAAAGATGCTAAGTAGAATGAGAATGTTTATCCGCTGAGTTTGATGCTCATGATATTCTTGAGAAGCCATGGTTGTTTTCTACCTAGAATTCTTGAAAGGAACACAGTAGCCTATACTTTTACTAAATACACTAGAAATCATTGTAAGGGATGTATTTCCTAAGGGAATTGTGGATTAATGAAGGAAAATACCTTCCTTGTGTTGTGTGGGGAAGGTGGAAAGAGTGCCATGATTGTGATGGTTGAAGGAGATTCCTATAGAAGCTCTGGATGAGCATTTGGATAAGAATTGAGAGAAAAAAGGGTTTTAGGTTGGAAGAGAAAATCATGTAGATGTTATTTTCCCTAATGGCATCATATCCCGACTCGGGGTGGTATCAAAAGGATGATACCTATGTCTGGGTAGAATTTCTCCTACACAAACGGTCACTTGAACCAACTTCCATTAAAGATACATATTCCTTGTATATGCGTTTATGCTGTGATTTATCTTTTTATGCCCGTAAATGAATATGCATGTTTATACTTGATGTGTGTGCATGGAAAGAGTTTATTTCCATTGTTCTTTCCATTCATGCATTTGCAAGAGCATTCGTGTTATGAACTTGTAATATGATACATTGGGTGGAATCATAATCCCTTAAATTCATAAAAATACCGCTCCTCCATTTGGATTGATAGATGGGTACATCACATAGTGGATTCAGGGCCCTTGGGGGCCAAATCACGGTTGTATGAGCTAGAATCCATAATTTTTGGTAGTAACTAGCGTTTTACAATGATGCAGGAGTTTACGTCGACTAGTTTAGCGAGGGAAGGATCACAGTCGTCCGATGGAATATCGAATATAATCACAGTTGTTATATGGGAAGAGTATCATCATCAATTATCGAGAAATGACACTAAAGGTGCTGGGAGGTAATTCTGATAGAGTACCCACGGAATCCCGACATATTGAGACCTGATGATTTTGAAGAATCATGAGGTATTGGATCCAATGTATCGGGAGTATGGTATCCAAGAATGTCACGACAGAGTATGCGAACAAGTATCAATGAACCAAAGCTCGACATCATATTGAGAATGATGTATCGAGAGTAGGCTATTGGAACAAAATTTTGATGGAGCACGAGCGAGTATTATGGAAAATCCAAAAGGTGATATTCAATGGGATATCATACCTAATGTATCAGAGATGGCTCATCGAAAGCTGGACATCGAAATATAAGTCCAATAGAGCACGCACAAGGGTTTTGGAAAAGTCAAAAGGAGGTATTGATGGGATTTTAGAGCCAATAAATTGGGAAGGGCCTCAATGGGAGGTATCCCACTAGAATTATTGCATCAATGTCGCCTCATCAGAGAGTTACGTTGCAAGTGGGCACATGGGTTTTTGATAAATGAGAAGCACATGTTTTGGAGCCAATAGGTCTCGATGGGCATGGAATAGAGTCCCGATAAAGATAAATATGTTGATAGATAGGGGACCTGATGAAGAAACAAGAGAGACAAAAGAAGATAGAGATGTTTGTTTGTTTGAGTAACTCCCTAAGACCTCAAAGGGTTATTGACGGGGTAAAGGATGTTACATAATGGTATCAAGTATGAGTGATCTTGAGATAATTTTTCACCATTCCAAAGTTTTTATTGGGTTAGTTAGGGACCTGAAAATACCAACTCCTTTTCTAAATATTGCAAAGCTTGTGAAAAAACAGAGCATACAAAGGAGAATTTTTGGAAAATACATCCTAAAAATCATACCACAAAATTTGAAAGAAAGAAGAAGGAGGAGGAATTGATTACCATGGATTCCAAGGAGAAGGTGGATAATACCTTAGACTTGGAAGGAAAGGTGAGTTGCATTAGTCTAAATAGGGTACTAGCCATGGTTAGTTGCAATAACAAAGTGGACATGGAGATGACATAGTTATTCAATATCAAAATTTACATGAGATATAGTATAGTGGATTGATTGTTTGATTCAGGTTCTCAATCCAACTTTATCTATGCATAGTTGGTTGAGAATTTTGGCTTAGAAACCCAAAACCATTCATGTCCATAATCCATAGGTTGGGTGAAAAAATATGTGGAGCTGAAGGTAAATAAGAAACACGAGTTTAAATTTTCCGTCAACCACAAATTTGTCTTTTCTGGGGTTCCCTCTCTTTGGAGGAGTTTCTCCTTTGTTCTTTGGGTTTATCTTCTGCTATATGTAATTGCTATGTATCAGGATGTATGTTGTACTTTGAACTGATATATCTATTATAAGGTTGTTGGGTTTTCTCCCTTTGTGGTTTCCTAGAGCAAAATCTTTGTGTCTATTGTTTTTGTGTGTCACAACCCCAAAATTTCGCAAAAATTTAAAATTTTCGAGTCAACAACAAATGTTATAACCTGCGGTTCTACTAACAGCTAACAGTTAGCCTAAAGATCAGTTAAGTAAGTGGTTTCTGAACAGTTTATTTTTCGTAGCAGGATATAAACCTTTTTGTGTGATAATTGCTTCAGTTTACTGATTAACTCTTTTATGTCAGTAGGTGGATAGGCTTACTTAGCATTCGTGCTAACGCAGATGAATACTGTTTCTTATAGGTTTTTACAGGTATGATCGATCGAGTATATATATATTTTTAAAGATTTATTATTGTCAGCAGTATTTTAATTGCAAATTAAAAAGCTTAATACAATAAGTTGCTTAACACTAGACAGTTGCTGCAAGGTAAAATCATTTGATTTTCATCAGTTGTTCAGATAAACAAGCTTAGAAAAAGTGTAATGTCAGTATAGTATAATTGCGACTTATCACTAGACTCTAAGTTATGTGTATTTCTCCTTTAGTCTAGTGTTTAGTAATACTCATAAGCAATTGTTTTACTTGACAATATTTGCAATATTATCTTGTCTTGCTTGTATAATCATCTGCCCTTAAAAGTTATTTTTATAGGGTACTCATAGCTTATTATCTTATATACAGTAAGAACTTTTGAATGTAGAAACTAAGACCATTAAACTCTTCTACAAGAGCTTAAGGCTACCCATACTTTGTTCCTAAGTTTAACTCTGAATTCTTCTTACTTTTGAAAATGTAAAAGGATCGTTCTTAGTCATATCATCAGTTTTATCTCTTTATTTATATTACTGTCCACTAGACAACTTATATGAACATAAAGCCAAAATGGAAGTACTCCCAAATATTAACAAGTAATGTCGCATAAACTATACGACATATTCTTGTGATAATACTTTTATCTTTAAAAATGTACTACATAGTTTTCGATGCTATGGGAGTTATCAGTTCATTTATAATTCTTAATTATGCATAAATGACTTGTTTGATGAGACAATAATCTACAAAAGTTTGTTATTGTCACATATTCAAATCTAGCCTTAACTTTTTGGCATTATTATAAGATACTTTCTATAAAAGTTAGACTTAGAGATTTCCTAAATAAAAAGGGTCTACTATACTCAAGCTCTAAAAATGAGTGGTATAACAATGGTTAACTTACCATGCACTTAAATCCCAAACTTCATCGAGTTCAAGTTTGCAAGGAACAACTCAAGGGTCTTAAAAACTTTGTTACTAGAGTCGCCACGGTCTTGTAATAGTTAATATACACTCTAGAAATACTATACTAAAGACTTAACTAAGTCTTAATCTAAAAACTTAACATATATCCTATGCTATCTAACTTACTAAGACCAAGTTAGAAAGTAGTTATGCCATCACTCAACTCGTTATGATAATGTATAATATAAAACAATATATGTTAAAGTAGCGAGGGTTTGGCTTAATCCACGTAGGGTTTATGCTTATAATTACACATGATTCAAGCTTGGTCAACGTACACTCTTCTACGTTAATGATTTGGTGATTAGGTGCAAATAATACATAATGCTGATGATTAGAGGTTGGCTCCACATTATTGGGCTGTTGATAAAGTTTTTACCCCATGCTGCAAAAACAAACAAATAATATATTCTCCATGCAGGAACTATGGATCACGACCCTCATTGTGGAATAAGTTTCAAGCTACGTGGAGAAATCCTGTCCATGTGTGAAGAATATAAAATGCTCAGGAAACTTAACCTAACGCATTGTTATCTCACAGTTTACGCTGCTCCAGGGCTCGTCTTCCATGGCCGTCGATGTTCTCTTGGCTATTGTCACTTTAAACCTTGGCTTTGTGCTGTTTCTGTTCTCCAATGAGTGGTTTGATTGTTAAACTTCCTCTTTCAGTCATGGGGTTGTTCTTCTTTTGTTGTTTGCGTTTCGCTGCCCGAAACCTTCTCCCCAACGTCTGTGTAGTTTGGTGAACCTTCAGTTTCCTTCTCGGCTCTTCGTAGCTTGCTACTATGTGAGGTTTTTGTGAGTTAATAGGTTCTCCATTGTGTCATTTGTAGGTGATAGTGCTTGCAAAACGGCTCACCTTACTCCTCGTGACAGGTAAAGATTACTTACACCATTCTTTTATACTCAGCAAGTTTTCAATAAGGAAAATATCTTAAGCTTTTTACATGTATTAAGGTTGCTGACAAGGGTTTACACTTTGCTGCAGGTGTTCGTGGACGTGTAGCTCATACATGGATCAAAGACTACCCTTGGACCAGCTGTGGCTCGTGGCTCCATTTCGGGTAAGCCCCGTGGTTTGAAGGATGGGTTCTCACCTTAGATGCAGTTGGGGTGGTCGTTGGACTCACCCAGGGGTTGAATACCCTTTCTCATTTTGCCACGAGTTATACTGTGTTGTTTTTAAGCTGTTACAGGTTATTATAAACATGTTTTTAAAATTGAACCCTCGACAAGGTGGATGCACTTTGTGAGTGTAGTATTTTTTTTTGGTTGAAGATTAGCTTCTCTGTCAGTTTTGGTTGTGTACTTGCGAAGATGGCTTCGCTGCAACTTGTTTTTGATAGTTGGCCGTTGAGCTGTACTCTGTAAAGAATTAGGGTTATACCCTTTTTGAAAGTTAATGAAGTTAATTCTATGTTTAAGTATTTATCAGGTTTTTTATATGTTAAAATTGGAAGGCTGTACTCAAAGCCGTAATGAAAATCTTGAGTATTGAAGAAAGTTGCCGGTTTAGGGTTTAACCTGTAAAACCCTTGTTTGGTTTATTTTACTCTTAAGTTGATAATTATATTGTTTTCTCTATTTTAGTTTATATGTCCTTAAGGACTGAGAATGGATTATTTTAATTATCTATGATGATTACACAATTTCCATGAGAAAAGTTTATTATGTCGGTAATGGTAATGTATTAGTATTTTTTTGTTTAAAAGGGTTTGAATCCTAGTAATTAGATGCATACTATTTTTAATAGACTCTGTTTTTTTTATATAAAAATCCATTATACCTATTAGATAATAATTTGAAAAGATATTAACCTAAGTATGACCTAGGTTACTACAGTACTTAGAATTATTCATAATTTATATTTCATTATTTATCATTTATGCTCAATTCATGAGTTAGGGTTTTACTCCCTTTTATTTTTAATAGGATAATGTTTTCCTATGTTATTACCTTGTAATTATTATTACTGTATTTATAAATTATTAACCTATAGGTGTTTTCTGTTTAAGAGTAATAATAATAGTATTTACATTTATAATACTATTATTTAAGTAGTACATCCATTCTTAAGTTTATGTTAAATTTTGTTTATATAATGGTTATGACTGAAGCAGTCTGTAATAATTACGTTAGTTTTATTTAATTTGTATCTGTGGATTACTTAGAATACAAAATTGAAGAACCTCCATAATTATCAGTGTTCTTTATATTTACATTGTTCTACAGATTTATAATATAATTTACAGTATTTACTTAACTCTAAGTTACTTTTGTCCTTTAACTATTAAGCTCGGTAAGGACTACTATAATCTTTATCACATTATTTAATTATAGTTCAAATAGATACAGGAAAAATTAATTGTTACTAAGGGAAAAGCTATCAGTAATATATTTATAACTATTCTTAACATAAACTATTAATATCCAGTTGATGAAACTAATTCTTCTATTTTCAAGTAAAAGTACAGTTTATGTAACATAAGACTGTGTAGAAAATAATTGATAAAATTTACCTACTGATGTCAGTCTGTACTATGAGTAAAATTCTGTATTAACATGCTATTTGCACAGTCTATTTCTAAAGACATGTTTGCAAACAAATTAATAATCTTCTAAAAAGCATTTATCTACTGAAATGTAACATTTCATTACTTTGAACATGGATATTCAATTCATTATAATCCTATCATACTTTATTTACTTAAACAAACTACCTGTGCTAGAGTATGATCTGGATTACTCCAGATGGGGAAAAACACAAGTAGGATTTATCTTTCATCACTGTACAGATTTAGTCTAGAATAAATAAGAGGTTTTTAACACAACATATCATAACATAATTCATTTACTGATCATACTTAGAGAATAACTGTAACACGGGAATTTAAAAGATAATGAAACCTGTCTTTAAAGCTGGACGACAACAGCAATGGGAGGCCGTTCCTCCCTACCAACTCCTGGAGAGCACTCAAACAATGACTTCTCAGGACCCCCGAGCCTGTTTTGGTCTGCTTGGCTGGAACTAGGTGGAGAAATTAACAAAGTACCAGTCTTAAGACTCAATACCAACTCTGCATACTGCAGTAAGATCTTTCAGCTGCAAAGCTGCACTAGATCAACTTCCTGCAGTTTACCCCTCAAACACCTTCCTTCAATTTTTCTCTTTCCCAATAAATTCCTTGAAGTGCATTCACCTGAATGATTCTTCTCCTGGAATGAGCAGCCTCAGCTCTCTACATTGGGCATTTTTAATAAGATTGCCTAGGTCTTTTGGGTTAGTTGTCATTAATTGAGCCACCTGCTTTGATCCCACTTTCTTGGGGGATCATGACCCCAAATGTAGGGAAGTTGCCACCTGCAACATAGGAAGTGTTTGCGGATGCTGCCACTTGTCTTTTTTCTCTCCACCTAGTTCCTTCCACCACTTGACCAGTAACACTCTTTTTAACAGCTCTCCCAGGCTGTTGTCTCCACTTTTATTTATTAAAAATTAAATATTAAGAATTACATTCCACATCCTTGACTCTGCTGAGTCATCAGTTTCCACTTAGCATTAAATTTAACATAATGTTTGGGAATAATATAAAAATAAATTAACATTATTTTACAAAATTGGGGCATGTGACACTGTGCTTGGTTATTCTTTTAGTGATCGTAATTTATATTCTACTGCAAGTAAATGTTTATGATACTATCTATAAAAACTAACATGGTATCATAGCAGTGTTAAAAGAATCCATTTCCAGAAACTAGGGCTCCATACCTCAGAGCTTTGCAACCTCAGTTTTATCTTGAAAAGAGCATAGTGGAATTTTCCCTAGGAGGGCATACCTTTCTGTGGAGGAAAATTCCGAATAGGTGAACTTTCAATTTTTGATCCAATTCTGTTAGGGTTGAGATATAGGGTTTCTTGTTTCAATCCCTTTTGTCCATTTATTTGGCTCAATCTTGAATTTCTCCAACTCACCTTGATAGAAAGCATCTCTACGTGGAGTTATATTTGCTAGAATCCAATTATATTTTGACCTAGCTCCTACTATGGTTTTCAGGTTGCAGTCAAAATGATTGGTATGAAGGTTGAAGATAGACTTGATGGGGCTTCCAACTTCAACTCTTGTAAGTATAGGGTTCTCATTCTTGGAATAAAATGATCTCTTCAATTTTGTTAATAAGAAGGTACCATAACCAAAAGAGGAAGCATATAAGACTTAGTGGAGGAAGAATGATGCTAAAGAAAAAAGGATACTGATAGATTTAGTAAAAGACCACTTGGTACATCAATTTTCTTAGAGAAAGACAACAAGGAATATTTTTGGAGTTTTGAAGAAGTTGTTTAAAAATAACAACATCAACTAAGCTCTTGCCTTAAGGCAACAACTATAGAATATCAAGATGACAAGGTCAGATTCAATTGCTTCCTACCTCATGAATATTTATAAGCTAAGAGATCAATTGAAATTTTTTTGAAGAGATGATTGAAGACAATGAACTTGTCATGATGACTCTTAAGGGTTTCCCCTCCTCCTATGAACCATTCATTCAGAGTATTTGCAGGCGATCCGAATTGCCCGAGTTTGATTGATTATGGGCTAATTGTACACAAGAAGAATCTAGACTTGCAACTAGAGGCAGATTACATGGCACTCAACATGAAGAAATCCATGCCCTTACAACTCATGATAATAAAGAAAAAGGTAAGGGAATAAATTACAATAGCAATAAAGTCAAAGGTGAAAGATCATGTCCCATTCCAAAACAAAAGAAAAAGAAGGATCCTTCTCATATTTAGTGCTTCAAATGTCAAAAGTATGGTCGCTATTCCAAACAATGAGGTGGAAAAAGAAAAGAAATCACCTAGCCTCAACTGCTGATATTGATGAAGATTCTCCACACAAGAGGTCAAGGAATGATGATTCTGAAGAAAGTTCAAAAGGTCATTGAAAGGAGTTATTGTTCTAGTACTCTCCATGTATGCACCAATAACTGGATTATAAAGATGATGTGGTTGCACTTGGTAATGTATGAAGATCAATATTGTAGTTTCTTCAATGGTATTCCAACAAGAAAGAAGATGAATGTTGGAGGACTCTCGTGATTTTTGAAAGGAGAAAGAGATTAAAACGAATCCCATAAAACAACAAAATTTAAGTATTTGTATTTGAATTATCATCTGTCATTATTGCTCTTGTAGATTAGATCTGTATGTTTTGAACATATTTTCAAAATAGTTGTATGCATATCTATAATACTAGAATTAGGAACTTTGTTGAGCATGTAATATAGTTCCTTTTATATGACTGATATTGACGAGTGTTAAGCTCTTGTAGTACATGTTATGCATACGATTGTTTAAATATCCTATAGTGCTGCACAACATTCCATGATTCCTTGATGGGGCTAGTCTAGGATGAAACCTCTTTGCTAACTATTAGTTTTTCTACTCTAATTGAAATTGATTAGGATCTTTATATGAAAGAATAAAAATCACAACAAGATACATAATATAGAGAATATACACAAGACACAAATATTTTCCTTAGGAAAACCATATAGGAGAAAACCCCGCAAACTTGCTCAGAATAGTTCTATCACTAAGACAATATCACAAGATGGAAACATCCAAGAATAAGAAGTCTTCTACATATCTCTCTCTTCCTCCCCTAGAGAACTTGTCCTCTCTCTCCTAATGCACACATGAGAGAGTGTGTTAGTGTGTGTCTAAATGAGGGAGGGAACCTCCCTATTTATACACATCAAGTGACTGACCTAAAGCTTGATTGGGATGAACTCTTAACCTAGAAGGGTCGACTTCACCTAGGGAGACTCAAAAATAACTTCTATTATATTCATCTTGGGGACTATTTCCCTGACATACAACAGAGGGTTTACCTCAATGACCATACACAATAATGACATCCTGAACGGAGGGAAAACATCTCCAAAGGGGGTAAAACAATATACAATCATAATATACATCAGAATATCTTCCAAAGTTACAATCACAACAACAATCCCTCTTAAGTAGGAAGGTATTCTCTCGCCATAGTCGTCAACACTCTGGTCAAGTCACTATCACTGGATCATCATTGTTGTTGCTTCTGTAGTCCTCATATTGCCGATAATTGATTAGTGACATCTATCGAATCCATCCATCATAATAAGTTTCTACAAAGCCAACCCTGTTTCATGATGGGTGTAGGCCTAGTCCTTATCTAGGTCTTCATCATATCCACGAGGAATCCATCACATAGTTACATCCCAGGACCATACATTACATTACCACTGCAATCACTTGTGTCTCCTACCAACATTTTGTCGTATCCAGATCATCTCATCATCATATACAGAGCATCCCGGATACATACCACATGTCCAATAGACCACATGTGTTATTCCAGCATAGGAGCATGTCATTACTCATTATGTCACAAAGGAAACCTGTGTCTGCCACTATGAAATAATATCCTAGGATCACACCAACTGCATTACATATCTCCATGGCCAGTCTATGTTCTACTAGCATAGGAGCACACCATGACTCATTACGTCTCCACAACAACTTGTGTCTACCACTATGCGAGAATCACCTAGGTGAACACCAAGTTTCTTCGTGACCGGTGGACCTCTCATCATCTCCAACATGGAAATACATTAGGAATGATTACATTCAAGAATAACCTGCATCTTATGCCAGGACTAATTACATCCAAGAACAACCTCAAGGACTCATTACATCCAGGGACAACTTGCATTCTACACCTAGACTAATTACATTCGAGAATAACCTTCTAGGACTCATTACATCCAGGTATAACTTGCATTCTATGCCATGAATAATTACATCCGAGGAGAACTTGACAGAACTCATTACGTCCTGGGACAACCTGCAATCTACCCCATGACTGATTACGACTAGGGAAAACCTATATTTCTTTCCATGTGAGATATTGTTCTAGTGCATCTATGTCTTCTAGTGTCTCGTTTTATCTAGCATGGGAGCACTCCAGGACACATTACGTTCCAAGTACTACCCGCGTCTCCGACCATGCGAGAACTTGTCACTCCCTCTTTCTAGGGACTTCGATTTGGATCACACCAAGTCTCTCTCTGAAGTACTCGAATTTCACTCTGGATATTGGCTTGGTCAATATATCATCTATCTGCTCGTCCATCACCATGTACTAGAGCTTCACTACTACACTCTGCACCATATCTTGGATATAGTGGTACTTGATATCTATGTGCTTCAACTTGTCAAGGAACACTGGGTTCTTCGACAACTTCACGCTACTCTGGTTGTCACAAAAGATACAAGTTTTCTCTAACTCGAGATCAAACAAATAAGATAGTAGATTCTGAATTCGTACTGTCTCACAATTGGCCGAGTAGGTTGCAACATACTCTACCTAGATTGTACTCAATGCCATGGAGGACTTCTTTCTGCTAAACCAGGAGATCATACTGGATCCCAAATTGAAGCAACATCCCGAAGTGCTCTTCCTATCAATGGAACTTGCTTCCCAATTCGAATCAACATAAGCGTGTAGTTTAATCTTCCGATTCACATCACACTTGAGCTCGTACTTAATTGTACCCTTCAGGTACCTCAATACATGCTTTGCAACAATCAGGTGAAAATGTTTTGGATCTCTCAAAAACAGGCTCAGGGTGTTCACCACAAAGCATATGTTATTAAAATGAGCACATAGATCTGTGGACAAACACACAACTCACAATATAGATCACACAATTTACTCAACAATTGAAGAATGAAACAATGCAAAAATGTCTTGCAACTGTGAATGCTTTCATTAATAAAAAAGGTAATTAGATAATAATTACAATGAAGTACAATGGCTAAATAGGCACAAGCAATTCAAATCCACATGAGGAAATTCGAATTGATTAGACACTACTTGACTATAGGAAACTAAGACCTTGTCTAAATCATTATCGGAGGACTCAATAGTTAATTGACCTTGTCTAAATCATTATTGGAGTTCATCAGAGTTCTAAAACAAAAATCAAGTGTCTAATTCAGTATTAACTAAGGCTAACTGACTGTGTTAGGTGAGGAATGCACCTCTCCTGCATGCAGCCATGCAAACCTAGCGCTAACTGAATGTAGAGGACTAGAACTGAATGTAATTGACTCCTAACTTAGCTTGACTAGTCACCAACTCAACTCAACTGACCTTGGTTAGTATCGGCACTCCCAGTGGCTCCTAAATTGTAGGGATTGATCTAAGAGGGTCCTAAATTGATGCATGTAAGTGCAATATGTGGCAGTAGGCCTCAATTAGTGTTCCACACACTTTAGTAACTGAAACATGTGCCCCAATTACGCCAAGTGGACCCAATGGTGCTAGTGACTAAAAATAGACTGGATGGACTCCTGATTTAGACATGACTCCTGATTTAGAATGTAAGTAGGAATATTTCACCTTCTACGGATAGAAGCTGTTCCTCTGGTCTGAATGGTTGAGATCCAGAACAAATGAGTGAACGACAAAGGATGAAGACCCTCCCTGGATGTTGTAGACACTTGGAGTGTTGCTTCGACAGTGAACCTGTGTACCTGCAACCAGATCAAACATGCAAACACATCAAAGCTACCAGAACATAATCTACTTATCCATGTTGGTGACTAAGGAATCTAACAACATGTACATGCAAAATCAAAACAATAGTAATGTGGGAAGGAAATCACCTTTGCGTTAAAATGTATGGAGAAGTTTACAACCAATTAAGCCTTAGTGTCGACATGCATCTCCATGAAACCAACACTTCATCCACATAAGCTCCAACTTTGCTCTCTATGCTCTCCAATGGCTTGGGCCAAGTGGTCAATCCAATAGCATAACAATACCTCTATAGTTCTCCCCCTCAACCATGGACATGACCTTGTATTTATAAGGCTCAATGGATAGGAATGGTTGAGAGATTTGTGGATGAGGTGGCCTCTAAGATCCTATGATGAGGGATCTCGAGCTCAACTGACCCACAATGATAGGGATAAGGGAGGACACGAGGCTCATGATGTAGAAGCCTCGAGAAAATTCTCTTTTTCCCATTTTACCCAGGGTACCGCTTTTCACCTCTTATGACAGAGCGGTTTAGGTTAGAAACGCTTATGGACCAAAGGCCATAGGCAGTGGCACCACTTAAGGAAAACAATATAAAAGTGGTGCGAGCAAGGTACCGCTCATAGTTAACAGGGAAAGTGCGATGCTGAGTATTTTCATGAAAGATTGACAAACAACATGGGTCTCCACTCCAAGTGTTGGGATTAAGGGAAAATATGTAAGTCAAAGGTCTTATCACATGGTGATGACAGGATTTGGGTGTAACAGAATGCCCCCCAAAGCATGAGTCTTAGAGGGATACGATAAACGAGAGTTTTGAGAGAACAAGTTGTCACTTTGAGGTGAAAATGTCAGCTCGATCGAAGCATGTCGTCTAGTAGGGATCTGTATTACATCAATATTTTTTACTCATAGACACAAGTAACCAACTCATGGCTGCAAACCAATACAAGGTAGATCCATGGGAGGAATAAACAAGCACAGCTACTAGAATACAACGTAGATCCATGTGATAGAGGACTCAAACTTGGACATAGCTACCAGACATACAATGTAGATCTATGTCATACAGATGCAAATTTGAGCATAGCCACGACCATACAAATGTGGATCCATGCTAGATATACAAAACTCTGTCGCAACCTGGGGAAAAGAAATGAGTGCTTTAAACACATACCCAGGGTCTTTGTCTCGTCTTCCACAAAGTACGATTCTATCCATGTGATTACAATGATCTGAAGTTGAACATGGTAGAAAACACTTGATTACCGGCCAATGATGTGAACCGTTAACAAGGTGAGGGAGATCATCATTGGTGTCAGTGATTCCCAAGGTACCCTAGTACAATCAATTGAGTGTGAATAGATGTCTTGATGTCGACCACCTAGTTGATTCTATCGATCAAAGGTCAATCATGTGAACCTATGTCGAGAGCGAGAGAATCTGTCATTAAGGCATACAGATCTCAAGGTACTAAGTTTTTGTTTCTAAGACTATTTCTCGGATGATGAGCTGATGTCGATGAGAATAGTCTCGTCGAAGGAGGGCCATGATGAGTCCCACATCGATGACATGAAAATTGAAACATAGTTCTGGAATGATGTGAATGTAGTAACCATAAGACTGACTCAAAAGTACTGACACAGAGACTATTATGAATACAGAGGAAAAACTTCTTCAACTTCTCTTTGAACATCGGGTGGCACGACAAAAGACTTGGCAGCATGACTGAACGGGACAAATACACAATGCGACAGTGGACAATGCATTCTTTTGAAATACTCAAAAGAGTGACATGACTCATGAAAGTGGATGGTCACAGAGATTAGCTGAATACCCAATTGACTGACATGATATGCAGACAAGTGGCATGTTCAAAGGTAACGACAAACTACTGCCATTTATTTGCAAAATGATTCCCTTTGCATTTCCCCCATCATGATCGATGAGTGCCTCTTTTCGGTTTTATGAGTTCAAAGAGGGTAACAAACACTCGGTATAGCTCGTCCAAAGACAAGTCCAAACTCATATGTTTTACGAACCTGAGAGAGGAGGGGTTCGTTCCCAAAAAAAGGGTCTCTCAATGTTTAATTTAACGAGTCCAATGAAAGAAAACTTGGTATCGTTCATGTTTAGAGAGTCTGAACGGCTACGGAAGAAGACTCCAAAGGGGTCCTTTTTCGTATGATTTAGTCCCTAAGGCCCGAAAAGGTGTAAAATCATACCTTAGAGAACTCTTCCAGTCATGATTGGCTGGAGTGTTCCTTTTTCATAAATAGTCAATCCGAACCAAAAAAGAGATAACTTATCGTCGGAAAGATGACTCTTCGAATGCTTTAACAAGCGTGAAGAAGACAATATCACTCGACAATCTTTTCGTATTTAGGGAGCTAGTAAAAAGTGTTTAAAGAGGACTCCATGAGGTTTCTTTACACAATGTTATTTTTTACGAGCCTGGAAAGAATCGGAAATGGACTCGATGATCTTTTCGTATTTAAGGAGCCTGAAAAGACTTAAAAGAAGACTCCATTAACCTTTTTCATGTTTGAATCCATAGCACGGAAAAGTAATAAAATAAGCTCAAACCACTTCTCATGTTTTAACCAGAGCGCGAAAAATGAAAAGTAAGCTCAAGACCATCTTACTGTTTTTAATGAGCTCAAAAATCAGTTGAAAGAATGCTGGAAGATTGGTTTCATTTTTATGCAAGCTCGAAACCAATGGGTAAACTATGCTTGAAAAAATCCCATTAACATGATATACCGAGGTTGGAATCTTTCCCCCAGCATGGTTTCTAGCGGCTCGACATGCCTCCCAAGCTTCGTTTTGTCTAATGATTCTTCTTCCATACCTAAAAACCTGGTTACTAATGTGAAAGTGTTCACCAGGGGGGTAGGAAGAGTGAGAATTAGGCAAGTGAAAAGAAGATTCAAGTTCTAACACTAAAGTGAAGACTCGACTCAAGGGAATGGGATCTGTTTCATTTTTACACAAGCTTGAAACAGAAGGTAACTATGCTTGGATCATGGTTTCATTTTTATGCAAGCTTGAAACCAAAAGGTAAACTATGCTTAAGGA
Organism: Pseudotsuga menziesii; assembly: GCA_001517045.1. Classification (NCBI taxonomy): domain Eukaryota; kingdom Viridiplantae; phylum Streptophyta; class Pinopsida; order Pinales; family Pinaceae; genus Pseudotsuga; species Pseudotsuga menziesii. The sequence goes on along the minus strand of LPNX010884202.1, from coordinate 280,005 downwards.
AACCTAATTCATTTTTTAACGATCTTGAAATAGAAAATGAACTATGCTCAAGAATGGTTTCATTTTTATGCAAGCTTGAAACCAAAAGGTAAACTATGCTTAAGGAAACCTAATTCATTTTTTAACGAGCTTGAAACCAAAAGGTAAACTATGCTTGAGGAGATCTATTTCATTTTTTAACAAGCTTGACATAGAATGGGAACTTTGTTCAAAGGCATCTGTTTCATTTTTTAACGAGCTTGACATAGAATGGGAACTATGCTCGCCACATGGTTTCATTTTTATGCAAGCTTGAAACCAAAAGGTAAACTATGGTTAAGGAGTGGTTTTATTTTTTAACGAGCTTGAAACCAAAAGTAAACTATGCTCTCTAACTTGCTCCTACCGAACATGATATCTAGAGGTTGGTAGGTTTCCCCCATTACTTAAAACCTAGTGGCTTAGCTCCATTATGATGTCCATAGACTAGAGCCATGCCCCCCATTTTACCTATGATGGGAAGAAGCTAACTAGAAGAAGGGGAAGGAACCACATGAACATGCAACACATTCAGGGCAGTCTGATTACTAGGAGTAATGGGATGGTCAGGTGTAACAAAAGAAATCTGATCAATGGTCACAATCTTCCCATCATGGGGAAAATGCATAACTCTAAAGAGTGTGGACACAACAGCCTTCATGGCATAAACATAATCATGTCCAAGGATCAGATTGAAATATAAAGGACCTTGGACCACCATAACATCAATACAGACAGTTTTCCCTCCTAACGTAATAGGTAAATGAGGAAGGATCCCTAAAGGTGCTATAGGTCTTTGATTAAAAGCCAATATCTGATCGATAGTTGGCACAAGCTGAGGAGAACCTAAATCTTGCTAAGCAATTGAGGATAAAATACTAACAGAAGCCCCTTCGTCAACAACAATGCGAAGTATCCTCCTAGAAGTAAAATTCACAACTATCTGGAAAGGAACACTCGAATGAAGACAAGACTCTCTTAGGTTACTCCAATCAAAGGAAATAACTTCACTACTCGTAGAGGGTTCTGTCGAAACAGACAAAATTTTCTCTTGTTGAGAAAAATCAGAATGAAGCATGAAAACTTCAGCAGGTTTAAGTTCATTCTCTTCTGGAAGAGAAGAACAAGATGAATATTTGGTCAAAGAGACTACTTCAGTCTTAACACTCTCTGATGAAAGAGCAGGGTCGGGTGGAAATGACACCGACTCGACCACTTTAACTTCACTCTCCAAAGGAAGAGTGGGATCAACCACAGATAAATCTGAATCGACCACTTGGTAAACCAATGGGGGATTGAGGGATAACTTACTATCACTTGTTGGATTCACCTGTTGATGATTAGTAATATTTTCCAACCAATGCAAAGCTTCATCCATGCTTGGACAAAGAAAAGTACGATGCATAGCCTTGCATATCAAACAAGGATACAAGACTTTACCCTTATGACCTTTTACCAATGGGTCACTGGTTGAGGGAGTATCGTCAACATGATGATCAAAGGTTGATGACACAAATGGTTTGGAACTTTTAGACCACTCTTCTTGTACACGGGAGAGACCAAGACACTCCTTAAGAAGGTGGTCCCCCTTGCAAAGCTTAAAAGGGAACCTGGGTTTTCTGAGTGTTCTCTTAGAACGGGCACCATCAAGAGAAAATGGTTGCTGCTTTTTCTCTTTCTTATCCTTCTTCTTCTTACCCTTCCCTTTCTTCTTCTTATCACCATGAATACTAACCATAGAGCTTTGGTCAAGCGAAGAAGAAGAAAGAGATGAAGCAACAACCGATGAAGAAGGAGAGGGATTAGGTTGAGGTCGATCCTCTCCCAGAGGAGAGGTGACATTTGAGACATTAGGTGTAATAGGAATTACTGGATTAAATAGCCAGACTGATAATCCTATAGTTAATCCAGGAAGATTTAGAGTGACAATAAAGGGAGGAACAATACCTTCCCTTGGAGGGAATACAAAAGTTACACCTTGGAAAGGGACCTCTTGAGTGGTAGTCCCAGATTGGGATGCCATCTCTAAACTCTCTAATAAACCCCTAACTACCACACACAAGCAAGTACTACTCAAACTAAAAGCAACAAGCAAACATGTGAAAGGAGTGGATAAGAGTGAGGAACCTCACAGGATAGGCCAAAAGGATAACTCAGATGGTTTGAGGATTCCTAAAAGGGTCTCCCAATATACGCAAGGTATGTGGGAACTCAAATCGGTAGTAGTGTTGTCTAATGCATAACCGTTCACAAGGGGCATTCCTATATACAATCGAGTACGTGAAGTAACTTTCTATATACCTCAAGGGTACGTGAAAGGTCGTTCAATATACCGATGGTACGTGGAAGAACCGTGTGAGTCCCGGGATGTAATGCGGATGAGTAACAATAGCTCCTACGCTTAATGACGCCTGAACATGTCTCTAACTTATCACTAAAATTGCTAAAAGTTTTAACCTAGTACTACCGTTAATTTTATCTTGTGCGTTTAGGTGGGACCATGGAGTGAAAACTTGAATTTAAAGAAAATGCACACTGATCTATATGATAATGCAAGTTTTCCTCTTCAATGAAATTCTACCTAAGAGAGGGAGAGAGATTTACTTTTCTTCCCAAAAATGCACACCCAAATGCAAATGCAATTCTATCTTTTCAAACAAAAAGAGAAATATCAATGCACACCAGCAATATTCAAAGCAAAATAAAAAAGAGACCTAGAGAACATCAAACATAAATAAACCAAAAAATGTTTCCTATCTTTTCATGCTTGAAAAAGATGCATAAAAACCTAATGGAAAGATGATTTCACTAACGTTTCCAAACAAAACTAACTCTAATGCATACAAGGCTGAAAACATATATTTCTTCTTAATGAAATTAAGATCTAGAATTTCAAACAATCATGTACAAAACAAGAACAAAATCGTTCAACAAACTTGCAAATAAAGAAAAATAGAGAGAAAACTAAAACTTCTCTTTGAAACAGACAAGGAAATGAAGAACCAATCTTTCCTACCAAGCACTGAAAAAATCAGCATGCAAAAGGAAACAAGAATCACCCCAAGCAAAGAAAGACTCAAAACAACATGGATCACTCATGCATTCCAAGTCCAAAACAAACCAAAGCCTACACATGAAAATGAAATGTATATTTCCAATTCCAATGAATAATATCTATAGAAAAGAGAAAGAGGTTTCAAGCAAAAAAAAGATCTCAAAGGATAATCTATCTCTCAGCATGGATCTCAAGAAACATAAACTCTCTTTGAATGCAGAGGGAATATAACACTCAAAGCGACTGTAGAATATACAATTGATGGCCCCTCCCGGCCATGAGGGAGTATTTTTTTTTCAAAAATACACTTCATTTTCATCAAAACGTAAGCCAAAAACACACAAAAATCAAAATACAAAGTCTGGAACAGGGCCTACCTGGAATCGCGCTGGAGGGGTCTTGATAGAGCGGTTCTGGACAAGCACCGCTTTTGGATAACAGGAGTCAGGCGATGGCACCACGTATGGCTAACAGAGTTCAGGCAGTGGCACCGCTTCTTGCCAACAACATAAGAGAGGTTCCCTGAATAGATCCAAAACACAAGGAGAACGAAAGATCAAGTTAGAAAAAGATCAGATCAAGGTAAAAACTGATAAATTGAGAGTAAAAAAGAGCATAAAAGGTTGAAATAATTCAGATCTAGGTAGATATGGAAGTTTCAAACCAAAATACACTGAGTTAGATAGCAGATTTGACAGAAGAGAGTTGGAGATGGAGCCTAGATTCAGACAAGAGTTGAATATCTGAGGAATATTAGATCAACTGATACATATATCTATTCCCTAGCAGAGTCGCCAGATTTATAAGTAGGAATATTTCACCTTTTGCGGACAGAAGCTGTTCCTCTTGTCTGAATGGTTCAGATCCAGAACAAATGAGTAAATGACAAAGGATGAAGACCCTCCTGGATGTTGTAGACACCTGGAATGCCGCTTCGATAGTGAACCTGTGTACTTGCAACCAAATCAAACATGCAAACACATCAAAGCTACCAGAACATAATCTACTTATCCATGTTAGTGACTAAGGAATCTAACGACATGTACATGCGAAATCAAAACAACAGTAATGTGGGATGGAAATCAGCTTTGCATTAAGATGTATGGATAAGTTTACAACCAATTAATCCTTAGTGTCAACATGCATCTCCATGAAACCAACACTTCATCCCCATAAGCTCCAACTTTGCTCTCTATGCTCTCCAGTGGCTTGGGCCAAGTGGTCAATCCAACAGCATAACAATACCTCTATAGTTCCCCCCCTCAACCATGGACATGAGCTTGTATTTATAAGGCTCAATGGATAGGAATGGTTGAGAGATTTGTGGATGAGGTGGCCTCTAAGATCCTATGATGAGGGATCTCGAGCTCAATTGACCCACAATGGTAGGGATAAGGGAGGAAACGAGGCTCATGATCTAGAAGCCTCGAGAAACTTCTCTTTTTCCCATTTTACCTAGGGTACTGCTTTTCTCCTCTTATGACATAGCGGTTTAGGTTAGAGACGCTTATGGACCAAAGGCCATAGGCGGTGGCACCGCTTATGGAAAAAAAGATATAGGCGGTGTGAGCAAGGTACCGCTCATGGTTAATAGGGAAAGCGCGGTTCTGAGTATTTTCATGAAATATTGACAAACAACATGGGTCTCCACTCCAAGTGTTGGGATTAAGGGCAAATATGTATGTCAAAGGTCTTATCACATGGTGGTGACAGGATTTGGGTGTAACATAGACATATGACCGAATTGGACAAGGGAGGATTAATAATCCTAACACCCCCCCTGAATGCTAATGTGGACAATCTGTGGGCCCTGGTAACTAATACCAAAGGTAACCCATTACATCAAGTAAAGTAAAGTAACTACTCAATACAAGGAGTTGGTGAAAAAACCACATGGGAAAAAATCCCCCCCTCTAATTAAGTAGATAGAATCATGATTCAAGTTTGAAAAACTTGAAAATGTGTTGTTGAAATCTCTGTGATGTAGTGAAGCAGCATGCATGATGTTCTTTGCAGAGGTATCTTGGGGCCTGGCATGTAGACTTCTCCATCTTCTCCCAAAATGATGATGGAAGGAAGGATGAATGTAACCTTTGTCTCTTGGTGGATGAAGAGGTGTATGATCAGATCTATTCTTGTGATTGTAGTGAGACTGAGCCCTTGTCATGTAGCATCTTACAGGGAGTGTATTTCATATCTCTGAAGGAGGTAAGATTGCATGAAATAGTGCAAGGGTCTTTCCATTCTGAGTGTCAGATGGTTTTCCAGTCATCTTCCTAGCTTCCAGTTTGGAAGTAGGGATTGGATCTAGATCTGAATGACCCTGAATCTCATTCTCATAAACTGATATAGCTGGATCTGCAATACTAGTGGAAATTCCAAAAGAAGTAGATGAAATTATTTTACCTTCCCTTTCAAGTGGCTGCTGAGAGTGCATAGGTTTTGAAAATGGCATAAAGTGTGAGAACTCATATGCCTTGGAGGCATGATTTGCAACACCCTTTGCTATGATGTTCCTAGTAGAGATATATGTGATCTCCACTGAGTCAGGACCAAAGATCACTCACTTTGGAGATCTATTATGAGTCATCTAGTATACATATAACATGTTTAAAGCTAGGGAGGGAACATAAAGCACATATTTGAACCTTCCAGGTTCAAGCTTGATGGAGCCCTTCCCTTTGGTTTGAACTCTACTGTTATGTCCCAACTGAATACTAGGACCATCAAAAGACTGTAAAGAAGAAAATGATTCTGTGGATGCAACCATATGATTGGAAGCTCCAGAATTAATGAGGAAGGCATGTGCTGTTGAGCAACTAGCCTTCAGTGCATGACCTGTTTCGAAGTAATATTCAGTATCTTGAGTGTCTTCTGTTTGGTCAGTCTTCCTTGCGTTAGCAGGTGCAATAATGTTATGTTTCTTCAGAAGAAGAGTCATTTCATCAATTTGTCTTTTCATACAGGAGCTTTCTAGATGAAAGCCCCTTCCACAGTAAGAACAAATGGTTTTTCCTTTGCCATTCTTCTTGTTTCTCTTCGAACTTGAAGGATCATTTGACTACTCTTTCTTCACAAGAGATTCATCCTTTTGCTTCCCTTTATGAATCTCTACCTTAGGTCCTCCTGGAACCAGTGCTTGATCTCTAGAAGATCGAATGATCCCCATTTGGATCAACTTGTCATGCTCATGAGTGAGAGATTCAATGAAAGCATCAAAAGTGGGCATCTTCCAATTTGGAGTAGTGAGCATCACCGATTGAAACGTTGATAGAAAGACTGAGTAGTCTGCACCAAGTTTTGAGAGAATGGCAAGAATGATTTCATCATCCTCCTTCTTGAATTTTGTGAAGAATTCATTTAGTGTTTCAAAGCTGGATTGATTAAGAGAGATCAACTCATTCTCTAGCTGATGGACCCTTAGTTCATCCTGCTTATAAAATAAGGAAGCAGGTTTGTCCCAAATCTCCTTGGGAGTCTTCAATCCTTTGATGTGGAAGAGAATATCTCGAGAGATTGAGAGGCACATGCATCCAAAGGGTTCATCAAGCCTATTCTAGTACTTTTCTTTGTCATAATTAAGAACTGGATTTGCCTATAACTCAATTGTGAGTCTATAGAGCTTCTTGGTGAAAAGTAGTGACTCCATGTCCTCCTTCCACTGGTGGTAGTTAAAGGAAGTGAGCTGATCGTTTGGATGGGTAATTTTGAATGCAGTGAAGAAGACAGAGCTGTTGTAGCGAATGCAGTGAGGAGAAAGAGCTGCTTGTAGTGAATACAGTGAGAAGAGCTGATAACCTGTAAATCACACAATCAAACAGACAAAATAAGGTCGGCAGTTTGCACTTTTGGAATTTTCATCACACCCAGCATAGTTGATCAAGCAAGCTTGATCAACAATTCCCTTACTTGGGATATTAAGTGGTAAATTCTCCGCTTCTAGTGCAATACTGGAAGGAGGATTAAATTTGCTCAAAAAAATGATCCAGAAGGAGATTTGAGGAGGAGAAGTGCCTTTTTCTCTGAGGCTTTGATACCATATTAAATTGAGCACATAGATCTGTGGACAAACACACAACTCACAAGATAGATCACACAATTTACTCAGCAATTGAAGAATGAAACAATGAAAAAATGGCTTACAACTGTGAATGCTTTCAATAATAAAAAAATTAATTAGATAATAATTAAAATGAAGTACAATGGATAAATAGCCACAAGCAATTCGAATCCACATGAGGAAATTCGAATTGATTAAACTCTACTTGACTGTAGGTAACTAAGACCTTGTCTAAATCATTATCGGAGGACTCAATAGTTAACTGACCTTGTCTAAATCATTATCGGAGGACTCAATAGTTAACTGACCTTGTCTAAATCATTATCGGAGTTCATCAGAGTTCTAAAACACAACTCAAGTGTCTAATTCAGTGTTAACTAAGGCTAACTTACTATGGTAGGTGAGGAATGCGTGTCTCCTGCATGCATCCATGAAAACCTAGTGCTAACTAAATGTATAGGACTAGAACTGAATGTAACTGACTCCTAACTTAACTTGACTAGTCACGAACTCAACTCAACTGACCTTGGTTGGTATCGGCACTCCCAGTGGCTCCTAAATTGTAGGGATTGATCTAGGAGGCTCCTAAACTGATGCATGCAAGTGTAATAAGTGGAAGTGGGCCTTAATTAGTGTTCCCCACACTTTAGTAACTGAAACATGTGCCCCAATTATGCCAATTGGACCCAATGGTCCTACTTACTAAAAATAGACTGGATGGACTCCTGATTTAGACATATGACTAAATTGGACAAGGGAGGATTAATAATCCTAACATATGTCAGGTCTTGTACTTGTCAGGTACATGAATGAACCAATCTCATCATGGCATCAAATGATTGTGATGAAGCATCACACAATAGCTTCAAGCTCAATTCCATAGTTGTGGTAATTTCCTTGCAGTCCAGGATTCCGAATCTTTTCCAAATATCCACGACATACTTTCCTTGACCAAGTAAAATCCCATCCATACTTTGCCACACCTACATGCCTAAAAAGTAGTGCATCATCCCTAGGTATTTCATCTCGAACTCAGTGGAAATATTCCTCCTTGCATCTACAATGAGTTCGTCCTCTCCCTTCAAAAACAAGTCATCAACATATAGCAGGAGAATCATCGATCTTCCGCCTTCAATGTTGAATTAAAGGTTGGAATCCACTTTACTCTTGGTAAAGCCTAAGCTCATCAAGAAGATGTATATCTTGACATACCATGTCAAGACTCTTGAACTCAAAGACCTTCTATGGTCACCCCCTCTAAAGCGGAGCACCATCCTCCTTCTACATTTTGTACTCTATGTATTGAAACATTTTGTAGTAGAGTGAGAGGTAGCCTCCTCTGCTACTGATATTCTATGTATCCATCTATGTCATCCCTGTATGTCACTAGATACATAGATCCTCTATCTCGAACTTTGTTGAAAGTTCCTATTGCACCCATCTGTGATTTTGTTGTCCTCTGTAGGCTTCCATATTCAACCTTGTTGCAAAGGTTGAGATCTCCATCACTCTAGGTGATATTCAAGATCCTCATGTAATTGTATGTGTTATACCAGCACTCCTTTTGATCTTGTACAAATCCTTCTATGTACATTTGGTTCTCTGCTTGATATGCACTTCTACTTCACTACATAATTGTGTTTGGTTAATTGAGAACGTCTCATCATAATCCAATCCTCTTTCGGAGAGAAACCACAAACCTTGCTTTGTACTCCTCAATGCTGCCATTTGTTGCATGCTTTATCCTGTATATACACCTAGAAGACACTATGGATTTCCCTTCAGGTCTCAGAACTACATTCTGGTCATCATTCTCCATGATCAAATGGTACTTTTTGATCATAGTCTCCTTCTATTTCTTCTTGTATGCTTCTTCTTATCTTGCAAGGATTTGTATCAATGATTTCACTCAACAATGCCACATAACTGGAGTGTGTATGAGGGCTATTAATTTATTTGGAAGTCCTATCATATTTTTCTTCATCTTGGATGATCTCTCATGCCCAATATGGTATTCATCTCTCAATCTGTATCTACCATTCTCTGTGGTTTGGTCATATCATGATTCTTATATTCTTCTAAACCTCTTTCTTCCACCATGGTGTCTCTGACCCTGGGATATTCAGGTTCCTCTTCATGTACATTATTGGAGTGAATCTTCTAGATGGATCGTCATCACTTATTCTTTGGAACAAGTCTCATCCTTCTTTTCTTGTAGGTTATTGTACATGATCTTTCCTACATGTCAAATTCAGTTGCATGATTAAAAACATTTCATAATTTCTGAAAACATATTAATAGTGACAAATTCTAATGCATAAATATATGTCACATAGTCATGCAACTACCTTACCTAATGCTACAACATTCAACCATATCCTGTATACATATGGTAACTTTCTATATGCCTTCCATCTCTACCATAACATTTATTAAGAGTGTGTACTACTCCCAATATGTTAGCAAATAGGTTTCATTCTAGATAAGTAGCAATGGAATATTGTATATCGCCATAGGCTACTTACCTATCACATGTAAGTCAGTAGTATACTTTTGATAAATGCAGACACTCAATCATGCATAATACATCAAGTGAAAATATGTACACAACTAAAAAATATCATTTAAGCAACTAGATATATAGGATATGAAAATTAAACACTTTTGTTTGTTTGTTTGGTGGGTGGACTCCCTCTTGATCCTTATGTCCTTGCAATAATAACTAGATTCTTTGACGGTATGATCTAATTCATCATATGTTCTGAGGACCTATGTCTATCTTTCTCATGCTTGAGCAAGTATTCTATACCATAGATCACATGGAACTGTGTACCAGTTTTGAATCTAAGTGTCACTTCTTCATTCATAACTGCATCCCTTCTTATCCAAATACTGAGATGGGTAAGAGGTTCTTCATGGGTTGAATCCTTCTGTATCAAAGTACATATTCCTCATCACTTAAGGAATCTTTCTTTTCTTCTTTGATCATTTTCATTGGCAGTTCATCATCTTGAGCGATGTGAGCATGATGTCTTTTCTTGTTTGACTTCTTGTTGGAGGATCTTCTATTTCTGGGACAATCTATGGATTAGTGTCCTTTCTCAGCACAAGTTTAGAATCAAATATTGGAAGGATCTATTCTAAATTTATTTTGTCTTTTGTGATGATGGTCCTCCCTTCTATTGTGATGATGGTCTTCCTTTCTGTGATTTTTTCTCCTCTGAACTGTGAGAGCTTGATCCTCAGTTTCTCCCATATTCTGTTCTCTTGTTATGAGCCGAGATTCTTCTTGTGTTCATTCTTCCAAAAGTTTGTTGAAAGTGATCAGCTTCCTTCTGGAACATATTCCTTGAATGAATGAATCCCATGATCTTAGGAGGCCATTCAAGGTGGTCATAACAATCAATCTCCTTCTTCTACGTTCTCTTCGACTGGTTCAAGTTGTTCCTTGATTTGAGAAACCCTTGTTAAGTAGGATTGCATGGTCACTAAATTTCGTATCTTCACATTGTGTAGCTGGTTCCTCAATGTCGTCTTCTAGTTGATGTTCTTTCCTTCAAACAACTTCGTCAAATCATCGATCACTTCCTTACATGTCTTCAAGGATGACACATGGGGGATGTGATGATCCTTAATAGAATTTACAAATATTCTCTTGGCCTTGACCAATTTATTCTTATGGACAGCCTTAGCTTCATCTTCCTCTGGCTCTGGAACTTCCTTACTGATATTCTGATGCAAATCATTTTCTTCAAGGATCAGGGAGATCCTATACTTCCATGGTCGAAAGTTGTCAGCTCCCCCAATCTTATCATCAAGCTGGGTGTGATGAGTCATTTTGAAATGAGAACCTCAAATGGAAATAGAAGATATTTAGATCTTACCAATTTGAGGTGGCAGACCTAGTTCTAGAGATGGCTGACTTAGGGTTTGTTAGAGAAACCCTAATTTTCAAATTTGAATTTTGGATTTCTGTCTAGATAGAAAGATGTGCCTTCTTGAGGAAATTTTCTCAGCGAGGTCCTTTGTTGAGTTCAGTGGAGGGAGTCTCCAAAAATATGATGCCATAGTTTCTCCTGGTAGTAGAGAAGAGGCCAAAAATGAAAATTTATGGATCTGAATTCTGTCTCTACAAAAAGATGCGCTCTTCTAGGGTGATTTGCCTTATGCTATCTTTTTTCTAAATTGGTGGAGGAAAAACCAAAAATATTGATGCCCTAGTTTTCTCCCGTTACTAGTGTCTGAGTCAAAAATGAAAATTATCCAAATTTGATTCTGCTTCCTCCAAAAGATGTTCCTTCCTAGGGAGAGTTATCCCAACCCTCTTTTCTTGATGATCTGTGGAGAGAAGACCTTGAACTAGGAAGCCCTAGTTTCCTCTACTGCACAATGACTTCTTTCAAAGAGGCTCTGACACCATGCTAGTTTTTCTACTCTAATTCAAATTGATTAGGATCTTTATCTGAAATAATAACACACACACACATCAAGATACATAAGATAAAGAAGATACACAAGCCACAAATATTTTCCTTAGGTAAACCATAAAGGAGAAAACCATACAAACTTCCTCAGAATAGTTCCATCACTAAGACAATGTCACAAGATGGAAAAACCAAAGAACAAGAAGTCTTTTGCAACTCTCTCTCTTCCTCCCCTAGAGAACTTGTCCTCTCTCTCCTAATGTGCACATGAGAGAGTGTATGTCTAAATGAGGGAGGGTGCATCCCTATTTATACACATCAAGTGACTGATATACAATTTGACTGGGTTGACCTCTTAACCTAATAGGGCTGACTTCACCTAGGGAGACTCAAAATTACATTTTATTATATTCATCTTGGGGACTATTGACCCGGCTTACAACATAAGGTTTACCTCCATGACTATACACAATAATGACATCTCGAACGGAGGGAAAAAGTCTCCGACAGGGGCACAACAATATGCATGCTAATATACATCAAAATATATTTCGAAGTTACAATTGTAACAACACTAACATGCTGAGAGTTGTGCACACTCTCGATAGTGTGTTCTGGTGGAGATGGAAGGAATGTAGATAGTTACCAAGTGTGTTTGGAATATGGATGGATGTTGTGTTGAAGCATTGTCTAATATGCTTACATAACTGTGTGAACTATTGCATTGTAATGTGAATATGATGTAATTGAATCTCATGACTATGCAATGTTGCTAACTATCTGACTGAATTTAACCTGTAGGAAAATACCATATGATATGGCCTACAAAATAAGGATGGTGAAACTTTTTCTGAAATACAAGTGACATACATATAGATCTCATTGATATTCAATGTTCGAGAGAGAGAAGAATGCTTAGAAGCGGGAAACTTATAAGAGCATGAATTTTATCTCAGGTTACATAATAGGTAGCAGGATGGTTTCCATGATAGGAGGGAGTAATAGAGATAATATATAGACATGGATATAGTAAATTTAGTAAGATGTGGACACATGACCCATAGGTCTAGAGGATCTCATATGGATATTGATGATTCAAAGCAGGAGGCTCCAACGAATGTCGGTCTCTCTACTATGGATGTTCATTCTTTCGATGACGACGAGGAATAGTTGAATCCTAGTGGGAGCCATTGCAGATTCCATAAGTGATGAGTATTAATTGTACCAAATTGGAAAATTAAGATTCTCTCCGTGTTAATTCAAGAGAAAGAGAGCTAGTCCATTGATTTATGAGGAGGTACACATCTATTTAGGTAGAGTTGTGCCTCAGGATTAAGAGCATATTGCTGCTGATGATCCCTTGTTCATGATGCTATATACTAGTGATATACCCCTCACCAAGATAGAGGGACTTATTATCAAATACAAAGGGAGTTATAATCTGAGCTTGAGATGATGATCTTGGCATATTTCATCACTTATTGGTGGCGTGGTTGAGAACCGATGAGATATTCCTCGGTTAAGGAAGAACATAGTTGAGATCCTGAACAAATATAGGATGATGGATTGTAATTCCATGAATCCACCGATGATGAAAAATATGAATTAGTTCAGTAATGTGGATCTCATTGTATAGGTAGTTGAGAGGATCCTTGTTGTACTTGATCATCACCAGGTAGGATTCTCGGATGCAGAAGGAGAAGGATGCTTAGATGTAGAAGGGGTAGGATGCTCAGATGCATAAAGAGTAGGATGCTCAAATCCAGAGGGATAAGGATGAGTAAATGCAGAGGGAGAAAGCTTCTCTAGAAAATAGGGAGATGTGATGAACTTGAAGACATATGTTTGCAGCATTGGGCATACATTTTTTAGTATTCACCATGTGAATTGACTAATGGTTTTATGAGCTAGAATGGGGCAGTGACTTATCCAGAAAACTTTGTTATGGATTAGGGAGATGAGTCCCTAGATGACTTAGAATGGGATATTACCTTCTTCTGGATACTCTGTGACAAAGTGTGAGATTAGTCCCATGTTGACTCCCTTATTAAGAGGGAAGGTTGATTTTTATACTGCACTCTTTTGAAAACTCTATGAAGGAGTGGGGAGATGTCTCAGGCATCCTATGATGGGATGGAGAGACTAGTACATTATACTAGGCACTCTATGACAGAGTGGGGAGGTTAGTCCCATGATTATTTACCTCGCAAAGAGGGAAGGTTTATTCTTTTGCATACTCCTGAACACTCTATGATGGAGTGGGTAGATCTTTCGGACACCTTGTGAAAGGGTGGAGAGGCCAATTCATTCTCCTGTACACTCTATGATGGATTTGGGTGATCTCTTGGACACCCTGTGATGGGGTGGATAGGCCACTACATTCTATCAGACACTATGTGATGGAATGGGGAGATCTCTCAGACATCTTGTGAAGGGATGGAGAGATCATCACATGCTCCTAAACAATCTATGACAGAGCGGGGATATATTGTTAGGATTATTAATCCTCCCTTTTCCATTTTGGTCATATGTCTAAATCAAGAGTCATGTCTAAATTGAGAGTCCTTCCAGTCTATTTTTAGTCACTAGCACCATTTGGTCCATTTGGCCTAATTGGGGGGCACATGTTCTAGTTACTAAAGTGTGGGGAACATGCATCAGTTTAGGAGCCTCCTAGATCTATCCTTACAAATTAGGAGCCACTGGGAGTGTCGATACCAACCTCCATCAGTTGAGTTGAGTTGGTGACTAGTCAAGCTTAGTTAGGAGTTAGTTACATTCAGTTCTAATCCCTTACATTCAGTTCTACGTAGTTAGCGCTAGGATTGCATGGCTGCATGCAGGTGAGGTGTATTTACTCACCTACCTCAGTCAATTAGACTAGTTAACACTGAATTAGACACTTGAGTTGTGATTTAGAACTCCAATGAAATATGATAATGATTTAGACAAGGTCAGCTAACCATTCAGCCCTCTGATAGTGATTTAGACAAGGTCATTTAACCATTCAGTCAAGTAGAGTCAAACCAATTCGAATTTCCTCAGATAGGATTCAAATTGCATGAGGGTATTTAGCAATTGTACTTCATTGTAATTATTATCTAATTAGTTTTGATTAATGAAAGCATTCACAGTTGCAAGCCATTTTTGCACTGTTTCATTTTTCAAATTCTGAGTAAAGTGTGTGATCTATTTTGTGAGTTGTGTGTTGATCCATAGATCTATGTGCTCAATTTAATATGGTATCAGAGCCTCAGTAGGACAAGGCACTTCTCCTACTATAGATCCATAGTTGGATCAAAAAAAAAATTGAGCAAAATTGCTCCTTTCAGTACTGCACCAAAAGCAGAGAATTTACCACTTAATATCTGAAGCTAAGTAATTGTTGATCAAGCTTGCTTGATCAAATATGCTGGGTGTGAAGGAAATTCCAAAAGTGCATACTGTCGACCTTATTTTGTCTGTTTGATTGTGTGATTACAGGTTTATCATTCCTCTTCATTGCATTCGCTACAAGCATCTCAGTCTCCTTCTCTGCATTCGCTACAGCAGCTCAGTTCTCTCCTTTGCATTCTAAATGGATCCTCCAATGGAACTTCTCAATCCTTTCAACTATCACCAGTGAAAGGAGGACATGGAGATGCAACTACGCTCCAAAAGACCCTTCATACTCACAATGGAGACATAGAAAGAGACAATTCATTATGTTGACAAAGAAAAGTACTGGAATAGGCTTGATGAAGCCTACAGATGCTTGTGCCTCTTAATATCTAGATATCTTCTCTTCCACATCAATGGATTGAAGACTCCCAAGGAGGTTTGGGATAAGCTTGCCTCCTTATTTGAAAAGCAGGATGATCTCAGGATCTATTAGCTGGAGAATGAGATGATCTCTCTCCATCCAGCCAATTTTGAAACACTAAATGAATTCTTCGCAAAATTGAAGCATCTAGTGTTCCAATTGAAGTTGTGCAAGGTTGAGAAGGAGGATGATCAACTCATCCTTGCCATTCTCTACAAAATTGGTGCAAAATATTCAGTATTTGTATCAACATTTCATTCTGTGAAGCTTTCTACTCCAAACTGGAAGATGCCTACTCTTAACTCCTTCATTGAATCTCTCACTCAGAAGCATGACAAGTTGATCCAAATGGGGATAATTTGATCTTCCAGAGATCAAGAACTGGTTGCAGAAGGGCCTAAGGTAGTGAATGATAAAGGGAAGCAAAAGGATGAGTCTCCTGTAGAGAAAGAGTTGTCAAAAGAGCCTTCAGGTCTGAAGAGAAGCAAGAATAATGACAAAGGAAAGACACTCTGTTCTTACTGTGGAAGGGGCTTTCATCTAGAAAGCACCTGTATGAGAAGAAAAATTAATGAGATGTCTTTTATTCTAAAGAAACATAACATTAATATAGCTGGTAGCACAAGGAAGGCTGACCATAGAGAAGAAACTGAAGAACATGAGGAGACATGCCATGCAATGAAGGCTAGCTGCTCAACAACACATGCCTTCCTCATTAATTATGGAGCTTCCAATCATATGGTTGCATCTAGAGAATAATTCTCTTCCTTGCAGGCTTTTGATGGTCCTAGTATTCAGATGGGAAATAGCAATAAAGTTCAAGCCAAAGGGGAGGGCTCTATCAAGCTTGAACATGGAAATTTCAAAGATGTGCTTTATGTTCCCTCCCTAGCTGCAAACCTATTATCTGTATACCAAATGACTCATACTGGCTCTCTAAAGAGTGTCATATTTGGTCCTGACTCAGTGGAGATCACAAATATCTCTACTGGGAACATCATAGCAAAGGGTGCTGCAAATCATGCCTCCAAGGCATATGAGTTCTCACACTTCATGCTATTTTCAGAACCAGTGCACTCTCAGCAGCCACTTGCAAAGGAAGTTTAAAAAAATTCATCTACTTCTTTTGCAGTTTCCACTAGTATTGTAGATCCAACTATATCAGTTTATGAGATTGAGATTCAGGGTGATTCAGATCCAAATCCAGATCCAGTCCTTCCTTCCAAACTGAAATCTAGGAAGATGACTGGAAATCCATCTAACACTCAGAAGGGAAATACCCTTGCTCTATGTCATGCAATCGTACCTCCTTCAGAGAGATGCAATAGACTCCCTGTAATATGCTACATGGCAAGGGATTAATCTCACTACATTCAGAAGAATAGAGTTTATCATACACCTCTTCATCCAGCAAGAGACAAAGGTTACATTCCTCCTTCCTTCCATCATCATTTTGGGAGAATATGGAGAAGTCTACATGATAGGCCCTAGGATACCTGGGCACAGAAAATCATGCATGCTACTTCACTACATCACATATATTGCAGCAACAAATTTTCAAGTTTTTCAAACTTGAATCCTGATTCTATCTGCTTAGTTAAAGGGGGGGATTTTTTCCCATGTGATTTTTTCCCCAGCTCCTTGTATTGAGCAATTACTTTACTTTACTTGATGTAATGGGTGACCTATAGTCTTAGTTACCAGGGCCCATAGATTGTCCAAGTTAGCATTTAGGTGGGGTGTTAGTATTATTAATCCTCCCTTGTCCAATTTGGTCATATGTCTAAATTAGGAGTCATGTCTAAATCGGGAGTCCTTCCAGTCTATTTTTAGTCACTAGCACCATTGGGTCCACTTGGCCTAATTGGGGCACATGTTCTAGTTACTAAAGTGTGGGGAACACTAATTGAGGCACACTGCCATTGATTGCACTTGCATGCATCAAATTAGGATCCTGTTAGATCAATCCCTACAAATTAGGAGCCATTGGGAGTGCTGATACCAACCTCCATCGGTTGAGTTGAGTTGGTGACTAGTCAAGATCAGTTAGGAGTCAGTTACATTCATTTCTACTCAGTTAGCGCTAGGATTGCATGGCTACATGCAAGTGAGGCACATTTACTCACCTACCTCAGTCAGTTAGACTAGTTAACATTGAATTAGAGACTTGAGTTGTGATTTAGAACTCCGACAAACTCCGATAATGATTTAGATAAGGAAAATTAACCATTCATTATTCCGATAATGATTTAGACAAGGTTAGTTAACCATTTAGTCATGTAGAGTCAAACCAATTTGAATTTCCTCACATAGGATTCGAATTGCATGAGGCTATTTAGCCATTGTACTTCATTGTAATTATTATCTAATTACTTTTGATTAATGAAAGCATTCACAGTTGCAAGCCATTTTTGCACTGTTTCATTCTTCAATTGTTGAGTTAATTGTGTGATCTATTTTGTGAGTTGTGTGTTGATCCATAGATCTATGTGATCAATTTAATATATCTCTCAGAAATCCTATGATGGGATGGAGAGATTTAGTGCATTCTCTCGGACACTTTGTGATGGAGTGGGGAGATCTCTAGGACACCTTGTGACGCAACAGAGAGGCTAGTGCATACTGGAGCATATTACATGTAGGATATATGATGGAATGGATTGAGGTAGTGCGTGTGGAATCCCTGATGGAATGGGTTGAGTTGCTGACTCCTTTATGGAATGAGTTGAGTTGTTACATGTAGGCTCTCCGATGGAATAGATTGAGTTGGTGCATGTTGACTCCCTGATCGACTGGGTTGTGTTGTTGATACTTCTCGATGGATTGTGATTGTGTTGGAAGACCTTCTTTATGATATAGATATGTTCAAGACAATCATAATGTTCATATCCACATGTCTTCTTGTATGATGATTCCTCCCTAGATAAGAGGGAGTGTTGATGTAGTAGCTATGTGAGGCATCCTCACCAAGTCGCCCCCCCAAAATATAATAACAAACAATGATTATTGTGAACACAAGACAAGTCGGCCTAGATTATGTGTGCAACTAGACCCCAATTAAAGTGAACATAGAAACATAAAATCAAGTATAAATAAAGGTTCCTCACTCATTTTCACCAATAAATTTTTCTCTACTAAAGGAAGAAAGTTTGCTACAAGCTAGAAGAAGTCTTTTCTAGGGTTCACTATCTTTGGAAGAGTTTCTCCTTTGTTCTTGGGTTCTACATTTGAATTTCTGTAACTGCTATGTATATGGATGTATGTTGTACTTTGAACTAAGATATATATTAGAAGGTTGCTGGGTATTCTCCCTTCGTGGTTTCCGAGAGCAAAATATTTGTGTTTATTGTTTCTGTGCTTAGTTTTTCTTTTAGTGATCCTACTTTATATTCTACTATAAGTAAACGTTTATGTTGCTATCTATAAGAACTACCAAGATCATAGGCATCACAAAAAAAATTGTTTTATTATTCCTTAAATAAGGAATAATAAAGGAGAAGGAAATGAAGTGGATATGGTGGAATCTTTGAAGGGATGCAAAGGTAAGAAACATCAGCAACTCCAAAAATTAATTGAATCCTAAAAAGGGGTGTTTTGGGAGTCTAAGGTAATTCTACCCAAATGAGACATGGAGCATGAAATCCAATAGTTTTTAAAATCACCACTACCTCATATTGAATTGTATAGGAAATCCATCATTGATGAAAGTGAAGCAAAGAAGAACATGTAACAATTGTTGGAGTAGGGAGTAATCAAACCTCGTACATCACCATGTGGATCATCCATCATCATACTTCAAAAGAAATATGGGAGATGGAGAATGTGAATTGACTATCAATCCCGAAACACCATTAGCATAAATAATATATATCCCTTGCCAAGGATTGATGAATTTCTCGATCAATTGCAACAAGCCAATTTCTTCACCAAGATAGACCTACAATATGGATATCATCAAGTGAGGATCAAAGCTAAATATGTATGGAAGACAGTCCATTAAAAACAAGACAAGTATTGTATTAATGGTTAATGATTACTTTCAATTTATGTAGTGCACTTGCAACTTTCATGAGATTAATGAATGATGTGCTACACCCATTCATTGATTCATTTGTAATGGTATATCTAGATGACATACTAATATTAAACAACACTTGGAAATAACACCTTTCACATGTGACATAGGTATTGGACCTTGAAGAAGAACCAATTAATTTCCACCTGAGGAAATGTGAGTTTAAGAAGGATTCATTAGTCTACTTGGGACATACGATAGGTGGAGGAAAGATGAGAGTAGACACATATAATATTGCATCCATCAATAAATGGTTTCAACTAACCAACTTGAATGAGGTTAAAATCTTCATTAGACCAATGTAATACTTGAGGAAATTCATTGTTGATTTCTCTACAGTTGTAGCACCTTTGCATTCCATGTTTGATAAAGGAAATATATTCCATTGGGGATGTCCACAACATAAGGATTTTCAATATTTGAAGAGAAGGACAATTGATGCTCTAGTGTTGGACATGCCCAACTTGCAGTGACCATTTGAACTAAATATTGATGCCAATTGTTATGCATTAGGAGTATTGCTTATGCAAGGGGAAATACCAATATGCTAATATTATGAATTGTTTCATGGAGAAGTATTAGATTACCCCACCTATGATAAAGAAATATTCACAATTGTACAAGCAATAAATAAATGGAAGCACTACTTCTTGGGGAAGGAGGCAATAACCCACATGTATCCAAGTGAGGAATTACAAGTGGTTGGGATTCTTACAACAATTCCACCTAATGATTAAATAAAAGAGAGGAATACAAATTAAACTTGGATACATGCTCCTACGTCTACCAATGGCAAATATTGCAACAATAGGTGTGATTATGCAACTTGATCCATTCACACATGATGTTCTTGATGAGGACTATGAAGAAAATGAATATTTTGGAGGTGTGTATAGATAAATGAAGGAGAAATAAGTAAGGACCATTGAAGGTCATGAATTCCACCTCGAAGAAGGATTTCTATACAAGTTAGTTAAGTTGTGCATTCCACAAGGAAGGGAGATTCCACTAATAAGGGAAGCTCACACCCCAAAGATCGTTGGAAATTTGGAGTGACGAAGACAAGGGGAAATTTGTTGAGGCACGTGTACTCCCTGAAGATGTAGGAGAAAGTGGGAAACTTTGCTAGAGGATAAGTGTAGTGCAACACCAACAAGCTAAGAAATTAGAATTTTTGGCTATATATTCCATTTCCAGTACCAAATAGGCCTTTGGAGAGTATCTACATGGACTTCATGGGAGGATTTCTCATGTCATGAATAGGCCATGAATATTTGTTTCTTGTGGTTGATCACTTCAATAAGATGTGTATATTGATACTATGAAATACAATGATATCTAGACAAGATGCAATGGAGCTATTCTCCAGCCATGTTTGGATTCATTTTGGGTTTCCTAACTCCATCAATTTTGACTGAGATAATAGGCTATTGGGTAGGTTTTAGACAACCTTTTAGGAGAGAATGGATACTAAGTTAAAGTATTCCACCACATTCCATCCACAAACTTATGGGAAAAAAGAGGTTGTCATTCATACATTGGTACAACTACTTAGAGGATATAATAGTAGGAATCCAAAGACATGGGATGAAAAATTTAGTCTACATCCAACATTAATATAACCAGGAATTACATTCATCTACCAACAAGTTCTTTTGAAACCTGTTTTGGGTACCTATCTCATCCACCACTTGATGTGGTATATGAGTAACAAAAGGACAAGGTAGAGATATAAGGAGATGAGCATAGGCAAAGCATATTCATAGACAAGATCGGTTAGATATATTTAAAGGTGTAGGAGCATATTGAAAGAAGCCAACAATGGTATAGACCAAGGCATAACCAACACCAAGAAGATGATTAGTTCCATGTTGGAGACAAGGTACATATTCACTTTACACAAGATGGGGCTACAAAGATCAATAAAGAATATTAATCCTCTCAACTATGCCAAGCATTCGACATTATTGAACAAGTGAATGGGAGTGCCTTTAGATTGAGTCTCCCACTGTATATGCAGATGAGTTTGGTGGTGAATGTAGAATATTTGAATTTGTTTGAGTGATCCATGTTGGATGGAGATGGGGATCAATATATTTTCCTCTTTGTTGAAGACCTTGCACCACACACATTAGAAGAGTTGAAGGAAGGCACAATGCTACAACATAAGGAACGGGTGACTCAAGGAGGATGATAATAACTATGGAAAATTGGTCTAAAATGACTAAATTCAATATGAGAGGAACTCGATTGAAAGCAAGTTACCTCATCTCTCCTTGGAATATTTTGAAGACCAAAAGACTTCCACTGGGGTGTGTGGTTTGAATTTGAATAAAGAGCAATGGATTTAGTTTTTGGAACAATTAAAATTGGGAAAATATTAGGTTCACTGTTAAGTACTAGGAATAAGACATAGTGGTTGTTTGATGGGCCGAATGACACTACTAGAGGTACCTGCTTACAAAATTCAAGAACCTCATTAGTCAATGAAGAAACACCATAAATAAAGTGTAAGATCCAACAGTCATCACATATCTAGATCTATGGTCCACATTGGGAGAATATTTCACTATGTGGCGTTCAGACCGACCCTTCAAGTTAAAGCACTTGTTGGTAATATTGGGCATTTAGATTTTAGATTAGGAAAACATGTTTGTATGACATGGCACTTAGGGTATGACCAATTGTGACTAAAGTATTTTTCTAAAAACACAGACAATCAGACTCCTAGACTCCGGACTCATCTAGATTTGAGCCTTTGTGAATGAAGTGTTGTTTAAAGAACCCTAGACTCCTAGATCTTAGACTTGTCCAGATCTGGTCCTTTGCAGGAAAATTGTTTCTTAGGAAACCTAGACTCTTGGAATCGTTTGGATCTAGTCCTTTGCAAGTAAAGTGTTTTTTTACAAAAACTAGATTCCTAGACTCTTGGACTTGTACAAATCAACCTTGCTGAGGAGAAGGTGGAAGGGGGGGTTCCATAACGTGAAGAATAGTCATCCACCATTGAAATATTTTTCATTGTTGTAGGAGGGATCCTGAAAGTCAATGGAATGAATATCAAGTGTGTCAGACTAAAAGGATATCACCACTATGAAGGCTTGGGGATCCTTGACCTTCTAGATATCCTCTAGGACAACTATCCTCCTATTTACTCATTCTCCTCGAGGAGAAAGGGGCTGGATTGGGTGAAGTGAAAAGAAGAAAGGATTTCTAAATTCTCGAGGGAGATGGAAGATCTCAAGAGAGTATTTAACATGAATTTTTTCAAATAGTAAAACAGTTGGATGAAGCATTTGATTGTTGTTTTTCCTATTTGGGTTTCTAAGGTAAACATCGTCTTCTTGTGTAATGTTGTTTCGTGCGATGGTTGTTATGATGGTTGATTATTATTGTAAACATTTGGTTTCTTTCATAATTGTAAGCATCCATGTTGGTGAAACTGTGAGGCTATAAACCCACTATTTATGGATCATGTGATTGGTGCTTAATGTAAATCTATTGGCAATGATTATGTCCCTTAACCTAGTAAGGATAATAAATGAGAGATGCAATAGAAATGTGAAATTATCTTATGGAATTGACCTTAGAACCTCTTGCATAAATTTCAAAGAACTCAACCATTTGAGCTAGTCCATTATGCTAATTTAATACATATATTGAAACTTATCCTAATATTTTGGACATACAAATTATATGGATGATACTTCAAACGTATTTTCACTATATTCATTAACATTCAACTTGAGTTTCAATATGTGGGACTACTTTCACCATAAAAATACATTCAATTTGAATCCAAGATGGTAAGATGAATAAATTATAAATGTCGTCATAATTTTTTAAATGGAAAATTGAGAGAAACACTATTCCATTTCATATTTCTTATAAGTAGGAAATATTTTGTTTCTCATAGGACAGCCTTTGGGGAAGAAGATAGGACTATTTTCACTATAACCATTAACATTAAACTTCAATCCCAAGATGGCAAGTTGAGACTATATATGTCATCAATTTTTTAAAAAAAATGGAAAAGGAGTAATCATGATTATTTCATTCAACTTTTTGTTTCTTATGAATGGGAAAACCCTCGGGGAAGGGGTATCTCACAAGGAAACTTTAATGATGAGAGTTCTATACAATGATTCTATTTACATTGTATTATTATATCTGAATTATTTAAGAGGGAAAAAAATGATTTATTTGTAAGGGATAGGAAACTTTAACGATTACAATATTCTCTACAATGATTTTATTCAAATAAGGTCTACACTAATTCTATTTATATGATTTTATTCAAATAAGGTCTACACTAATTCTATTTATATTGTATTCATAAATTTATGAATTTGTCCAAGAGGGAAGAAATTAGAGATTTTTTAAAACATATCGACCAAATAAATCTTTTGTTGACACAATGCCATGAAACTCAAAAGAATATAATCAATCCATGCTCTTCTAGTGTTTTAAAAGTCCATGACTACGCCCTCCAAGCTTCAATTACAAAATAAACTTGGAATAACATTTTGTGAAACATCCATCATGAACTTACACCCTCCAAGCTTCAATTACAAAAGAAACTTGGGATAACGTTTTGTGAAACATCCATCATGAACTTACACCCTCCAAGCTTCAATTACAAAAGAAACTTGGGATACTATTTTGTGGAACATCCATAACGAACTTGCACATAAAAGTGCATGGTAAAATAAAGTAAGGTTTGGAGTACTTGCTACAAGGAGGAAATACTAAAATACAAAGAGAAAATAATCTTCTTTCTTCAAAAATTTCAAGAGTTACAAAATATTTTCTATAGATACTTTCAAAAATAACCTTACCTTATGTTTGAGAAAATCAGATTGGGATATCTAAGTTTCAATGTTCCCTTGTTCGTGAGAAGCACAAACAATGGTCCGTGAAATTTATTTCTGGATGCTTCTTGTGAACATGATGTTTAGAGCATGGACAATGGAGCAAATGTAAATTGAGATACACAACATAGATTTTATCCTAGGAACCTTCTAACCCTATTGAATAAATTTAAGAACTTTGACATATAGGTACTAAAAGAAATCCAACATCTAATTTTTAAGGCCTAATGCTTTTAGAAATTCCTAAATACTTAAGGATGTTAAAAATCCAACAATTATACTATCCTAAAAAAAAGATTTAGATGGATAATTAGTAGTTTGGATATGTTAAAGTTGATCTTAAAACTTGAAGCAATGCAAGAAATGAAGAGTAGTTAGTTATAGATTATTATTTGTTCTAAATACTAATTCCATAAAAACAATGTTATAGATAAAAACAATGCTATTAGAAAATGGGCATGGATGACATAATTGCAATTTGATGTTGTTTGTAACTAACCAAATTATTATTTATGTCTTTACATATCAGACCACCAAACAAGAGCCCTATTATAGTAATGTGCAAGTTACATGCAATTTTATGTTCCTGTGCATCTTAGACCACCAAACAAGAGACTTATTATAGTGATGTACAAGTTACATGGAAGTTTAAATATAGTATTGATTTTTTCAATGAAAAATGGATGGTAATTTTATTTCACTATATTTAAGCTAAGTTTCTCCTTTATATTTTCTTTATAATGAAAAAAACTTACATTATAATGTGTTTTTTCGTAATAATTCACATCGTGTTTTATAGGGTAAGGATAATGTGTTTTTCATAATAATTCACAAGTCAATTTTTTCCTAGGTTGATGATGATGATGATGGTTAACATCCACTGATACCAAACTTGGTCCATTGGACCTAAAGAATCCAATTAATTAGTTTGTTTTTAAATTGTATTCCTATACTCAAAGAGCTTGGTGAGAAGCATCACGAGCTCACTATAATTTTGACAAGTTAAAATGCTAGGTAGGTCGGTATTGCAGCAAATATTATGAAACTAAGATCTAATGTGGGTGTATGCAGGGTACTCTAAGAGGAAGTGATTTTCATCTCCAATGTTCCTATTCTCACAGAGATGGAAGATCCTTTCCACCCATGGTGCTTTAGGAACTGTCCAATGACTTATTTCACTATGGAGCTCATGAGAGTTCATTCTTGTCTTGGCTATATTAATTTTTTTCTTTGAATTGGTTAAATTAGAGAGATACGTTTGATCTTCTAGAGTAGGGTTGATGACCTCCTTATAATATCTTAATTTTCTTTTAGCCTCTAAATATTTCTCACACCACATTTTCTCTTTAAACTTAGAAGTAACAATATTTTTAATGTTATTCATATTTTGCAATGCAATATTTTCGTCGATCTCCCAGTGGTTTTACCAGGCCTTGGTATCTTTATACCAACCTCGCTTGAGCCTTATGTGGTTTTGGCTGGAATTAAAAGCTAGCTTAGGAAGTCTATGGTCTCCCATGTTATTGATTTTGTGCTTGTATAATAAGAGCCTAGTCATAGCTAGGCTCTCTATAGGGGAAATACCCACTTCTATAAGGAGAATATGATATGGTGTATTGCTTTTAATTTTGATTTTATACGTTATAAAACGCTTATGGATTTGCTCAATCTTTCTCCAGGATTCTCTAGAGATGCCACAACCCCAAACCTCACATCCATACAAGATAACATGGGTGACTAAAGTTTCAAAGAGGAGCTTCTTTTTATCCCACATCACAAGGTTTCTTGCCTTACAATTATTTTCAAGACCAAAGTAATCTTTCTAGCCTCCATTAATCCTTTTCTCAATGCTATAGTTCTAGTTGAGCTTGTGATGAATATCAATCCCTAGGTTAGGTACTTCTTATAATTTCGAGGATGGTATTTGGGGTAAACCCTAGATTCTTTGGGGCATAAGACTAGGTCACCAATAGGATTTTAAGTTGTTATACCAATATGCTCATTACGGGTTCAATATGTCACTTACGAGAAAAGAAGTCGGGTGGGGAGGATCAAACTCAACTCCAAAACCACTAAAGCTAGGCTCAATTGATGTAAACATCCCACCTTATTAAAACTATCACTAACTAATTTCTTTATCCTTTCATAATATTTAAAAAAATTGCATCGATAAACCTTGAGCAAAAAGACATAACAATATTTTAGGAAAACTTAAAGGAATTAAAACCCTATCTTGTCCTTAAGGTGATCCACTTGTCGAGACTCTTAAGAGGGTAGCTTCTCTTTTCTTATTGATATTTGGATTCTTCTACCTTTTGTAGAGGTGCATATTGCAACAAATATAGTTTTTACATTGTAGTGTCTCAAGAAGTTAATTTGGTGAGAGTTATACATGTCTTCTCTATTAGAGGCATTGATTCTACATTAATTCTACATAAAATATTCATGATTCATGTTACTTTTTTTTTAACAAAAACGAGTATTTGATATATTGATAAAAGGCTGAAATAAATTCAGCGAAAAGTTACAAAAAACCCCATCATTCTAGAGAGAGTATCAACATCTTAGAACATCACCATATAAATAGTTACAATCATCCTGACATGAAAAATTCTTCGAAAAAGACATAATAACCCAAACTAATATATATTTAGACAAATTGACCAGGAACTAGAAAGCAAAACAACTGCATAAAAGAACAAGACTAAAAACTGAAGTCATTTTATGAATCTGTCTCCTCAGTAGAGGCTTCTTCCATTTTATAGTCTTCGTTATAGGTATTGCAGGAACTTGTAGAGGAAGTGCCATTAAGAAACTCTTGTTCTTCAATTGGATCTTCATCAAGACTTCCAATAGGATCAACACTTTGTTCACTTCTAACAAATTGTGAATCCTATGATCCCCCAGAGTTTTATTTGCTATCAATAATAGAAATATTAACAACTAAGTTTTTATCATCAGAACTAAGAATTTGGACAGGCTATCCCTGTTGAACCATTTGCATTACAGTATTACCCTTGTCCAAATACTCCTCAAAATTCTCCTCCACTTTGGAAATTTTCCATCTTATAAGGTTTCCATGGTCTTGAAGCAAAGCATCATGATTATCATCATCCTTCCTTAAGTTTTGAATCTTCCTATCCCATGATTTAACCACCCCATCAAGACAATTGAAATTGGTTTCCAGGCCAGAACTAAGTTGACCAGAGCTATTCAAAATTGTTAATTGGTCTTGAATTTACTTCAATTGACTTTAAAATAGGTTCATGCTAGTCTTAATTCTTTCTACTTGGTCAGAAAGAGCATCGTTTTTCTTTATTATTTCCATAATGAAAAACCTACATAGGATTGCTGAAAGATTCTTCACCCATGGGAGTTTTTCCATCCAGCACTGCCCCTCCTTGTACAAAAAATGCCACGGTAAACATGATACCCTCCTTGACCAGGGGCATGCATAAGGGAAAATGTATTATTGAATCATCTTCCATGAGCCCTCATCAAGCCTTGTATGATGCTATTCAGTCCATTTTTGATGCCTACATAAATGACCATTATCTAGTAGCATCAGATCCTTACCATTTTCCCTATTGGCTAGATTCCCCTCCCCTGACTTTAGATTATATCTTACATAATTTTCCATCAGATGAGTCCATTATTGAGATCATGAGTTTGAATGAATATTTATGGGAAGAATATCATCATCGATCATCGTTTCTTCCTAATGCCAATTCGGTAGATTCAGACTTTGTTTCTTTGATCAATTTCGATATAGTCGAGTCTTCACAAACACCTGTATTACTGCAAGGTGTTGATTCTGAAGGGAATTCATCCAATATCACCAAAACAATCCCCCTCGATATATTGGTCAAGCCAGGTGTTTCCAAGCACATTCACATAGGCCAAAACTACTCAGCAACGTAAATTGAAGAATATCACACTCTTTTTAAGGAATTTTGTGATGTTTTTCCTTGGAATTATAAAGAAATGCACATGATTGATCCATCAATCATCATACATGAGATCAAGACATACCCAATGGGAAGACCTATTAGGTAGAAACTTTGCCAAGTCCTCTCGAGAAAATTTGCAGCCATTAAAGTTGAAGTTGAGAAGCTTTTGAAAGATGATTTTATTTATCTTGTTCCTTTAACCAAGTGGGTGTCTAATATCGTCCCTATTTCCAAGAAGTAGGGCACTATTAGAGTTTGTATCGATTTTAGGGAATTGAACAAATATTGTCCAAAGGACAACTTTCCCACCCCTCACATTGACTAGATCATCAACAAATGTGCTTGAAGTGTCATTTTTTCCTTTATGGATGGTTTTTTCGGCTATAATAAGATCGAGATCTTACCCCTCAATCAGCACAAAATGACATTTATTCGTCCATGGGGAACCTTTTATTATCAAAAGCTACCTTTCGGTTTGAAGAATGTTGGAGCTACCTTTCAATGAGCTATGTCATATTCTTTTCATGATATCAAACGCATAGTGGAATCATATGTGGGTGACCTTCCTGCTCATTCACAGTAGTGGGAAGACCATTCAAGGAATCTTGGACACATTTTCCTTCAATTTCAACATTATCATATTCGGCTCAATCCACACAAGTGTGTTTTTTGTGTTGAAGCTGGACATTTACTTGGTTTTGTTGTTTCTAGGGATGGAATTCAAATTGACCCCTTAAATATTTTTCTATCATGGCCTTACCAACTTTGACTTATATAACTGGAATCCAAATTTTGCAAGGGAAGGAAAACTTTATTCATCATTTTGTATGCAATTTTGCAGAGAAAACATATGGTTATATGCGTCTCTTGAAAAATAACACTCCCTTCCTTTGGGATGATCAGGTTCAAAGAGATTTTGAAAATTCAAAACAAGCTATCACACACTCACCTGTGATTCACCCCCCAAATTATTCAAAATATTTTCTGCTTTACATTGCTGCCTCCACTACTACCATTGGCATGGTTCTAGTGCAGGAATATCTAAATGACCAAGAACATGTGATATATTACCTCAGTAAGAGTATTCTGGACTCCAAAACTCATTATTCACATGTGGAGAAGCTATCCTTGGCTACGGTCATCACTATGCAATGTTTTCGTCACTACATCCTACTTTGCACCACTTCTGTACTTGCAGATCAAAACCCTATGTACTATATTCTCACCCATTAAGTACTAGGGGGCAATTATTCCCATTAGATTGTCATCCTATAGGAATTTGATCTCGAATTTTCCAAGACCACTTCCAAGAAGTTCCTGGTCTTTGTGGAGTTAATTTGTGACCTTCCCCATGCTATCACGGAAGTTGAGCCCATTGATTCATTTCTAGATGAATTCGTGTTTATGATAAGCACGATCGATCCGTGGTATGGGTATTTTATCATATATCTCCAAACCCAAATATTTCATCCCAATCTATCCCGTAACAATTACCGACGCATCCATCACCACGCTAAGTATTACCTCATTTTGAATGGAACCTTATACCATCGTGGTATTGACTCCATTCTTCGACGATGTATTACTCATGGAGAGGATGAACAAGTCATGAATGATTGCCACTCTGGAGAATGTGGTGGCAATCTTTCTGGGATAGCTACAACTCAGAAAATACTTCATGTTGGGTATCTTTAGCCCTAAATATTCAAAGATTGTCATGAAGCAGTTAAGAAATGCCCACCATGTCAGCTTTTTTATCCAAAGAAGCGCACCCACCCTGCTCTGTTACACCCCATTATTGTCGTTGGTCCTTTTTCAAAATGGGGTATTGAATTCATGCATTGTAATCCTACCTCATCTGGGGGGCATGGTTACATCATCATAGCTGTGGATTATTTCACAAAATGGGATGAGGCAATGCCTGCATATGCAGAGGATGGTAAGACTCCCTCCCTTTTCTTATTCAATCACGTCATAGATAGGGTTGGAGTCTCACAAGACATAGTTGTTGATCATGGATCATATTTCCGTAATCAGATGATTGCTAAGCTAAGTAACAAGTTGGGTTTTTTTCATGAAAACTCAACCCCCTACTACCCACAAGTTAATGGCCAGGTTGAATCCTTTAACAAGGTCTTGAAGACTATGCTTCGTAGAATGGTTGGAGATCACAAATCCAGTTGGCACTTAACTCTCTTTTCTACATTATGGGCTTACAGAACTTCAGTAAAAACAACATCTGGTTTCATGCCTTTTCAACTAGTCTATGGACTAGAAGCTATCATACCTATTGAGTGTGAAATTCCATCACTCAAGCTTGCAGTTGAGATTTTTCCCAACACTTATACCGAGGAAGAACGTTTCCTTTATCTCTTGAACCTTGATGAGACTCAGAGAGATGCCTCATTGGCTAATGATTCACATAAAAAATGGGTCAAGGCTCAGTATGATAAATCAGTTAAACCTCGCGTTTTTAATGAAGAATATCTGGTTATGACCTACGATCAGAGACATGACTAGTTGGTAAAAGGGAAGCTTGAATCTATGTGGTATGTTCCTTTCATCGTGAGTAAAGTATTAGAGAAAGGGGCTTATGAGCTTGTTTATTATGATGGGATACCTTTTGGGAAACCTCACAATGGGTTGTACCTAAAAAGGTACTATGCTTGAGTTATCTTTTGTGCTAGTACCTTGTATATGTGTACATTTTTTGACTTTTAGTTAGTTTTTGTTATTTAATATGGTTTTGAGTTCTTGTCAATACTGTTTACCCCATGTTTTTATTCTGCAGATCAAATGGATTTCTATGGTTTTGTCGATGGTGCTTACCATGACACTCTGAACCTTGCTTCAGTCGCTTGGGTGTTAAATTTCCAAGCTCATGACCTAGTTAGTTCAGGTGCGATTTGTATAGGTCTGGCCACCAATAACATTGTCGAGTATAATCTAGTGATAGGTTTTCTAACCAAAGCCGCATCCCAAGATACAAATCATTTGGTAGTCTTCATGGACTCAGAGCTAGTGGTTTCTCATTTAAACCACGTCTATTCCATTCAAAACCCTGTACTTCTTCATCACTTTCAGAGAGTGCATCTATTGGAAAGGTCATTTGAGACTATTACTTATCAACATGTTCCTAGATCTAGTAACACTGCTGCGGATTCATTATCCAATTACATGTTGGATTGGTACATTGCACATTCATAATATTTGATAGTAAGAAACATGGTTCATTTGTAAATAAAAGTAAAAAGTAAAAAGACATACAGATCATATAAATAACATCCCATGATTAAAATATATAGTCTGCCAATAAATTTTGTATATATATATCATCAAAAGTGTGTTTTTACAAAAAATGGTCTCGAGACCCTGACTAAAGCATGATGGATTTTAGATATACAAAATATCAAAAAATATTGAAGCTGGATATATTTTAGTGTCTACATCATGTGGGATATAATGGTGCTCATGATGTCACATGACGACCCGTGCCACTCTACGTAGAAACCATCCAAATTGGCCTGACACCTCGGTAGTATGTCTCTGGTACCTCCTAGGGAGGTCATCTACAGTAATATTCAGGATGTACAAAGTCAACCAATGGAGTTTATCCTCAAGCTCAGTCAACTCATCATCTCCTCTGTGAACAAATCGGGCCCTCGCTTGCTTGTCAATGGTATATGAACCCCCAGGTCGTGCCTATCTGACATCTACATATTGAGAAGAGTAGGTCTCGTTAACATTCATGAAATCATAACAATCATAAAAACATAAAATATAAAAACATTAAATTCTTAGTGTCACTTATGCATATCACCCCACTAGGAACCTGCTGGTAATGGTAGATCAGGATCTCCTTGAAAATCTGTTCCTGCATACGTGTAGTCCTCAATCATGAGGAGATGATTGTCCAACCATCTTAAAAATGTATTCATGTACTTCACTCTGGATCCCCTTCCACCATGACGGGCCATGATCTCTACCCACCGCAGCATACAAGGGTCTCGTTCCATCAACTCAGTGAAGGCCACTTGTGGCCTCAGATGGGGTACCCTATAAAATAAAAAGGATACTAAGATAGTGCCATAGCCAAATTGCTTCATCTCTCCTCACTGTCATTTATTCAACTGTTCCTTCAATGTTACCATAAAGGCCTCTTCCCAATTGAATACTGTGGGTGTCGTTGCCTCTATAGCATAAGGCATGTGTGCACGCAAAGCTTGGTGAGCCCCTTGGCTCCCCAAGATGCGATGCATGGTAAAAATCACTGTGCGCAAAGGAATATCTATGATGGCCTTGATGGAAATTTTCTTCCCACACATCTGAGTACCTGGGAAGCAATGGCGATCAATGAGGCCCCGTGTAGTGGTCTCTCCTCCACGAGGACCTGTAAGTGAAATAGGTGCTCCTCGCTGTGATAAACCAGTAAGGAAGTAGATGTATTTTACTTCCAATGTCAAAACATGAGCCCCAACCTCGAAGTATTGTTGTTCATGATTCCATCACCTAACAATATACTCCAGTAAATTCACTTGAGATCTCATGGTCAACATGTTAAAGAACTTCCAAATCCCACACCCACACAAAGCAGCTATAGTGCTAGAAATGTTTCCTGCTCATATTTTATCATCTTTGTGTTCTCTTTCTTTCTAGATGACCATTTTGGCTAAAGAATACTTGCCAAAAGTTCAAAATGAAGCTTTAGAACATAGAATCAACCATTGGAAACATTTAAAATTATTCTTTTGGATTATATATCAAAACATTATAGGGAATTTGCGGCACCTCTTGTCTTCCTTTAAGACAGAGTGGTGCCACTGTGTTTTTTGTAGCAAAATATGTGGTGTCATGTGGGTAACGCCCTTCCTGAAAGGGAGAAGTGCATTACCCTATGGGCGCATTTTAACCTTGCATAAATGCCCCCAAAACCCTAAAAATGGCATGGAATTGAAAAATAAAACAATGAAAATCTTGGAAATGATCTGAGGACTTACATGCAACTGACGAAACTGAAAAATGGACGATCGATGGCCCTAGAATCTTCAGCTGAAATATGCACACAAAAAGGCCCTAAATTGCTCTCCAAATGGTAAAAGTAAAAATGACAAGTATTTTTACTATTTACTAGTTTATATTAAAATGTTTTTGGGTTTTATTTCTTTATTTTTATTATTTTATTAAATATTTTCCCT
This sequence comes from Pseudotsuga menziesii, assembly GCA_001517045.1. Taxonomy (NCBI): domain Eukaryota; kingdom Viridiplantae; phylum Streptophyta; class Pinopsida; order Pinales; family Pinaceae; genus Pseudotsuga; species Pseudotsuga menziesii. The sequence goes on along the minus strand of LPNX010884202.1, from coordinate 246,555 downwards.
CAAACAACCTATAAGGCCTAGTTTTTATTATTTTTGGAGCCTAATGGTCATTTTAAGTCTTGCAGGGCATGGAGAAACTGAAGTTTTGGTTATGAATTAGTTTGTTTTTTATTTTTTCGTCCTCGCACAAAACATAAAAATCTCTTGAGCACTATTTTCGAAATCTTAGTCGTGTTCGTTAAACCTAGTACTAAAGTTCAGAGTCAAATTTTGCTTATTTTTCAGGCTCATTAAACTCTTTTTTCGCGAAAAGAAACTCTAATGGAGTCTTCTTTAAGCTCTTTTTGGACTCCTAAAATGTGAAAAGATTGCCGAGTGAACTTGTCTTCTTCACGCTTGTAAAAGAGCTTGAAGAGTTGTATTTTCGATGGTATTTTACCTATTTTTCAGTTTGGATTGACTAAATTACGAAAAAGGAATACTTTTGTAATTGACTAGAAGAGTTCTCTAAGGTATTATTTTATACTTTTTTCGGGCCTCAAAGACTAAATCATGTGAAAAAGGACATTTTGGAGTCTTCTTTTGTTTCGTTCAAACTCTCTAAATGTGAATGATACCAAGTTTACTTTCAATGGACTCGTTAAACTAAACATTGAGAGGCCCTCTTTTGGGAATGAACCCCTCATTTCTTAGGTTCATAAAACATGAGAGAATGGACTTATCCTATGATAAGCTATAATGAGTGTTTTTTACCCTCTTTGAACTCGTAAAAACAAAAGAGAGGCACTCATCAATCATGATGGGGAAAGTAAGGGAAGGGAACCACATCTCATTTACAGTAATGGCAATTTGCAGTCACCTTTGAACATGGCACTTGTCTGCATTTCATTTAGTCAATTGGGTATTCAAATTGCTTCCGAGTCAATCCACTTTCATGAGTCATGTCACTCCTTTGAGTCTTCCAAAGAGTGCATTGTCCATCGTTGCATTATGTCTTGGTATCCACATGGTAAAGTCAATGCTTCCATGTCTTTGGTCGTGCCACCTAATGTTTATAAAAAAGTCATGTTGAGAATTTGCATTTGCAGTCAAAACTACCTATTTGTCAGTTACCTTTGAGTCAGTCCTATGGTTACATCATACTCAAATTCCAGAACTTTGTTCCAAGTTTCGTGTCATTGATGTAGGATTCATCATGGCCCTCCTTCGATGAGACTATTCCTGTCGACTCCAGCTCACCATCTAGGAATTAGTCTTAGAAACAAAGTAGTACCTTGAGATTTGTATGCATCAATGATAGATCCTCTTTCTTTTGACATGGGTTTACATCATTGACCTTTGATCGAAAGATTCAACTGAGTGCTCGACATCAAATAATCTATTCACATTCGGGAGATTGTACTAAGGTACCTTGGGAATAATCGACATCAATGGTGATCTCCCTCGCACTTGTTAACAGTTCTCATCATTGGTCGGTAATCAGGTGGTTTTTACCGTGTTCGACATCAATACATTGTAATCAAATGGATATAATTGTACTTTGTTGAAGACTAGATGAAGACCCTGGGTATCTGTTAAGCGCTCATTGCTTTCCCCAGGTTGTGATGGAATATTTGTATGAGTCCTAGCATGGATCCACATTTTTATGGTTGTGGCTATGATCAAACTTGAGTCTGAATGACATAAATCTACATTGTATGTTTGGTAGTTATGTCCAAGTTTGAGTCCTCTTCACATGGATCTACACTGTATTTTAGTAGCCATGGTTGTCTGTACTTCACATGGATCTACTTTGTATTGGTCCACAACCATGATGAGATTCATATAGATCTGAATCAAAGTGTTGATATACTGCAGTATGAGCTCTGTTGATTGAATATCTCCGATCAGTGAAATCTTGCCTTGAAGCGATAACTTGTTCTAACAAAGCTCTCACCTATCCTATGCCTCAAGCCTCATGCTTTGGGGGGGATTTTGTTATACATATTTCTTGTTATCATCACATACCGAGAACAAAAAATTATAACTTTCCTCCATCTCCCAAGTGATGAAGTTGAATTTGGACTTGGATCAGTGTTTTTAAGCTTTTGTCCACCACCGCACTTTCTCTGTGGAAAAAGCGTGTTACCTAAGTCAGTAAGGCATGTTTTCCATGCAAAAAAAGTGGTGCAACTGCCACATTCCTTTTTATAATGAGTGGTTCCCTATTGGTAATGCTCTGTCATAGTTGAAAAAGAGTGGTGCTCAAGTTTTAAAGCTAAAAAGAGAAGCTTCATGAAGCTTCTTGAACCTCAGCTTCGTGGCAACATAATCCCTAGACTCTTACACCACCTGGACTCGATATCCCCCCTTGTAGCATCTCCCTTCCACTTCATCCACCATTTTCTCAACCATCCCTATCCTTCCATGGCTATAAATCTTGGCTCATTCCCCATGGGCAAGGGAACGAAGATTATGCTACAACACCAAAATCCTGTCCAAATATAGTCGAGGAGAGTAAAGCACTAGGTGCACAAGTTGAAGCTTTGGAGGCAAGATCTAGCTTGAGATGAGATCTATCAACACTAAGGATCTTGGTTGTAAATTCTCTCTATTATTCTTTTAATGCAATGAAAGTTCCTTTCCCATAAATCATATTGTGTATTAATCACTAGTTTTATTATCGAATTCCTTAGTCATCGATATAGGAGTATAGATCATACTTGGTACTTTTAATCTTGTATGTTTTTGTGGTGTTCTTTCTTGCAAGTGAATGTGTGGAGATCCACCATTCTAGAAGACTGGTACATTACATTGTATGACATGTGAAATATCCATTCCAAGCATCTACCAATCTTAAGGGAAGTGCTTATGATTGTTGTAACTCATTTGTTCAAGATATAAGGACTTTAGGCTAGGGAAACAACTTCTGTCTGCATGAGGTGAGAATTTCCAGCAACAATGCTAATTGATGTTGAAGATTGATCCAAAATTTGGCATACTAATGAAGAAAATGGATCGTTCCATTCCTCCTCCAGAAAGAAGAAACAAAAGCAACATTCAACAGATCAAAATAAGATGGAAAGGTTCACATGCACAGTCCCAGGATGTTGATGCACAGAAGAACAATGATTCTTCATGGTTACTCCACGGAGTTGTAAATTACAACAAAATTTTATAAGTTTTAACCCATAGAAGAAAATTTCCTCTTAAGCATAACTTGTTTTCCTGATTCACTGCTTATTTTGAGGGGGGGTTTTCCCATGAGGATTTTCCCATTTACCTTAGTTTATTAAGCAACTTTTATTTCTTTCAGATTGTATGGGTGACTTTTGGCCTAGTTTCCAGGGCTCAAGTTGTCCAAGTTAGGATTAAGGGGGGCTGTTAGGATTATTTAATTCTCCCTTGACCAAATGTAGTATAATTTATCATCATGACTAATTTAGGAGTCATTTACTAGAGTTTGGTGCCACCATAAATATTGGTGCCATTGGTGCCACCGATTCCAATCCCTACATTCTAGGAGCCACTCTGAGTGCCACTAGTAAACTCCATCAGTTGGTTATGGTAGGTAGGCAATTATGCTGAGTCAACCTCTAGTTACAATCAATTGGATCACTCTCAGGTAGTCTAGCGCCAGTTTTGCATGTCTGCATGGGGAGTGGCACCTTTTCCACCTACCTCATCAGTTAAATGATTGTAGAACTGATTTAGACATCTGGAGTAGACTAGTGAGCTCCAACAGTGATTTAGACACACCTAGTTAGATATTCAGTCAACTTTAGTTATCTATTCAGTGGGCTTGAACTGGTAGATTTGAATCCTATCCATGGCATTTGAATTCTATTTATTGTATAATCATTGTATTATTCATTGAATGAATGGAGATTAATGTTGTAATTATCTGATCAATTCTTATTAGATTTGTCTCAAGTTTGTCTTGTTCAGTGTAGTACATTGTATTTTATATTCTAGTGCATAATTCTACTTCTCAATTGCTCTCATTTGTCGATAGATCAATGGTTCACAAATTTAACAAATTCTTGATTATATAAGGATGCATTCGCATGAAAAAATTATTTCTCCAAACAAACATATTCTACTATGTAATGCCCCATCTATAGCTAACTCATATAGTAGTCATAATAATTTGAGACCATCTTAGATGAATAGATGATTGATACTGAATTGTAAGTAATTGCATACAGCTTATTATTTGAGACATGGTGTGTGTATGACAAGAGGATATGCTATTGATAATGTGGTGAATGTATGCGTAATGCAGCTTAGAACAATGGAGGCGATGTAACTACACTATTGTTTCTCTCGTACACCTTCTCTAGAATTATGTTTTGGGAAATTTTGGCTAGCATGAATATGAAGTATTCCATTAAGAGAGAGCATAACTTATATGGCCTAAAGTAATTTGATATATGGATCTTGAAATATAATCGATTTCATATGCTAATGATGATGTTGTGCTTTTCAGTATTATCGATGGTTTGTCATGTGTGACATGAATACTCATAAGTATATATGGATTCCATATCAAATCAAGATAAGGAGACCTGGGATGAGGCCGAGATGTGGGTTATTTCCATATATGAAATGTTGTTTATAATTATGATTGTTGTTTATGATATTGGATAGAACTATTTTATGTGGTGTCTCTAGATGTGTGCAGAGAGAGACAAGGAAACAATTGCCAAATAAGCTTACAGATGGGAAAAGGGTTGTATGAAGAGTTGATTACCATTAAGGATGAGGCGATATAGGTTTCCTATTCCTTCCTCCTAGCACTCCTCCTATGTAATGGAATGAAAAACACATTATATGTTTTTTCCCAGAGGTTACACATTGTTGTGAGGGTAGGCCGTGGATTTGATCATTCAATAGGATCTACTGAGGGCTTGCGATAAGATGTTGATCCTTATTCTTAGTGACCATTAGTCTCTCACTAGTGGTAAATGAGTTTGGTTAGTTTTAAGTCCCAACCAAAATACCATCCCTCATCATTGGAAAATATATACTTGAAGTACATGCATGAGTATGGCACCCTTGATACATACCAATAAAATACCATCCCTCATCATTGGAAAATATATACTTGAAGTACATGCATGAGTATGGCACCCTTGATACATACCAATAAGTATTACTTGAAGGGAATGAAGAGGCATGGAACCTTGGTATAAATGTCCCATATGTGTATATTTAGTAAGATAAGTCTCCTCTATCATATGTACTTTATTAACATAAAAAATAAGTTGAAATTGCAAGAATAGTCATATAGGCTTATACATATTTTTGTAAAAAGCAGAATAAAACTTATAACCTTTATAATTAAAAATGGACATGCATTTAGAAAGGTATTGGCAAATTAGAAATAAAACTTAGGTTTATTAAAATGGAAATAGAAATTTAGGTACGCCCACTCAATGAGGAAAGATAAACTGTAACCCTTAATGAGTAAACAATGTTAAGGAATGAATTAAAGTGGGATTGGAAAATGGTAATGAATAATTAAATAATATTAAATTCACCAAAGGATTTATGTGAAGAAGTAATGTGCATGAAATGAATTAAAATAAATAAATTAAAAGACAAATTAGTTACTTGAGTTAATCCATAAATCAAGGAGAAGATTGAGGTACCCAGGAAATATCAAGGAGTAAATTTAGGAGAGAATCATGTTCGCTGAAATTAATTGAATGTAAATTAAATTTAAATGGAAAAGGGGTAATTATTTTTGCAAGCTATAAAGACGAAGATCAAGTGCACATCTAAGAGAAATTATTAAAAGGATATTATGGGTGAGGCTAAACATATTTTAATTTAATTAAAAAGGTGAATTACATGTACAAAAGGATAACACATGTAATGATGAATAATATTAATTAAGGAACTACATAAAAGAGGACAAGTGGAATGAACATCAAATGATATAAAAGGACGGAGGATTGGGCTCGAGAGGATGCCTTCTTCCATCCTCTGGTTATGGTTGTTCTATTATTGATAATTTTGTATGATGAGATCGTGTTGTGTTTGGTCAAAAGATTGTGTTGAATTTTGGAGGTGAGGACCTCAAATGCTCTAGAGGAGATACATAATCCATATGATAGTGTTATACTCTTTCATACAGCTTGATGCAATTTGGGGTCCATCGGGAATCATATCACCCATAGGGAGTTGGTAGGGTGGTAGTATAGTAAGATTATCATGTATTTGCAAAGAAGACTTGAAGTAAGCTAGGAGCCAAAGAATAATCAAGGGAGGATCTTCTACAACTGTTGGGGAATGGTATGTCAATATGAAAATTTGAGATATTCAATTGTTTAAATAAGTTTAGGCACGTATTTCAATAGTTAATAGTTATGGGTCTCATAATTTTTTTTTATTGCTACCATTATAATTTTTGTTATTGTCTCATATAGTAAGCACTGGATTGTATTTTCCTTTAATGAGAAATTTTGACTCTATATTGGGTGAAATATTTTTTATTGGTTGGGTGTTTTTCATTTTTTGAGGTTAGTATTGTGCATTGGCACGGATATCCCCTCAAAATAGGGAGAATTTTTTTTTTGGGGGGGGTTTGGGGCAGGGGGGGATGATCACAGTGAAATTAGGGACATCAAAATAATGTTTCACCTGATGAATTGGAAGATGCAGGGAATGAAGAGGTCCATTGACTATGTTTTATCCTAATTGCTAACAAGACAAGTTAGAAAACACAGAAAACCGTAAATTCGATAGTGATTATGAGATGCACTTTAACATAATCTTGGTATTACTGAAGAGGTTAGTCTCACATTGGTCATTTTGTTACAATTTGAAACACCCGAATGAAATCTAACCCCTATAGAGAAAGAAAGAGGACTAGGTCCTGCTCCAGATATGTAGCATTATTATGTGATTTCATCGATAAAGAACCTTCCAATTATGAAGAAGGGGCAGAACAAAAAGAATGGAAGGATGCTATGATCGAAGAGTATCAATCGATCATGAACAATGATGTTTGGGATGTTGTCCCAAGCCCAGAAGGGAAGTTTGTTGTAACTTCCAAATGGATCTACAAGATCAAGAATGCTGTAGACGGTAGCATAGAAAAATATAAAGCAAGATTTGTTGCTTGTGGTTTCTCCCAAAAAGAAGGAATAGATTATGAAGAAACTTTTGCACCTGTAGCCAGATACACTTCCATCAGATCAGTACTTGCTCTGGCTGCAGTGATGAAATGGAAGATACACAATATGGATGTCAATACTGCTTTCTTGAATGGTGTAGTAGAAGAAGAAGTGTATGTGGAGCAACCACTCGGTTTTGAGACACATGACAAGGAGTCTCATGTGTGTAGATTGAAGAAATCCCTGTACAGTTTGAAACAGGTACCCATGACATGGTACATCAGAATTGAAATCTTTCTATCCAGTGTGGGCTTTACCAAGAGTAAAGCAGATTCCAACCTTTACTACAAGGCTGAAGATGGAAACCCAGTGATTCTCCTACTGTATGTAGATGATCTTTTTGTAATAGGTATGGATGGGCTGATTGTTGATACGAAGAGGAAGCTTGCTCCCGAGTTCAAAATGAAGGACTTGGGTATGATGTATTATTTTCTAGCCATGGAGGTGTGGCAGAATGCGGATGGAATCTCCCTCGGACAAGGGAAGTATGCAGTAGAGATCCTGAAGAGGTTTGGGATGATGGACTGCAAGGCCATGACCACACCTATGGCATCGAACCTGAAGCTATTGAGTTATGTTTCATCAGAAGCGGTTGATGCTACGATGTATCGTCAGATGATTGGGTCCTTGATGTACCTGCCGAACACAAGACCAGGTATTTGCTTTGTTGTGAACACCTTGAGCCAATTCTTGACAGATCCGAGACATGTTCACTTGATTGCTGCAAAGCATATTCTGAGGTACCTGAGGGGTACAGTTGATTATGGGTTCAAGTATGAGGCGAGTTAGAAGATTAACCTAGAGGGTTATGTTGATTCAAATTAGGTAGGCAGTTCCATCTATAGGAAGAGCACTTCAGGGTGTTGCTTCAGTATGGGATTAGGTGTGATCTCTTGGTTTAGCAGGAAGCAATCCTGTGTGGCACTGAGTACAGCTGAAGCAAAGTATGTCATAGCTTGTTTAGCTAGTTGTGAGGTAGTATGGCTAAGGAAGCTACTGTCTGATTTATTTGATCTCCAGTTGGATGCTACTTGTATATATTATGACAACCAGAGTTGTGTGAAGTTGTCGGAGAACTCGGTGTTCCATGACAAGTCGAAGCATATCGAGATCAAGTATCACTATATCAGGGATATGGTGCCGAGGGGAGCAGTGAAGTTCTAGTATGTTTCGACAGACGAACATATAGCTGATGTGTTGACAAAGCCATTAGCCAGAGTGAAGTTTGAGTACTTCAGGGAGAAGCTTCATGTTCTCTAGATCAAGGTTCCTTCCAACGGTAAGTGATGAGTCCATGAGCCATTCTGACATGGTGAGAGGATTGGTTCCTTCCATGGTCAGATGTAAGGGCTGATCCATTCTGTCATGGTGAGTAGATTGGTCCTTCCATGTCAAATGTGAGTGCTGAGCCATTCTGATGTGACTTTAGGATTGGTTCCTATGTGATCAGATATAAGGGCTATTGCCATTCTTTGAATGGAGGTACCAGGTCAATTACCAGGAAAACTCAGTCTGGGACTGAGGGCCATTTTGATATGACTATGAGATGTGTTCTCACATGATCAGATATGAGTGCATGGCCATTCTGAAGTGATTGAGGTATGTGTTCCCACTTGATCAGATATAAGGGCTGTTGCCATTCTTTGAATGGAGGCACCTGGTCAGTTACCAAGAATCCTCAGTCTAGGACTGAGAGCCATTCTGATTTGATTGTGGGATTGGTTCCCACATGATCAGATGTAAGTGCAGAGCCTTTCCATAGATGATAGTAGGTGTTTCCTATCATGCTGGTGGATGTGAGTGCTGGCCTTTCCACAGATGATAGTAGGTGTGTCCTATCATGCTGGTGGATGTGAGTGCTGCGCCTTTTCACAGATGGTAGTAGGTGTGTCCTACCATGCTGGTGAGTGTAAGTGCTATGCCTTTCTACAGATGGTAGTAGGTGTGTCCTACCATGCTAAAGGATGTGAGTGCTGTGCCTTTCCACAGATGATAGTAGGTGTGTCCTATCATGCTGGTGAATGTGAGTGTCGTGTATTTTCACAGATGATAGTAGTTGTGTCCTATCATGCTGGTGAATGTAAGTGCTAGGCCTTTCTGACATGACTGGATTGGTTCCTATCATGGTCAGATGTGAGTGCTGGGCATGCCTTTCTTACATGGTGTTGGATGTGTTCCTCTCATGGTCAGATGTAAGTGTTGGGTGGGCCATTCTGACTTAGGGTCAGATATAAGCGTTGAAGAAGACCTACATGGAGGCTAAGCCTACAACCAACATGAAAAAGGGCTGGCTTTGTAGAAATTCCTGTGACGAGAAGAATCATGAGATAGCATCCGTGATGATCCAGTGATGATGATCCAACAATGATGATCCAGATCCAGTGATGATCCAGATCCGATGATGAATATGACTTGAAGATGAAGATAAATTGAAGATGAAGATGACTTGAAGATGAAGATGACTTGAAGATGACAAGGACTTGATGACGATCCAGATGATACAGAGAAGAAGACTTGTGCTGATAAATTGTGTCGAGAGAATACCTTCCTATTTAAGAGAGAGTGTTGATGTAATTGTAACTTCGGAATGTATTCACTTGTATTTCTTATGTATTGTACCCCGATGTTTATTCCAGGAGGTTTCTATAATGTACTTGAGTCATGTCATGCCCCGATGCTCCTATCAGGAGGTTCGATAATGTAAACAAGTTATGTCAAGTCATTGTGGGTAACCCTCCTATTGGTCAAGGGTCATAGTCCCTGCAGTTCAGGGGCACTAGGGTTATTAGACTCTCCTAGAGAAGTCGACCCTAGTAGGTTATTGTTAAGTCAGGAATTAGTATAAATCGAGAGTGAGCCTCTCTATTTATCACACACTCACAGCTCACACTCAGTTGTAGCGCATAGATGAGGAAGAAGAAGGCACTAGGGCTAGGAAGAAAGAGGCTACTACTGTCGGGAGATCATCTTACTATTTTGGGGTTTTACTTTTGGTGCTGATTCTATCTCCGAGGAAGTTGCAGGGTTTTATCCATTTATGGTTTCCCCGAGGAAAAACACTGTGTTCATTGCCTCTTGTGTTTGATTGTTGTTCTTGTTATTCTCTTAGTTAAAGATCCTAATATAATGCTAGATTAATGTTAAAAATCTAACAAGAACCATGCCAGAAAGCCACACCCAACACTCACATCTGACCAAGGGAGGAACACATCTGAAACCCATGTCAGAAAGGCCCAACACTCACATCCGACCTCATCTTGTCAGAAAGGCTCTGCACTTACATCCAACCTCATCTTGTCAGAAAGGCTCTGCACTTACATCCGACCTCATCTTGTTAGAAAGGCGCTGCACTTACATCCGACCTCATCTTGTCAGAAAGGATCTGCATTTACATCTGACCTCATCTTGTTAGAAAGGCTCTGCACTTACATATGACATCATCTCGTTAGAAAGGATCCTCACTTACATCCAACCTCATCTTGTCAGAAAGGCTATGCACTTACATCTAACCTCATCATGTCAGAAAGGCTCTGCACTTACATCTCGCCTCATCATTCAGAAAGGCGCTACACTTACATTCGACCTAATCATGTCAAAAATGCTTTGCACTTACATTTGACCTCATCATGTCAGAAAGGATTTGCACGTACATTCGACCTCATCATGTCAGAAAGGCTTTGCACTTAGATCCGACCTCATCATGTCAGAAAGGAGCTGCACTTACATCCGATCATGTGGGAACACATCCCACAATCACATCAGAATGGCTCTGCACTGATCATGTGGTAACACATCCCACAACCACATCAAAATATCTCTGCACTAATCATGTGGTAACACAACCCACAATCACATCAGAGCATCTCTTCACTTATATATGATCATGTGGGAACACATCCCTCAATCACATCAGAATGGCTCTGCATTGATCATGTGGGAAAACATCCCACAATCACATCAGAATATCTCTGCACTGATCATGTGGTAACACAACCCACAATCACATCAAAGCATCTCTGCACTTACATATGATCATGTGAAGCTTGACCTTCCACCATGTCAGAAAGGCCAACAGACACTTCAATTCCCTTTGGAGGGAACCTTGATTTAGAGAACACCAAGCTTCTCCCTGAAGTACTCAAACTTTACTCTGGCTAATGGTTTGGTCAGTACATCAGCTATCTGCTCATCTGTCACAACATATTGGAGCTTCACTGCCCCTCTCTGCACCATATCCTTGATATAGTGATACTTGATCTCAATATGCTTTGAATTGCCATGGAACACTAGGTTCTCCGACAACTTCACACAACTTTGGTTGTCACAATATATACAAGTAGCATCCATCTGGAGATCAAATAAATCAGACGGTAGCTTTCTCATCCATACTACCTCACAACTAGCCGAACAAGCTACAACATATTCTGCTTCGGCTGTACTCAATGCCACACAAGATTGCTTCCTGCTAAACCAAGAGATCACACATGATCCCATACTGAAGCAACACCCTACAGTGCTCTTTCTATCAATGGCACGGCTTGCCCAATACAAATCCACATAACCTTCCAGGTTAATCTCTACTGCATACTTCCCTTGTCCCAGGGAAATTCCATCTGCATTCTGCCATAACTCCATGCCTAGAAAATAGTGCATCATACCCAGGTCCTTCATTTCTAACTCGGTAGAAAGATTCCTCTTTGTATCAGCAATCAACCCATCCTCACCTGTCACAAATAGATCATCTACATACAGTAGGAGTATCACTGGGTTCCCTTATTCAACCTTGTAGTAAAGGTTGGAATCCTCTTTACTCTTGGTAAAGCCCAAATTGGATAGGAAGCTGTAAATTTTGTCGTACAATGTCCTGGGTGCCTGTCCCATACAGGGATTTCTTTAACTTACACACATAAGTCTCTCTGTCATGTGTCTCAAAACCGAGTGGCTTCTCCACATATACTTCCTCTGCTACTACACCATTCAAGAAAGTTGTCTTAACATCCATCTAGTGTACTTTCCACTTCATTACTACAGCTAAAGCAAGCCCTGATCTAATGGAAGTATATCTAGCTACAGGAGCAAAAGTCTCTTCATAATTTATTCCTTCTTTCTGGGAGAAACCACGAGCCACAAATATTGCTTTATATTTCTCTATGCTACCATCTGTAGCATGCTTGATCTTATAGATCCATTTGGAAGTCACAATAGACTTCCCCTCTGGTCTTGGGACAACATTCTTCATAATCGATTGATACTCTTCGATCATAGCATCCTTCCATTCTTTCTTTTTTTCCACTTCTTCATAATTGGAAGGTTCTTTATCAATGAAGTCACATAATAGGGCTGCATAACCGGAGCAGGACCTGGTTCTTTTCCTCTCTCTGTGTATTTCTTCTAGAGCCCCATATCTTTCTACACCTTGGATAGCTTCTCATACCCAAGCAGGTTTCCTTTTGTGAGGATTCTTCTCGTGAGGTGGATCTACAGGTTCTTGAGGTTCTTCCATTTCTCGATCTTCTTCTAAAATTGCTTCATTCATGGTTGTGTCATGAATTCTGGGTACTTCTATTTCTTCAGGTTCTTCAGCAGGTCTCTTTCTGGATTTGTTGTAAGCTGAGTCTTCATCAAATGTTACGTCCCTGCTGATGTCGATCTTCTTGAATACTGAGAAGTATATTCTGTAATCCTTCAAGTTTTTAGAGTATCCCACAACTATACCCTTCCTTCCTGAAGGATCTAACTTTGTCCTCTTTTCTTTTGGAATGTGAATGTACAGTGTACACTAGACAACCAAATATTCTGAGATGATTGACTTCTGGTTTCTTGCCGAAAAACACTTCTTCAGGTGTTTTGTTCTCGAGTACTCTATGTGGAGTACGGTTCTGTACATACACAGTTGTTCTAGTAGCTTGTGCCCATAGATGCATGGGAATGATCTTAATAATGAAGCATTGCTCTTGCAACTTCCATGATCATTCTATTCTTCCTTTCTGCAACCCCATTCTGTTGTGGATTATATGGAGTGGTAGAATCCCTCTTAATCCTTGAATCTCTGCATAATTCCTTGAATTCATTTGATGTGAATTCTCCGCCATTTTCTGATTAGAAAATATTGATGTTCTTTTCTGTGTAGTGTTTGATCAAGGCCTTGAATTCCTTGAACTTGCTGAATACTTCATATTTGTTCTTCATGAAGTATATCCATGTCTTCCTAGAAAAATCATCAATGCAAGAAACATAGTATACATACCCGCTTAATGAACTGGATGACATCGAACTGCATACATTAGAGTGAATGATTTCCAAGATTCCTTTAGCCTTGCTTTCGCTACTTGGAAATGTATTCTTTGTGTTCTTTCCTTTTGCACATCCCTTGCATAGTCCTTCATGTTTTGCTTGTATTTTTGGAAGACCTTCAACAACTTTGCTTGCAAGTGGTAGTGCTCTGTAATGCACATGTGCAAACCTTCTATGCCAAAGTTCATTTGGTTCTATTGAGTCATAAATCAAATCTTGTTCTAGTTGGACTTTTAATCTGTATAGTCCTCCCTATTGTTCTCTAATTACTACTGCATCGTCAATAGTCTTTCCTTTTGGCCACATGATGACTTGGACATCTATAAATGCAACTCTTATGCCTTTTGCATCTAAAGCAGAGATGGAGAGAAGGTTCTTCTTTAGTCTTGGTACAAATAGGAAATCCTTCATTTTCATAGACTTTCCAGAGTCTAATTTGTAGGAGGATTCTCCACTACCTTTTATTGGATATTGGTAGTCATCCCCAAGTTTCACCTTGTGGGGTGATTCATGTTCTGATAGTTTCACAAATGATTCTTTGAATCCCATCATGTTTTTGGAAGCCCCACTATCTATAAGACAATCATTGCTTCCATAAGTGATGTTTCCCATGAGAGCGGAAATCAAAACATATTCTTCATCACTTGAGGAATCATCACTTTCTTGTTTGATTCTCTTCTTGGAAGTCTCATCATCTTCTGTAGCATGAGCATGATGTCTTTTCTTGTTTCCCTTCCTTTTGTGAGATCTATCTTTGTTTCTAGGATGATCTCTTGCAAGGTGTCCTCTTTCATCACATGTATAGAAAATTAACTTAGACAAATCTTTGTTAGACTTTCTAGTGTTACTCTTCTGGTGAGAGTGCTTACCTCTATGATGGTCTGTTCTGCTTTTCTTTGATTGCTATGAGAGCTTGATCTTCACTTCCCATATTTTCTTCTCGTGCTAATATTCGAGCTTATTCTTGTGAGAATTCCTCCCATAGTCTGCTAAACTTGACTAGCTTCTTTCTGGCACATATCCCTTGAATGAAAGAGTCCCATGCCCTAGGGATACCATTCAAGGTGGTCATAACAATTTCTGCATTCTCTACTTCTTCATATACCGCTTCTAGTTGTTCCTTGATCTGAGAGACCCTTGTAAAGTAAGACTGGATGGTCTCCGAATTCTGGATCTTTACATTCTTCAATTGGTTTCTTAGAGTCATATTTCGGTTTATGTTCTTCCCTTCAAATAACTTGGTCAGGGCATCAAACATCTCTTTAGTTGTCTTTAGAGAGGACACCTATGGTATGAGATGATCCTTGATTGAATCAGTAATAATCCTCTTTGCCATGACCAATTTATTCTTGTGTAAGGCCTTAGCCTCATCTCCATCTGGAACGGGAACCTCTTCATTGATGTAAGAGTCCAACAAATTTTCTTACAGGACCAGGGAGATCCAGGTTAAGATGTTGGAACTGGATCTAGAGCTGAATTTCTGCAGAGATGGTTTTCTGGTTTAGGAGCAGATTAGGGTTTGGATTTCTCGGAGTTCTACCCAACCAAAAACTTTGATCTTGATATCTAAACTTTGGTTTTGGTGAGGAGATCAATCCATGCCTGGGCTCACTCAAAAATTCCACTTCTGTGGAAATCCCTAATATCTGGCAGTAGTGTCGGGTCAAAAACTGAAAATGCTCAGAATCAAATTCTGCTTCAATAGAAATATGGGCCCTAGAGAGGAGAGTCAGCCCAACCTCCTTTTGCTGAAAATTTGTGGAGAGAGATCCAAAAAGTAGGAAGCCCTAGCTTTAGTAGATGCACAGTGTCTCCTTCTCAGGTTAGCTCTGATACCATGTTAGATTTTTAACAATTAAGCTATATGATCTTAGGATCTTATCTGAGAGAATAACACGCACAACAATAAATCACAAGAGACAATGGACACAAAGATTTTCCCCCGGGAAACCATAAAGGAGAAAACCCCACAACTTCCTTAGAGATAGAATCAGCACCAAAAGTAAAACCCAAAGACAGTAAGATGATCTCTCGACAACAGTAGTCTCTCTCTCTTGTCCCAGCTTCTTCTCTCTCTCTCAGTTATGTGCTACAACTGAGTGTAAGTGAATGTGTGTTAAATAGAGAGGTTCCCTCTCTATTTATAATAATTCTTGACTTGACAATAAATCACTAGGGCTGACTTCTCTAAGAGAGTCTAATAACCCTAGGCCCCCACAACTATGAGAACTTTGACCCTTGATCAATAAGGAGGGTTATACTCTATGACTTTACATGAATTTTTTACATTATTGAATCTCCTGATCGGAACATCGGGGCATGACATGACTCAATTACATTACAGATACTTCCCAGAATAAACATCGGGGTACAATACATAAAATATACAAGTGAATACATTGTAAAGTTACAAATACATCAACACTTCCCAATACTTGCTATAGATTAGTATATAATCAAAGAATACTGATAGAAATTTTCTAAGGAAAGGCTTGAAAATAGAACTCATCGAACCTTGAAATGTGGAAGGCATATTTGTTAGACAAAATGGCATGACTAAAAATTCACAGTGACCTTCATTATTTATCAATGTTGTTTTGGGGATATCTTCATCCTTCATTCGAATATGATGATACCTGAAATGAATATCCAACTTTGTGAAGACAACTACTCCATGTAATTTGTCTAACAATTCGTCAATGATGGGCATGGGAAACTTATATTTAAAGGTGATATTGTTGAGCCCTCTATAACCAGGAAACATATGCCATGATCCATCTAGATTGGGTACCATTACCACTGGTGCAGAGTAAGAATTTTGGCTAGGCCTAATTATGCCATCCTCTAACATTTCAACAACCATACACTCAATTTCACTCTTTTGGGTATAGGGATATCGGTAAGGTCTGATGTTAGGAGGAACAATGCCCGCAATCAAGAGGGTAGCATGATCAAAGTCACAAATAGGTGGAATACCTTTGGAAATATCTTCAAATACCTTGGAATTCTTATTAATGACCCTTCGGAGATATGGGGAGATAGGTAACTTTGAGGTTTGGACAATATCTAATGAGCATAATTGTGCAACTACACCTTGATGTCCCTTTTTTAACAAATGTTTCATACCATTAGAGCTTATCACCTTGCTTGGTTTTCCTGTGATACCATTTAACTCATATTCTTTACCTTCCCATGAAAATTTCATTAAAACATTTTGAAAATTAAAAGCCATTGTTCCCAATGATTGTAACCATTGGACACATAGGACAACATAAGCACCTCCCATTGGGATAGCAATCATTGGAATTTTAAAAACATATTCCCCCATAGCCAGATTGATATTATCGCATTTCCCTGAGCAATTTATAGTTCCTCCATCTACAATCATTACTTGAAACTCTGGTGCTGGATAACAAAGCAATTAAGAACTTTGGCTAACTTACAGTGAATGAAATTATGAGTACTACCATAATCAATCAACACTGTTACCTTATTTGTTTTGATGTATCCTTCGATATTGAGAGTTTGAGGAGTGCTAATTCCAACCAATGCATGACAAGATATGGTGGGAGTAATTTCTTCTGAAGTAGCCTCTTCCATTTCTTATGGAGTCGCCTCTTCTTGAGATGCTTCCTCTTCTTTTGCTTCTTCCTCTTCCCAAGCTATGTAGAATAATTTCTTATCATTTCACTTATGTCCCTTACTATACTTGATGCCACAATTAAAGCGAAATCATTTTTCTCTTCTTTCATGTAGTTGTTGGGGTGTCAATGTTTGTGGTGGTTTAGAAGAAAGAACATTATTTTCTCTATATGTGTTGGAGAAGGCCTTTCTAGTAGTCATTTCCATATTTTTATTTTCAACCTTTCTTTCCATCATGAAATCCTTCTCTAGGGATGCTGGTTCAAAGAGACACACCTAATGTTGAATGTCATCTTTCAAGGTTCCAATAAAGAGATCTAACAAATTATCTTCTGAAATATTCTTCACTTTGAGACTTAGCTGCTGAAATTGCTTGATGTGCTTTGTAACTGAACCTTTTTGCTTGAGATTTACCAAATGACTGAAGAAGGTGTTTCTATTTATATCCCCATAATGTGTAATCAATTTTTATGTGAATATAGACAAAGATATAAAAGAGTCCTTTTTACGGTCACATAGTCATTGGTACCATACTAATTGATCAGGTTCTAAATACAAGGATGCAATAGTTACTTTTGCATAGTGGGCACATAGTGTAGATCAAAGAATTGTTCCATCTGAAAATTCCACATTATTGGATCCTTTCCATCAAACTTTCTCATGTCAATATTGGGGATAAATTAGTTTCTTGGAACTCAATTAAACCCATGATGTTGTAGTGAATCATAAAATTTTGAGGACTCCAACTTCCTACTCTCCAATTGTTTTTCAATTTTCTCCAGATGTTACTAGAATAAGTCATATTTTTCCTCATCCTCTTCTTGAGTAGATAAATGAGGAATAAAGTTTTGTTTTATATCCTTCATAAAATCCTTAAATACTTGAAGATATTCTTTACTATCCATACCTTTGAGATCATCTTTAGTATCCATGTTCTTTTCCAATTTATCAAAGTCATCAATTTTCACATTTCCTTTAAATCATATCTTCCAACTTGAACACTCTAAAAGAAATGTATTCCATTTCATCGTATGCCGAGGATGAATCCTCTAGGGGTTTGAGTGGAGTATTATTCTTTCCACTTACTTTTGGAGGCATTTTGAACAATAAATGTATATCACACCCTAGGTTTTACTACAAATAGATCCTTCTACTAAAAACTATTCAAATGCAAAATGTTGTACCTTTTTCAAACCCTGATTGGAAGACCGTTTTAGGGACGACTTGTAACTAAGGTAAAATTTGAATTTAGACTCCTCTGAGTATGATAGTTTGTCCTGTAGTACCCTAATATTTCCTGTTTCCAATGCCATAGGTCTAACCTAATTTGGATGAACCAACAAGGAGTTATTACAAATATCCCAAAGCTTCTTATTTTTGGCCTATCTAGAGTATCACACCTGTACAGTATTCAACGTGTCCACTATTTTGTTTATATCACTGAAACTTCTACCAAAGATACCCTTGTCCTTATTATTTCATATGCAACTAGTCTCACTCAATTTGGATCTCGAATGCCTCAGATATTACATTTTTCCCAAGAACACATGTTTTAGACTAGGTTTAGGACTAGTAAAAAATGCTATATTCCTCCGCAATTATCTCTGAAACTGTAATCGATCAGGATCTGAATTTTTGACTGGAGATATTTCATCCTGTTTTGGAAGTGGGCTGTTAACCTCGATCTTTGAATCCTTGTAGAAAAATAATGTAGCAAAATTTTGAAGATGACTCGTTTTGCAGAAACCAGACCTGAGGAAAGAGCTCTTACAAGAAATGTTTTGCAACAAAGTCCCAGAAATTGCATAAAAAGAGCATAAATAGACAATAAGAGAGTAATCCATTCCTTAACAATGAATAACATATAAAAATATCAATCATATTCGAGGGAGGAACCTCCTTACACAATGTATTGAGTATACAAGACAAGATACTATGATGACTAACATGAGAATATATCCTTCTTGTTTATAGGAGATAAAGGTGTACAATAACAACTAATAGACCCACTAATAGACCCAATCCAACATATATAATATGTAATGCACCACACTATAGGGAGTAATGCGCCACATTATATGGTGTAATTTGTCATCATTAAGGGCTTAACACATTCAATGATTGGAAATAGTTGAAATAAGGTAATTGAATCATTTAAAATCACATGGAAGAATTTGGATGAGTTCTAAGGTTGACACTTAAGGGAAAATGATTTAGTCTCCCATAGGCCCCCTTTCCTCTTCCCCTCTATTGGAATCATAGCTCATCTATTCTCTTTACATAACCATCTTGGACCATTTTATTATTTATGCAACATAATATTACATATATTTCGAGTTAGCATGATAAGAGAACCATATGATCCAAATAAAATATATTTATCATACATTCCTAGACATTCACTAGTTGGGCCTTGGCCTTGAGCTCTGCAATAGGAATCCACACTAGCATATTGACATCATTTACATAATTTTGATTAAAATACATTCCAAGTAAAAAATTGGGGATATTACAATACCCCCCACCTTGGAATAACATTGTCCTTAGCATTCTCTTTATTTTCAACAAGGTTCCATGTCTTCTTTCTAGCTACAATTGCGATCCCTTTCTCTTCAATGCCTCTTTGTCTTGCTACTATATATCTTGTAGAACAAAGCTCAGTCATTCCTTTGGATGCCTTGGAACACTTATAAGGACTTTTAATGATACTTATTGTAATCATCAAAGGAAACACATGCTTGTTATAACCATTTTAAGTAACACTTGATCCATTAATAAATATTCAAGTTTCATAAATGAAGCGTGTATATTCATAACACAAGATAAAGTATGCAATAATCCCAATACTTATCTTCATGAATATCATCCAGCTTCACATGGATTCCATGGGCCTAATCAAACTTATTATCTTCTCTAACATGCCCAAGGTATCTACATATACCTCCAATTCCTTCTTGATCCTAAATAAAACATAACATAAATATCTCACTTACATTCATTAAAGTTGCCTCTTATTTCCAGTCACTCACCATTTAGGCTCTGGAATCCCCTTCACCAATTCATAGTTTCCTCAGGAGATCTGCCATTTTCCCAATATTTATTGCACAAGAAGAGTGTTGAATCATATGCCTTATTGCTATGGCATCCCACTAGCAACCCTTAACATAACATAACTCATGGCTATCAATGAATCTCATAGGGTTCTAGTGTCATTATAAAAGCATTATCCCTTAGCTTTCAACAACCTTTATTTGTCCTCACTAAACAAATCTATCATCTCACTTGTATTACACACAAATAGTAACCAGGATATGACATCATAATAATTTCAATCATAAATTTTCAAATCTATTTCATTTAGAAACCATATTTCACAACCATGAGGTCCTCATAATAATTTTATCAATAAATTCAAACATGTTTCAAACATAAACTAGATTTTCCAAGCATGCGGTACTTCTCATGACATTTGGATATTGGAGGCCATATCACATGGTGTTCCTATAATGTGTCCTTTTGACATAATTCACAAAAAATCAAACAATCAATAACATTAATAACCAAATTCAAATCGGAATTTACAATTTTGTCTCCTACATAAATTGATTTATTTAACCATGATACCATCCGCATAATTTTTAGATTTTCTAAGCGGCAGAAATATGTCCCTTATGGTTTTACACTTGCTTCCACTACTTGGACATCCACCTATGATTCTATATCATCCAAATCGTCATTCACAATCATTAGCAAAAAATTCAAATATGGAATTTAAAAATATGTTCCCTACAAAATCAGATTTCACATCCATGAGATCCTTCTCATAATGTTTGGATTTTGTACATATTAGCTTCCAGCCTTTATTATTGACCTACACACATTTCTATGTCCAAGACAATTCTAACTGTGATCACAATTTTTCAATCATACAAATAAGTTATGAGTACCCATGCATATACTATTTTCATTGCAACATTTACAACAATCACTGAAGAGATCTCAAAATTATAAAAAACAATAATTCAAGTACTATCAACTATTAATATCTCAAATGAAAAGAAATACATTTACTTGTATGCATCATTAACACAATAAAATTGCAAGACACAATCACATTATCTACGAAATCAAATAAAACTTTAAATACTCATAATTACACAATCATATCCTTTCATCCAAATCTATCCTCACAATAGATAATTTTAGTATCCCATTAAACATGAATACCTTCTTAATGCAACTATTTCCCTTCTATCCATAGCAGCTCATGAAATGGTCTCAAAATTCCCAATAATTTTGTTATATAAGATATTAGCGAATTGCAATGAAATCAATATATCACAACCACGCATTCACACTATCAATATTAATATATGTACCCACACATCTGCATGATTAACCATGTATTTACATAATCCTTTAATGCACATAATTCACTTATGTAGATGCACTCAATGCACTCCAACACTGCTTTAAAACATGTTATTCCTACACATGTATCCTACCATGGTAAGTTGGACATTCTAGACAATGCTTCAATACAATATCCAACCATCTCCTCAATCACTTAGTTAAATATTTGGCTTCCCTCCTTCTTTACATGAACACAACATTGGGAGTTTACTCACTTCCTTCTTGTTGAAAAATAGGTTTCATCCTATATTAATATGAATAGGGAGTCCAAGGGATACTTGTGGATCATTAGAGGATTCAAAACCCAACACCCTCATAGTCTCACACATGACATGCTATTATTTCTTATAAATGCATTCTAAATTTTAAAAAAATAGATTGTATAAGGCTCATTTCCCTTACTACTCAATACCTCACCATATTCGATGGGATATAAGACACATAAATGCATTCAATATCACATACATACCATAAAATATGTCTAAAAGGATTCTTACCCAATCCCCTTTCAACACTCATGCAATCAACATAAATAAATTGTTACCTACATGCCTTCCTTCAACATTTTTTATGTTACCTATGTTGAACACGAAGAGATATTGAGAGGGTGGGGTGTATAAGTATCTAGCGCAACTTTAATAATTTACATAGTTTATCATCTCATATATTAAATACCAATACCAAATCAATAAAGAACAATGTGCACAAAGTATTTATAGAGAAACTTTGTATAAATATAATATTTAATTACATAGATTGCTTGGAGACACCAATATCCAATAGTGGTGTGAGCACCCACTCACAAACATTGTAGACACCAATCCCTTGTGCAAGCACCAACTTGCTATTTACAGACACCAACTAATGATGAGACTAATCCTCTTATGAGCATCAACTCACAATCAACGAGCACCATCTTGCACAGACAAGAAACAACTTTTCTGATATATGAGAACACCAATTCTCTTGAGAACCAACTCATATTTAAAAGTACCAACTGAGAACTCAATCTCTTGTCCTATCCCCTTCCTACCTCCCTAGAACATATACATATGTAATTATGTTCCACTATCACAATTTGTTTCGTGCTTCTTGATCTGCACACTCTATTCTTACGTAAGATCCTCAATATTCCTTTTCTATGCACACTGCTTCACAAATTCTATTGTATTATGTTGTTGCACAAATGCTCCTTGTAATATGCTATATTGAGCACCTGACCATGTCCTTTTCTTACCCTATATTTTGAGCTCTATTTTTTCTACAACTGTGACTTCAAATATGACTCAGTTCTGTATTGTAACACTCTTCTACCAATCAACAAGCCGTTGATTTCTCTTCCACCCCAGAGTAATACACACTCGTTCACACACCAAAAATCGTCGACCTTTTGTTCATTTATAATCATTCTAGCATAAATACTTATTTCGTTGACTCAATTTATTTGTCCATATGTAGGGGCTTCTCTACCTCGGCAACACCCCTTCTTCCTTTCTTCATGGTTAGATTTACCCAAATATTCGACTTGAACCAATCACGTCTCTTATTCTTTTGTCAATGTGTGATTTCACTAGTACAAAATGAGGAATTATCTACTACGTGACTAAAAATTCTAGTCACCATAGGTTTTTCAAGTGATTTACCACTAAATATGAGAAATTTGATTGACCCAACTATAAACGACTAAAATTAACGACTAATTTAGTCACTAGTAAACAATTATGACTAGATAATAAGTGACAGAGTTAAAAATGACTAACATAAACGACTAATTTAGTCACGGAATAAAAAATGACTAGCTAGAAGAATATGAATTAGTCATTTATGTTAGTCATTTTTTATTGTCACTCCAACAATGGAAAATTGCAATTTTGGTGATGAAGTGTTACAATTTACTAAATTTTGACACTATAGATAGATTCTCTCTAGATCCATCTACGTTGTTAAAATTTAGTAAATTGTAACATTGTATATGGATTTGTGTCACAAAGGGTATCTGGTGAATTAATCCTAATTAACATAACCCATGAGTTAATTTTTGCAGGATAAGTACAAGAACATACTAACCATATTGTTGCGTTCAATATCCATGGCCATTTTGCCAAACCTTATAAGATTAATAAAGTGGGATCTAGACCACCCAAGTTAGACCTAGTACTACAGTATAATGCTTACTTCGGGGAGGCTATGGATATGTTTGATAACATATAAATACCAGACTAATCAATTAATACCGAGGATAGATATAAATAGAAAACCTCTACTACATTGGACCACATCTAGACATCTATGAGGGTAAATAACGCTGGCAAGGTATATTTTCTCAGAGAACTCTATCCAAAAATACACAAAATATATTAATATATTACATATTATATAGTTAAAAAAATTACCATATATAAATTATAAAACATATATAAAACACAAAACAACATAAAAATAAACAATATAAATGCTCCCAACACACACATTATATTCTAAAACATGTATATAAAATAAAACTTATAATACAATACAAAATAAACAAAATCAATAATACCATATCATATACAATAACCTTATAATGTTCCCCATAAGTACCTCTTTGCAAAAAAAACCAATATCCTTTTTAAAAAAAAATAGAAAAGACCCCTAAAAGCATCTCTTCTTCTAGGTTATTGTAAGTCGTTCCTTTTCATTTTTTCTAAACCCTATCATTTACCCATTTTCTCATTTAAACCTCGTTTCCCAAAGCTATTACCAAAAGAAAAAACAAACAAAAAGTGTTTTTTAACATCTCCTCCCTATACATTCAAATGCATTTTCTATTCTTAAAATCCATATTATGATCATAAAGAGTCCTCTTAAAACTCCCTTTATGACCTACCTCTTTTTCTATCCCCTCCATAATTTTGCAATTATTTAAAAATAAAACCCTTAAATTTCCCTTAAGCCTTCATCCCTTTTTCTACTACCCATTCGCATTACCATTTAAATAAAATATACAACTAAAAATGACAAAGGAAATAACTTAGTGACCAACTAACGGATGCTAACACAAGGATTCATTGGAGCATTAACACAGGGCATAGAGGCACAAATTGGAAAGGGGAATTTGCGCAGAGGCACACAATTGTTGCATAAAAAATGTATAGTTATCAGTATTAGAGGAGAAATGATTACCTATACAACATCAATGAATCAGTGAACAGAGTAAAAACGTGACTGAATCATATAATTTTTTCATTCAGCCAGGCTGAATCCTAGAAAAAGTGCTTATGAACATGTATTCCAAGCATAGATTTGTGGCTTGTCCTCGCAGATTCTTTGATCATAAGGATGTGGCGTCTTGAATGGTGATCATTGCAAATTATGCCAATCAAGGGCTTGCAAAATAAGCATTGGAACTATTTGACAAAATGTGGCTTATAAGAATCAAACCTAATCAGTTCCTCATTGCTAGCATTGTCTTGGTGTGTGCGAAGGTGGGTGTATACATATTTCCTTCTTTATGGAATGGTGAAGACTTTTAAGTTAGTGTAGTTAGCCATTTCCATTATTATAGAGTGATAGGATTTATTTGGGTATTTTTTCCCTACTTCCGTACCCAACCTTTCGACCTCAATTTCTTTTGGACTAGGCCAATGAGGAGATGTGATGAAATAGATTATGTACGAGGTTAAAGGAAGGTTATTTTTCCTCACTTCCTTGGCCTTCCCTTCAACCTCAACTTCTTGTCGAGGTAACATGTTAAGGCACCTGAGTGGGCCCAATGGTTAAGAGCTTGTGTTATCTCCGAGGAGGTCACAAGTTCAAAACCGGCGGGGGGTAGGGATGCCTATTTAGCCCGTTGTGACAAGGCTCGAAGGGTAGGTGACCCCTGGGATAGGTGCCCACCTATAGGTAATCCCTGGGATGTGGTACCGGGACGTCTCGGCCCCTGCTAAGTC
Source organism: Pseudotsuga menziesii (assembly GCA_001517045.1). Lineage (NCBI taxonomy): Eukaryota > Viridiplantae > Streptophyta > Pinopsida > Pinales > Pinaceae > Pseudotsuga > Pseudotsuga menziesii. The sequence continues at coordinate 221,174 of LPNX010884202.1, read as the reverse complement.
ACAAGTTTCTGGTATATCTGGCTTGCGGGCTGTTGGATATACCCTTGGCTGTTGCCATGGTTAAAAAAAAAAAAAAACATGTTACATTCTTTGTGCATAAAAGGGAGGTCGCTACAACCATAAAGGAGATGAAATAGTTGACTGTCACCTACAGTGACCACATTCAACTAGATCATGGTCGTTGAAGAGGAAGTTCACCATGACAATGGAGCTACACACTCATACAATCTACAAGTCATAAGATAAGTGAAAATCTGATTTATTTTTGTATGATGTATGTGTTGATATAGTTGTCAATATTCAAATGTGGGTTATGTCTCAAGACTGTTGTTACAACCAAACCACTATTATATGCCTTGAATATTATGGTATTTTGGAAGGTAATGCAATTATTTACAAATCTGATTATAAGTGGCTATAAATTACTACTGTAGCGAATGGTCTAAGTACATTCTTGTTTTGGATTCCAACTGTTTGACAAAAACCCTGACTAGTGGTAAACACTAAAGCATGCCTATTGTTTGATGAAAGTTACAAGCCAAAAGAGTTAACAGTTAACTAAATAGGTGTCCATCTGGATAACAGAAATGAAGTTTTCAACAATCAGGCTTTTATTTTTCTGCGTATGTACCAACCGTACAAAATGGACTAAATTCCTACATTTTCCATAAAATCTGCAAGTACAAGGCCTTCCATACCCAAATCTTGAGACAATTTATCCAGTGGAATCTTTCCTAATCAAGGTTCTACACCTAGCTTTGCAAGTTTCAGAACATATTCAATTAATTTGAGCCCTTCCTAGCCACAAACCACTGCACCAAACTGGACTAAAGTTTAACAAACACTTGAATTTCCTCTTGGCTTGGGGTTTGAACAAAATCAAAAGATTAAAGATACTGAATACCCAAAGCAAGAAGCTTTAAAGGATCAATGCCTAGGTGAAATCTGAGGATCTTTGGATCTCTATGGGTTGCCATAGAGTTAAAATATTATTCAGTGTAAATGCGACAGCATACCCTTGGTTGGGTATGACCATCATGACCAAATCGTTGAGCAACTACACTCTGGCTGATTTTACCCACCCTCAGCACATTCATACCATTTTCGAGGTCGAACCTGCTCTCCTTTTCCATACCAGAGTCCAAAACATATCTGACACCCCTAATAGTTAGATATGTCTCTTCCATATTTGTGGAAAAAATAACTTTCCTTAAACCTGTAGGTGCATCTTCAAATACGCACCTCCTCTGTTCTTCCATTGAAAGCTTTCCATGCAAAGCAAGTGCTGATGCTGAAGGTTTTTTTTAATTGTTATCGAACGCACTCTAATTCAACTTGGGAGGTGAAAAATGTAAGGATGTATCCATGTTCGTTCTTGTTTGGCATGAATCCTAGCAACAACCTTTATTTCTTCCAGTCACATGAAAAATGCTGCAACCACCAAAATAATTTGACAGTGTATATGTATCTGTTGTTGCAAACATTATGATCAGCCTCAACTTTGGTCTATTGAGCAAGCATATTTTAAGCAATGCTAAAAAGAGATCCGTGCTTAAGCTACACTCATGAGATTCCTCTACTATGATACAACAGAAATTTTTCAACTCTAAGTCTGACATGCATAGTTGAAGGACTACATGGTCGGTTTTAATATAGTTAACCTTAGCCAATGAATGTTCTCTGGGAGTGTATGTAGTGCAACAATTAAAATAATGTATGCCTTCATAGCATTCTTTACACCCTCCTGTAACTCTTTTCTGTAGAGACATATCAGCAACTTTCCTGGTTTGTGTGCATACTAAGGAACCTTTTATGGAAAACCCCAAGTCTGAACGATACTGCACCAACTGAGTACTCTTTCAAGAACCTGTCTCTCCAATCAAAACCACTATCTGTCTGCAACCATTGTTGCAATATACGTAGCTAAAAGAATGGGGTTACCTAGATAAATTAAATTTAATCAAATTAAAGAAAATAGTGGAAACTCTTTCTATTTATCATGAAACTACTAATAAATTATAGAACTTACTCATGGCTCCCCAACACTCATGACTGTTTACACAAAAAATTGTATGTCTATATTAACGTTCAATTAAGAAAACAAATGGTTTCTTATTTCTGTTTACTTTCTAATCAATTCAATGACATGCAGGGAATAACATTGAAAGTTTCCACCATTAAACTTCCCATCTATCTTCAGTCTGTATAAACTTGACAAGACAAGTAAAAGATGCATAGGTTCCTCATTCACTGCGAGTCTTTCCATTAGTACAAATCCCCCTTTTTAGTCTACAAAAGGAGGATCCTCTGAACATACAATACAATAATAAGAAAGTCTAATCTACATCCAAGTTATTGATTGGAAGGATTGGGATTAACTACACAATCAATGCAAGAAAATAGAATCTTGCACTTGTTCCCTCATCAATCGTCATCCAACAAAAAGATTGTTTAAGCCTTAAGGTATTGGTAGTATTTTATTAATGTCAAAGTGACCCCCTTAGAAAGAGAAGTGAATCCCTTTCATCAAGAATTGCCTAACTATTCTAATAGAGATGCAAAGTTCATTCACTTTATAAACCAACCTATCTCTTAAAGTATACTCCAATAAATCATTCTATTATTAACAGACTATGGTGGGTTGACTAGTGCTTCAAGGATTGGACTGAAAATGAGGATCGGTTGGGTAAACATCCTTCCAATCATCATATGTAGCGTACCAGATATCAAGAACGTTGAGAACCTTAGTAGGAGGACAACTAAGAAGATCACCCACTTTGTGGGAACCCTCTTTTCTTGTATTTGATAACTAAATGAAACAACACAGGAGGGATGGTGCCCACTTCAGGTGAATATGTTCTTTAATATTTGACTAGGGGTTCATGAAATGCAACAACTAGTTCTTCGTATGGAGAACACTATGTTTTCCAAGGATGCAATGATGCCATTGCATTGGAGCTTGAAGAGAGACATCTAGATAGAATTTTGTATCAGTATGTGCTATGATCATGGCTTACATGTTTTTGAAGATATGCCACTGGATGTCCCCCTTTCTTAAGTGGCTGATTGCTGCATATTGAGAAGAATCAATATTATTTTGGAAGGTTGTTGGTAGACAAGGGAGAGCTAGAATGATGTCGAGAAAGCGGTATCTTTCAATCTTTGAAAAACCACTTTATACTATGGTCATAGTCCCCATGTGATTTTTTCTCATTAGTGAGCTGAATCCTGATGCAAAAGGATAAGCTATGCAAGAATAATGAAGGAGGAACTTTAGATATAAGTTCATGCCACCTAAAATCTCTTCATGGCTTATAACTTGAAAAAAGGATTTAGTAGTTGAGAACCTTGAACAGTATATATGGAATGTCGTATAACCCACATAGACAGGAGTTCTTTGGGATCTTCAAACACATCAACATAGGAATCCAAAAGCAACTACTATGAAGCACAAGATAGCTTATCAGTGTGTTGATTTTTTTATTGTTGAAAAACATAGAACCCTGAAGTTATGCATATCAACTTGCTCAACAATTTACCTTCCAGATAAAGATCAAGGATTCAAGGAATTAAGAGAAGAGAAGAGGGAAACATATATAACTTACCATCTTTGTGCAGTCAATACATATGTGGAAGCCATCATATACTATCCTTACATAATGGTGGTAAGTAGTGCAAAGAAAGAGTACCAGCTTAGGTAAGAAAAAAACTTGAGGGATTTCTTCTTGCTACATGGATCTGAGGGTCTAAATGTGTTGTAAATTGCCACTCAAGTGGTGTGCATGATTGATAATTTTGTGCCTTCTTTCAATGAACACACAAATCTGTAAGTGCAATAGTGTCATATTTTGGGAGAGGGGGTTTAGACACCAACACAATCAGACATGAGACACATGATAAATAAATTAATGGGATATTTTATTTGAAGTGTAATTAGTAATGGAGTACAGAGATTGTGGGAATCCTTGATTTGATAATCTATATTCTTATGTATTGTCTCCAATGTATGCATTATAGGCCTAGATTCGTTGAAAACCATAACATTAGAGTGTTTTACCGAATGAAGAAGCCAATAGATTTTGCATATATCACTTGAGACCTTAATTCAGGTAATCCTTTTGGACACTAGAGAAATTAGATGGAAAAACCATACTCTAATATATTTGTATAAAAGGTAGCAAGGTGTATCTACAACCTAAGTAGATGTCGATTCATTGAAAACCACATCACAATGTTTTTATGAATTTTTTTCGCTAATATGTTTTTTGTATTTCACTTTGAACTTTAATTCATGTCAACCCGTTAAAAGGAATAGCATAGAGCCATTACAAGTTCAATATAATTTAACATCTTTGTAGAGAGAGTCGACAGATGTGTTCATAGTCTATCTTTTAAGTATATATGAATTTCTACTTCAAAATCTTCTTAATCCACAAACTACATAGTTTTTCTCTCTTTTCCCACTAAATTGTATGCTCAGTTTAGATATATTTTCCAGCTTCTTTATGAACCGGGGTTGGTTGTCGCTGGTTGTCATTGCAAATATTTTTTGTGGTATTAGTATCTATTCTCCAATTGGAAACATTCTCATGCCAATAGTTCTATCTTAAACCCATGTCCATATTTGGTGATTAAACATTGGTTCTGCAGATCCACCACTGGCCTACATGGAATTGTTTCCCATTTGCTTCAATGGGCCTACTAGTAGTATAACTCCTTTCATTGCATAGGATAGTGTCTGGGTTGAACTTAAGCAATAGGGAGAGATGAGGGGATCTGGATTCACAACAATTCTATAGAAAAAAAATCAGCTTGAAGAGACCGTTGGACTATCAGATATGTGCGTCTGCATCAATTTCTTCTAAAATTTTTAAACCTTTTCAAGTTTGATAATGTTAGGTTAGACAAATGGGATTTATTTGTTGGGAAATCCTTCATTGTATTAATGAATACATTTGCATGAATTTTATTTACTAATTATTAGTCCCTCTAATTAATTTCCATTATAACTATATTTGTGAATGCTTGAAAACTCTGGAATATGTAAATTTCATAAAGAAATTTTGACAAGTTTCATGTGTTTGAGCTACTCAAAGGAATACATACATGTAGTCACAAAGTTAACCTTGAAAAGAAGAAAAAAGAAAAAAACAATGATCGATTGTTGTTTATGTTGAAGTTACGATAGTGTCATAATAAATAGAATAAAATGTATGTAGCTCAAGATCCATTTTATATAGTCAAGGATGAGATTCAAGATTCTGTAAGTTGGGCGATCACACTATATTGGCTATCCTCATAGCTTATATGTTTTCTTCTTAGGAATTTTTTGTATTGTATGCTATACAGCTGATTGACTTGTCTCATGAGTTACTATTGCATTAATATTGGTAGGATTTATTGTTTTGATTTGCTTATGTGTAGGGGAAGAGAGGGAAATTTCACTATTTTTTCGATACAAAAATGATGTTGAAAAGCTCATCAGGGATACATGGACAAATTTTTGGTTCTCCAATTTGGAAGGGCTATAGAGGTTGTTTGCATGCATCTTGATGAAACTGTACTCTTTCTTCTTCTCTTCCCAATGCATTTTTTCATCATTTACTAAATACTCTTATGGTTTGGAAGTGAAATTGATGCATTGGTTTTGCTGGAGAAACCCAATTTGGAGCATTACCTTTGAGCTTTGATCAGGCATGATATTCACATATGGAGCCACTTCTGCAAGAAAATCATCCACAAGCTTCCCATTTTTTGTCAAGGGAGTGAGGGAGGGGCAATGAAATCCCTCTCTTCAATTCCCTATTGAACAAAATCAAGAGCTTGCTGATCAAAGTACAAACAATGTTGCAAAATTCGTTGGACACAATCAATATCATAGAGGGTTTTGAAGTTATAGAAATATCTGGGAACGAGTAGATCCTCTAGAGAGACTTGTTCAAACTACATTCCTATTTTTACATATCCATTTTTTATAATGGTGGAGAACTTCTATGTTGTGAGGGGCCTTGCATGAGGTCTTTCCATCCAAATAGAGAATATGGTGAGGATTCCAATTGTAAATAACTAGGTTTAACCAAAGCGCAAGTAAGGGATATACAAAATGTCTATTGCTTAAACTGTAAGCTTAAGCAGCACTAGTGCTTTATTTGTGGGAAGTTGGGATCCTGTGACAAGTTAATAGAAGCTGAGGTCTTCTCTTGTATTTCTGCAACATGTGGACTCTTCTATCATCCCCAGTGTGTATCAAGGCTTATTGCTCTGGATATAAGGCATAAGACCTTGAGAAAAAAATTGCTAATGGAGAGCAGTTTACATGCCCTATTCATAAATGTTTTATTTGCAAGCAGACATAAAACAAGGAAGATGAAAATATGCAATTTGCCATTTATCGGTGTTGTCCAAGAGCATATCATAGAAAATTCTTTCCAAAATCCATTCTATTTGAATATACAGATGATGAACCAGAGCGGGATTGGGATGATCACATCCCAAATAGGATTTTAATATACTGCAGAAAGCATAAAATCAACCCAATTTTAGCAACACCAAAAAGGAATCACACAGTATTCCTAGGGGCGTCTTCTATTGATAAGCAATTCAAAATAAATCATGTAATTTCACCTAATTCTAGTGCTTCAAAGTCCATTGGAAAAAGGGTCAGACAGTCCCTTGATCTTAGCAAGGAAAAAATCCTTCAAAAATCTTCCGTGAAAAAAGAAAAGAGCAGCACATTCAGTGCACGTGAAACTGCAGCTGTAAAAGTTCGTGGGCATTTTGAAATGTCGAAGAAGGTAACGAGGGAGAAAGATATATTTTTTTTGTGAAAAAGGAAGATAGGATTTATACTTTAGAGATAAGAAAAAATTTAAGTCAAAAGGAGAGTACAACCACAGATTTGGATCTTTTCAAGAATAAAACAGTCAAGGTTTTATCTTCTTCTAAGCCAGAAATTAAAAAAGGGCCCACTGTTCCTCCGTCTTTCACAGACAATGATGTCAAAACTTCGGTCTTGGCTATAATTGAGAGAGAAACAACTGGAATAATTTTAGATGATGTGTGTGCAAAGCACCAAGTGCCTTTGACACATAAGAATTAGAGCACGAGGAAGGTGGCAGCATAGACGATGCTAAAGTTGTTTGTGAACTAGATGTGCTCCAACAAATGTATAAATGGAAGATTAAATTGAAGGTTTATCTTGCACCATTTATACATGGAATGCGCTACACTTAATTTGGTTGACATTTTACTAAAGTTGATAAATTGCAATAGGTTGTTGAGAGGCTTCATGGGTATGTAAGAGTGGTGTTACGATTGTGGATTTCTATTGTGGAGAAAATTATTTTTCAAGGCTGATGAAAGCAAAGCTTCATCATTTTGGAAAAAATGCTTCTTTAGGAATTTTGACATAATTCAACCTAAGAATGATTTTGAGTTTGAGAAGCGGGATTGGCTATCTGTATGTAAATATGAATTACCAACAGGCGCCAGATTGATTATGGGGTTGAATCCTCCATTTGGTGTTAAATTTGATCTTGCAAACAAATTTATTAACAAGGATTTGGAGTTCAGACCAAAGTTGGTCATAATTATAGTTCTGAAGGAAACCCAGAGACTTGGTGAGAAAATGGGAGCAAATAAATATGATTTTATTTGGGAGGGTCCAGAACTTTTGAGGGGCCAATCATTTTTTATCCCCGAATCTGTTCATATTGATGGCAATCAACTAATCTAGTGGAACTTGGTGGCACTACAACTTTATCTATGGAGTCTACCAGATTGGATTGATCCACGCAAGGCAGTAGCAATTAGGCAGGGACATAGTTATAATGGGACAATTGAGAAAAATGTTGTGACAACTTAGACTGAGGTTCTTGATACAAAGCCTCCCAGTGACGGACAAAGGAAAAGCATTGTAGACAGTTGAAGGGAAATCCAATTGTAACACCCTGATTTTGAACATGTTTGCATTAAAATGTATATGATGTAAATATTGTATTTAATTGTGGTGTGGAGCTAAAGGCCAAGGCCCCTGCCTTCGATTTAGTGGTTTATGTTTTGACAATTAAAATCGATACCGATGGTATTTTGTGCTAGCCCGACAAATTATAATTTGGACATCATGTACATATGCAATTTAATTAAAATACCCACAACTAGCTATGTCAATGCAACATTAAAGAGATGTGGGAAAGATTTCCTAAGGATAAGCGGGGGGGGGGCGGGGCGGGAGGGGATTCAAACATTTGAGCCAATGGAGAAAATCCAAATGTCAAAGGGAAAACCCATCAAACTATCAACTACCCATTTTGTCTTTTGTGCCCAATCATTTATTTATGCTAGAAATTGGTTGAGTTAGTTAATGCATGGGGATGGGAAGAGTATGGAAGTCAAATTCAAATTTAAGAAGCCATCGGATTTTGGAAAATGTGTTTTTGACTTATGGGCCAATTAAATGCCCAAAAATGCTACCCATTCTCTCATGCATTCACGTTTTTCATTTTTCCTCACCCATTCTCATTCACGTGGGGCTATCTCATGTAGCTAAAGCTTGTTGAGTTCTCTCCCTCATGTTTTCCTGCCATTTTCCTCATTTTGCATGCTCAGGAAATTCATTTTTGTGTTCCAAAGTGAATGGCCATTAAGGATTCACGATTTTGGGGTTCATAATAGTCGTTTTTGCTCATAAAATGCCCAAAATCATTGTTGAATTCGAATTTCTCACCCAGGGGTCGATTTCTCCATTTTACCAATATGTTTTTGGTTGAAAAACGTTTTTACTCAAACCCAGAACTTGCATTTTGTTGTGTGTGCATCCTTTTTTTTATCTAAACTGGTTTGGAGTGGAATTGGGGAAGAATTAGCTTGATAAACTTAGTGTGAAAAGGAACCTCACAGACAGATCAAGAGGGGCTGGTTTTTCTTCCTTGCACACCCTGAAGAGCACTGGAATGAAAGGCATAGCCTGAGGGACTGTGTAGTAGAGAAGGGGATCCTTCCTTATGTTGGGTGTGTAGGTGTTGGGAAATCCATGCCAGATCTTGTGTAGGTGTCCATAGCTCTGTGGTTGAGCTCACTAGCTTAGCAATTCAACCTTCCACCTCCTTAGTAGCCTAAAAAACCCAAATGTAGTTTTTTCCTGGTTGAATTTTGATGTGTCTTTGGCTATGTGTGAGCCTATTATTGTTCCCTTATTCCTTTTGGGAATCATGCCCAGCTTGGGGGTGGTAGTGGTGTTGAGAGATTGATGAGCACACTGGCCTATGGTTGGGTGGAACGTTGCAGTGACATAATTGGTTGTGGGACAAGCTCATTCTCAAGATAAGTATTTCTTGTGTATTTACCTCTGCAACTATATTTGTTTTAATGAATTATATGGACATGTTGAATGCTTGAATGTATGAATTGCTTCCACTATATAGTTGCATTTGTTATGCATGTGTGTATGTTTTATGTTCAATGTATATTTATTATTGTTTATGTTAATGGGGCTTAGATCCCTGTCTAAATGATAGTAGCAACGCCGTAGTCGCGTCCTCTCGGACGGGAGGGTTTGTGATAGTGTGGTATCAGAGCAGTGTTGCAGCATTGGGCCTCAATGGGCCATGAAAAACAATTGACAAAGGTAGAATTACCCTCTGTTGAGTACATGCCAGCATAAAAATTTCCAAATTTTTTCTAAGTGTTGGAGTGTTGACTTTGCCGGCTGAGTTACCCAAAGTTGAGCTGATGAATGTCGACCTGAAAGGGCTGAATCGAGCCGACGAAAAGTAAAAGAATTTTTTTCTAAATTTTTTTCGAAATGTTTGAAAAATCGGCAAAGATCGGTGAATTTTTTTGATACGTCGGTTAATTTTCTTCAACACACATCAGAAAACTTGGAAAGTTTTAGCTGATACATTTCGGGTGGGAAATCAAGTTTCAGTCGATACGTGTCAGGTGGAAAGTTGAGTTTTCACCAATGAAAGAAAGAAGAAAAAAATTTCAAAATTTTTCAATGTTGAAAATTCCATGTCGGGAAGAAAATCGGAATTTTTCCGACACGTCGGAAAGATTGGCAAGTTTTTTCTGATTGAAAGAAAATTTGGAATTTTTTCGACACATTGGCAAGTTTGACAATATTTTATGGATCAGAAGAAAATTTGAAATTTTTTCGACACGTCGGAAGATTCGGCAAGTTTTGCCTGATTGGAAGAAAACTTGAAATTTTTTTGACACGTCGAAATGTTCAGCAAGTTTTGCCTGATCGGAAGAAAACTTGAATTTTTTTTGACACGTCGAAAGGTTTGGCAAGTTTTGTTGATCGGAAGAAAAATCGAAATTTTTCTGACACGTCAAAAAGATTGAAAAGTTTTTGTCGATCGAAAGAAAATTCGGAATTTTCTCGACACGTCGGCAAGTCTGGCAAGTTTTTTCCATCGGAAGAAAATTTGAATTTTTTTTGACACGTCGGAAGGTTCGACAAGTTTTTCCTGATCGGAAGAAAACTTGAAATTTTTATGACATGTCGGAAGGTTCGGCAAGCCCCCTTAACCCCCGTCGTCCCCCTGAGACAATCGTTGTTTGTGAAAAGAAAATTGCATGTATGATTTTTCCATATGAAGGCAAGTAAGCTATAAGTTTCTAAGAGTATTATAAATTTATAATTTAACAATTGTTTATTAAAACATTTTGCAGAATCATAGTCACCTTCAAAGGAAACATTACAGATAGTGCAGTTCGGTAAAGTTGTTTTCGCTGATCCATGAGAACCTACGACCTGCATGATGATGCACATAATCCCTATGATCACGAGGAAGATGTTATGGGGGAAAACATTCATGTTGGAAGTGTTGAAACATACTCTAATAGGAGAATATTTCAAGATAATCCCCCAGATTTTGCAGCCACTATGAGAAGCCTAAGGGTGGAGATGCAAAGTTACAGGGAAGATAATGAAAGATTGGTTAAGGCTCAGGAGGAGCAGAATTAGCTCAATGCAGCCATGCTGCAAAGTTTTACAGACATTCAAAGGCAGTTGAACTTTGGGAACTAGACAGTAAGACCAGAAGCAAGTAAAATCACTGCCATAAGAAGAAAGAGATCTCCTAGTGGGTCATCTGACTCTGAAGGATCCACTGGTGGTTCAAGTTCTTCTTCTCACAAGAAATTGAAAAAGAGGCACTACCAGGACCACTCACGTGACGAATTTAAGAAAGCAAGGTTTCCTACCTTCAATGGTGAGATAAAGAATGGTTAAGAAGCTGAATCTTGGATTCTTGGGATGAGAAAATATTTCCAAGTCCAAGACTACTCGAGAAATATGAAGGATAGGGTAGCCATCTTCAATTTGACTGGAAGAGCATCCAAATGGTGGGAGCACTTCAGTAAAGTGAAAAATATTAATGAAAGGAAGATTGTGTGGAAACAATTCCAAAAGTATTTCAAGCAGAAGTACCTTTCTGACAGGTACTACAATGACAAGATCAATGAATTCCATGACCTAAGATTGGGACAACAAACCATGGAAGAGCATGAAAACAAGTTCTTGGAACTTTTGAGGTATTTCATATACATCAAAGATGAAAAAGTGAAAATCCAACGTTTTTTGAGTGGATTTCCTCAGTCTTACAAAGACATAATTGAGTTTTATGAACCTAGAACTCTGGAAGAAGCAATAAGGAGAGCGAAGTATTGCTATGAGAAAAGCAAAGGAAAACCTGATTATCATAAGACATGGAAGGACAAAAAGAATGAGAAGTCTGACCAAAAGAAAAAAGGTTTCAAACCTTTTAACTTCAGGAATCAGCAGAAGCAACCATCCCAAGTTGAGAAGAAGCCAGCCAAACTGGTGGGAGAAAAGACTAGAGATCCACAACAGAACAGAGAACCACTCCAATGATGGAAATGTAGAGGACCCCACATGCGTAGGAATTGTCCACTTGAGGATGGGAATTTAATGCCATATTACAACGTTCAATAATTTGAAACAGTGGGTCAGGTAGCAAGGACTGATCCTAGGATTTATGCAGCACTGGAGGACCTCCAGGAAGATCACCAATCAACTGTGGTTGAAGTTGCAAGTAAGATTGTTAAGCAATCTGTTTCTGTTTTAATTGACCTTGGATCTACTCACAGTTACATTACTCCTAGAGTAGTTGAGACTTGTGCTTTTAAGAAGGTAAAGCATAGAAAATCATGGTTAGTTTAGCTAGCCACTGGGACTAAGATAAAGGTTAGTGAAGTGGTAGAGAAATTTCCATTGGTCATGAATGGATTGTTCACTTATGTAGATTTGAATGTTCTACCACTTGGTTCTTATGACATTTTGATTGGAATGGATTGGTTAAAAGCTCACATAGTAAAGTTTGATTGTTATAATAATACTTTTGAATGCATGGATAAAGAAGAGAACCCAAGAGTTGTAAGAGGCATTCCAAAGGTAGTTTTTGTTAGGCATATTTCATCAATGCAGCTGGAGAAGTTCTGTAGGAAAGGTTGTCAGTTGTATGCAGCCCATGTTTTGGAAGCAACAGAGAATGAAACTCCTAGGTTGGAGGACTTTCATGTGTTGTAGGAACTCAGGGATGTGTTTCCTGATGAGATTCCAGGGATCCCTCCAAAGAGAGTAATTGATTTCACAATTGAACTTGTGCCAGGAGAAACACCATTGTCCAAGACACCCTATAGGATGAGTACACCAAAAATGCTAGATCTGAAGATACAACTGCAAGAGTTTTTGGAGAAGAAGTATATCAAGCCGAGTGTGTCTCCTTGGGGAGCACCAATTCCTTTTTCAAAGAAGAAAGATGGTACACTCAGGTTGTGTATTGATTACAGACAGCTGAACAAAGTTAGTGTGAAGAATAAATACCCCTTTCTTAGGATTGATGACCTCTTTGATCAAATGAGAGGAGCAAAGGTATTTTCCAATATTGACTTAAGGTATGGTTACCATCAGGTGAGAATCAAGGATGAAGACATTCATAAGACAACCTTCAAAACAAGGTATGGACATTATGAGTTTGTAGTGGTACCATTTGGTCTCACAAATGCACTCGCTACATTCATGTGCCTTACGAATAGTGTCTTCTGCGGGTATTTGGACAAGTTTGTTCTTGTTTTCCTTGATTACATTCTTATTTATTCTAAGAATGAGGACGAGAATGAAGAACATCTGATATTGACATTGCAACTGCTCAGGGAACATAAGATGTATGCAAAGTCGACCAAGTGTGACTTCTGGTCACCTAGGATATCAGAAGACAATTGCTACAGCCAGAAAGAAGTATTTTTGGCCAGCAATGAAAAAGGACATGGATGAATATATTTCAAGGTGCATGAAATGTCAGCAGGTGAACGTTGATTATCAACACCCAACGAGTTTGTTGCAGCCTTTTCCGGTTCCAGAATGGAAATGGGAAGTTATTTTCGTGAATTTTATTACAAGATTTCCAATGACTTGGAGACAACATGATTCCATCATGGTTGTCGTGAACAAGTTGACAAAGGCAGTACATTTTATACCAGTTAATTCCGCACATAAGACTGATGACATTGCAAAAATCTTCATGAAGGATATTTTCAAATTGCATGGATTGCCTAAGGCAATAGTCTTTGACCGAGATGCCAAGTTCACTTCCAATTTTTGGAAGGGGTTGTTTGCAGATTTGGGTACAAAGATGAACTTCGGGACTTCCTACCATCCTTAGACTGATGGGCAGACTGAGAAATTGAATCAAGTGCTTGAAGACATGCTTTGCATGTATGTGATGGAGAAACCAACTAAGTGGGAAGAGTATTTACACTTGGTAGAATTTTCATATAACAATGGACAACAAGCATCCTTCGGGATGAGTCCATATGAATATTTGTATGGCAAGAGGTGTAGGAAAAAAGTGACTTGGGATAATCCAGTGAACAGGATTGTGCTTGGGTCAAAATTACTCAAGGAGATTAAGCAAGAGGTTGCAAAGATCAAGCAGCATATGAAAGTAGCCCAGGACAGAAAGAAAAGCTATGCTGATAAGCATAGAGTGCATAGAGAGTTCAATGTTGGGGATCATGTTTACCTCAAAGTGAGGGAAAGGAAGAGCTCCTTGAAGCTTGGAAGTTGTGCCAAGCTGTCACCTAGATACTGTGGTCTGTTTGAAGTAATTGAAAGAATAGGACCAGTTGCATATAGACTTGAATTGCCTGCTAGCACTAGAGCTCATAACGTTTTTCATGTTTATTTGCTTAAGAAATATGTACATGATCCCAACCATGTGATAAATTGGGATGTGATTCATGTGGAAACAGAGGGATAGTTCCAAATCAAGCCAATGTGCATCCTCGACAGGAAGGTCACAATGCTCCGGAATCGAGCCATAGGACAGGTAAAGGTGCAATGGGAGCACTACTGTCCTGAAGAGGATACGTGGTAGATGGAGGATGCCATGCAATTGGCACATCCAGTTTTGTTCAATTCTATGGAGCACTAAGGGCAGTGCCATGTAGCATTTTTGTTCAATTTTGTAAAGCACTGAGGACAGTGTTGTTGTAAGGGGGAGGGGAATGTAACACCCCGGTTTTGACCCCGTTTGCATTAAAATATATATGACATAAATATTGTATTTAATCGTGGCGTGGAGCTAAAGGCCAAGCCCCCCCCATTGATTTAGTGGTTTGTGTTTCGACAATTAAAATCGACGTTGATGGTATTTCATGCTAGCTCAACACTTTGTGATTTGGACATCATGTACATATGCAATTTAATTAAAATACCCACAACCAGCTATGCCAATGCAACATTAAAGAGATAGGGGCATGATTTACTAAGGATGGGGGGGGGTATTCAAACCTTTGAGCCAATGGAGAAAAGCCAAATATAAAAGGGAAAACCCATCAAACTGTTAACTACCCATTTTGTCTTTTGTGTCCAATCATTTATTTCTGCCGGAAATTGGTTGAGTTAGTTAATGCATGGGGATGGGAAGAGTATGGCAGTCAAATTCGAATTTGTGAAGCCATCAGATTTTGGAAAACGCGTTTTTGACTTATGGGCCAATTAAATTCCCAAAAATGTTGCCCATTCCCTCATTCATTCACATTTTTCATTTTTCCTCACCCATTCTCATTCATGTGGGCCTCTCTCATGCAGTTGAAGCTTGTTGAGTTCTCTCCATCACATTTTCTTGCCATTTTCCTCATTTTCCATGCCTAGGAAATTCGTTTTTGTGTTGCTGAGTGAATGGCCATTAAGGATTCATGATTTTGGGGTTCATAGCAGTTGTTTTTGCTCATAAAATGACCAGAATCCTTGTTGAGTTCGAATTTCTCACCCAAGTGTCGATTTCTCCATTTTACTAATATTTTTTTGGTTGAAAAACATTTTTACTCAAACCCAGAACTTGCATTTTGTGTTGTGTGCATCCTTTGTTTTGATCTAAGCTGGTTTGGAGTGGAATTGGGGAAGAATTAGCTTGATAAACCTAGTGTGGAGAGGAACCTCACAGAAAGATCAAGAGGGGCTAGTTTTTCTTCTTTGCACACCCTAAAGAGAACTGGAATGGAAGGCATATCCTGAGGGACTATGTAGAAGAGAAGGGGATTCTTCCTTTTTTTGGGTGTGTATGTGTAGGGAAATCCAAGCCAGATCTTGTGTAGGTTTTGATAGCTCTGTGGTTGAGCTCACTAGCTTAGCAATTCAAACTTCCACCTCCTTAGCATCTTGATAAACCCAAATGTAGTTTTGTGTTGGTTGAAATTTGATGTGTCTTTAGCTATGTGTGAGCTTGTTGTTGTTCCCTTATTCCTTGTGGGAATCATACCCAACTCAGGGGTGGCAGTGGTGCTCAGAGATTGATGAGCACATAGGCCTATGGTTGGGTGGAATGTTGTAGTGACATAGCTGGTTGTGTGACAAGATTTTTCTCAAGATAATTATTTCTTGTGTATTTACCTCTACAACTATATTTGGTTTGATGAATTATATGGACATGTTGAATGCTTGAATGGATAAATTGCTTCCGCTGTATAATTGCATTTGTTATGCATATGTGTATGTTTTATGTTCAATGCATATTTATTATTGTTTATGTTCATGGGGCTTAGATCCCCGTCTAAATGATAGTAGCATCACCGTAGTCGCATCCTCTCGAACGGGAGGGGATGTGACACTAATTTAGAAAAACACTCTTATAAAGATCAGCAAGGTTCTGGATTTGGCACAAAAAATGTTAATCCATATAGGATTGATTACAAAGAAAATGAGAAAGAATCAAATTTCGAATCCGTGTTTTATGTACAAAGAGTAGATGAGTTTCAATGGAAATACAATTCATCTCTCAAAATAAACAAGGAACACAAGGAATCCCCATATATTAGACATATTGCAGATAAGATGAAACACGAAGATACTAGATTTAATCTTAGAAATTACGAGGTTCAAAAGGAAAAGGAATTTGATGTTTATGATCATGCGAAAGGTCGTCCAACTAAACTTTTTAAGTAGAATCAGCGAAGGGGACAGGACAAACGAGGCCATGATGATGAAATTGGGCATAAGAAAAATCAGAAGGAAATGTCACCATCTAGAGAAAGAACAGACAGAGTAGACTTAGAAAAATATGAAAAAGGGAGATATGAAAAGGGTAGGCATGAAATAGACATACGTGATAAAGATTCAGATTCAGATCATGAAACAAAGGATGGAATCTAGGAAGGATCAAGATTCAGATAATTTTCAAGAGCATGTATCTTTACCTCTCAATACCCTAGATATTTTTGGAAGGGTATATGATTGAGGACTTAGTAATAGGGAAGATCTTGCTAGAGGAATTCAGATTGGTTCAACTGATTTGAGCCAAGATATTTTAAGAGGTTACCAGGGAGTGTCACCTGATAATGTTGAGGAAGGCTATGGTATGGGTTATCGTAGGATAACTAGTGGTGGGGAGGATGGTCTCGTAAGAGGAATACATAGAGGTGTTTCTGAGGAATATGGAAGAGGATTGCAACTAGGTCATTCTAGTAATGTCGAAGACCATACAAACTTTATAGGATTTCTCAATCACTTGCTAAATTATTGGGAATATTTGCAAATCTGAGTATTACCCAAGTCAGCTGTCATGTCTGGGTGGAAATCGGAATGTACTTTGATTCTCATATCAGCATACTAGCTCTTAGCTATGATATATCCTGTACTGACATATGGAATGTTATGTACATACTACATATTGAAGGGAAAAAAGGAAGAATGCTTTTACTTACTCAATTAGGTTAACCCATCATGTTATGTTTTACCTATTTTTCCAAATCTTCAACACAACGTATCGTGTTTTACTTATTGTCCTTGAATCTTGAGCACAAGTTACAAACAAAAGCATATATTTCCACCTCAAAAACACAAGTGTCTCAAAGCAAATGATAAATGTCATCATTTCCAGAGCAGTATTAGAAGGGGTGCATCCAAACTCTATACCCATTTCGACTAAGCTAATTGAAACTTGGATGGTGTTTAAGAGTTATTAAATACTAAAACATCGTGGCTTTTAGTTTGGTTATCATTGATGAAAGCGTATTGTGGGTTTGTTTATCTTCTGGGATTTGTTTAAACTTCAATTCAACTCCATTAAATAAATATAATTTATGGTTTTTTTCTCATGTACAAATAGGAGAAAACTTCAAAGTAGAAGCGAAGATGGAGTTTTAGGAAAATATCTGCACAACACAGGGTGATGAGCACCACCGTGGAAATTGAACAATCGTCCTCAAGTAAAGATAAATATGAAAAGGGATATGCTTATGATCAGAACACACAGATAATGCACACAAGCACGGAAAAGACTACTCTCTCAGTTTTATGGATAAACCATTTGAGATTACAGAAACTGCAGTGACATCTAAAGCCACAAAAAAAACATGTAATGAGAGATAGAAGCATAGAATTTTCTGTAGTGATTGATATCCAAGCAGCTATTAGGGCCTATTTTGTATTTTTACTGTCACTTTTACGATCTGAATATTCTCCTTTCACGAGTTTTCAATATTTTTGTAATTGAGCTTCTTCCAGTTTTTTCAGTGAGAACACAATTATTTAAATTGATGAACTTCCTTTTCTTTTCTATATTACATTTTCTATTATAGGCTTAATAACAATAGGATAACTATATTGTATACATTTATGCATTTTAAGGAAACTTTGTCAGGGCTTGAGCTAGCAAATTGGGATTTTAAAAATTTTTGCAGGCCTGCAGAGAACTCTGTCGCCTTAAATGTATAGTAAGTTTACAAGCCCATGTTTTGGGACACTTAGTCAGAAACAGGCTACAGGAACTTTGCGTTGTCTACGAGCAATTGTCAGATTGCAAGCATTGGTTTGTGCTTGTCGAGTTCGATCATCAGAAGAAGGATTGGCTATACAAGAGAAGATTGAATACATATGATGGCAGAATGGTTCAAAAGGAAGTGGTTTGGTAATGATATGTAACCATTTTGTTTTGCCTTAAACTAGGAAAATACTATGCATCAACTTGTATGTGACTTTAAAACTTGTACAGCACGTTGCATCCATTCTTATTCAATTTTTGACAGATTATTTTGGATGGTTTCAAGAGAGAAATGGTTCAAATTCTTCAATGAACAATGATACTTTTCAGTCAGAGAAGTTGTTCTCAAATGGATTTTCTAATTAGATCAAACCTAGAACTTGAGTATCTGAACGAATACATTCCAGTTTTAGCAAACCATGAATCCTAGCATGCATAAAATTGCTAATGGATAGCATTGATATTTAATTATACACCTTTCTTTGTCTTTTTGAAGCTTTTAAGAACTGTACCAAAGACAGATTCTCTATGTATGGAGTATGATCTAGACCATTGCAATTCTGGATGGAAATGGTTGGAACATTGGATGGATGCGTCTCCTTGGGGATCTGGTTTGTCGCTTCAGATAAATAATACTGCAAAGTGCTTAAATAAAAGTGAGCATGTTGACATCCTAGAGGCCAGAGCTGAAAATCCTAGGTAGACGTTAATAGAGGAGTCAAATTCAATGTTAGGTCTTGCTCTTGATCAACCTGAGTTTGAATCCGAGAAACCATCTTCCAACATGACAGGGGGATCTGATTCGACATCAACAACATATTCTTTTTCATATCAAGTTCATAGCATACAGAAGTTGTTGAATTTAGTATTGGATTCTCTTCCAAATCGGTTGAGCAAACAATTGAAACAGGTGTCAACTTTGGTTTTGACTAAGGATGATGTTGAAGATGTGGATTCCAATTGTAGTTCAAGGAAGGGATCAATGCTTATATCAGATCATATGCCAACATCTTCTTTGGCTTCAAGTAAGGATGGACAAAACAATGATAAGGGCTCTGATAGCTTGCAAAATATTCAATCTTCAAATTATGATTCTGTTTCTAATGAGTCAAGCATCCCTCTCAAAAATATGCTATGTCCAAATCTGGATTATGTTCACATTGAGTCTAAAACTGAAGCTGATAATCATGAGTTTACCTTAAGAAAAATAACAAATTCAACAATTGATTATCTATCTAATAAGCCCAAGCTTGAAGGTGAGAATTGCATTTGTGATTCAAGAAAAGCATCAATCTCCACTTTTGGTTCTGTTTCATGTTAGATTGAACCTCTAAATGAAAACTCCATGCATTTGAGAGGGGTGTCAGATTCAACATTGGATTCTGTTTCAGAGAAGTTGAGCATGGAGACAAGAGATGCCTCAATTTCAACAATGAATTCTTTGGATTAGTCAAAGGATGAAGCTGAAAATTCATATTGTAACTTGAGAAAGGTTTCTAACACAACAAGGGATTATGTTTTGGGTCAGCATTGTGTTGAAGCTGAGAACTCCCAATCTAACTTGATTAATGTTCCAAATATAGTAACGAATTCTGTACTGGGTCAGACTGAGGACAATATTGAAAGTCCCAAGACTTTGAATGTAGCATTTGGTTCTATATCAGATCAGGTTGAAGTTGAAAAATATACACATAGATTTAGAGAGCTGTTAACTTTAGATATGGATTCTATCTCCAATCAACCTAAAGTTGAAGTTGATATTTCTATGTGTACATTAAGCTATGTTGTAGATTCTATTTTAGTTCAGTCAGGAAATGCATTAAACACAAACTTGGATTCTCCTTCAGATTCAAATCCAGCCTCAGGTTGAAGCTGAGAATGGTAATTATAAGCTAGAGAAGGATTTTAATGTTGTATTTGATTCTACACCAATTCAGGTTGAAGCTGAGAAATCCACATATATATTTAGAAAGACGTTAACTTTGGGTATGGATTCTGTCTCAAATAAGCTTGAATTCGAAGTTGGGAATAATAATTGTACATTCATCTCAGTTGTGGATTTTGTTTCAGCTCATCTAAGAAATGCATCAAGCTCAAACTTGGGTTTTGCTTCAGTTCAACTTCAACCTCAAGTTGAAGCTGAGAATGGTAATTGTAGTTCAAATAAGTTATCAAATAAAAAATTTGACTATGTTCCTTTTGTTCAAGAAACATCCCCAATTCATCTGTCAACAATAAGTTCACCTGAAAGCAACAAGCCCAAAAATGCTTCAGCACAGAAAGGCATCAATGGTGACTCTATTCCCACTAAGCATAAACAGCTCAAGTCACCTATCAAAAATAGTTTTGAAATTCCTTCCATTTCTAAAATACAAAGTTCATTTGGCTATAGGAAAGATGGTCATTTAGAAAATGATTCACAAGGAATCCCATCTCTTCAGAACTACACGGTTTCCACTGTGTCAGCCAAATCCAAATTTTGGGTTGTTAATTATCAAGAATCAAGTCCAGATTTCCAGGAGTACAGTACTAGAAGGAGAAGAAACTCTTTTCCATCTTCTAATGGGAACTAACATACCGGGTCTCCACATACTCAGAGGTCATCACCAAAAGCTCAAAGGGCCACCAAAGGGAATGGTTTTCATTCCCCAAGAGATTCTACTGGTAAGAATTTGCATGTTAGGGTTTTTTTGAATGAAGAAAACATTTGTACAAAACAGATACCAAGAAGAACATGTAGCATATAGCCTCTATTTTTATAGGAGCAACATTAAGTTTACCAAATTATTTGACTAAATTTTCTATATCAGTACCACAATTATTCTATTAAAGTTGATAGTACACTGCATGTATTTCTTATTTCTGCCATAAAGGTTATTAAATCTCAATCTTGAATTCCAGAATAATCTTTGTTGAATGCCATGGATTTTTTTTTACTGCTTAGCGATGAGGACCCAGTACTAGGGTAAGTAGAAAGGGTGAAGGTCGTTAATAGTATATATTTCTATATTTGTTGTTCAAAATGTAATTTTGTTGGGCTCTTCAATTATGAGTATTGATCCTTTGACAGAAACTAAGATTAAATTCATGGAAATGAGATTCTTTGATGATGTTTTAAGTCTATATCTTAACTTTGTTGGAAAATAATGAATATTATACTTTTCTATATACATTGTCCACCATTTCCTAATTTTTTTTCAAGTCAACAAGTCGGGATCCTACCCATATAGGGACATGAATGGATATGCCAGATAGGGAAATTTGTACATAGCTCTTAGGAATTAGTTTATCATAAACACTAGTTACCGCTAAGTTGTAATAGTAATAATTATGCAGTTTATAGATTTCTATCTAGCATACATCTTTTTATTATGATGTTTTGCACTCATTTATTCAATAGTTTGTTGCAATATCCTTGTTTATTTAGTTTGCTACAAATATCAATGTTTTCATATTCTACTGCAAATGTTAATGTTTACTTCTTTGTTTTATTATCTGAGCAAGCATTCCAATTTTGGTTCAAAATATGTGTCTGACTATGATCTTCATTTTATATACAAATTTTAATCCGTCTAGTTGGAGCAAATGATCATAGGTATACCGATGATGCTATGCAATGGCCAGCTAATATTGACTTGCTTGAAATTATTGTAGTCAAGTTGAGCTCACCTGTAAGTATGTCGGATGAGTGTAGCTGGTCTTGGATTCTTAGGTCCTTCCTCCAGAAGGAAACAAGTGTATATGTGCTAAGCACTATATCACTAGAGTCTTCAATGTGTATATAAATGTTTTATAGTGATGTTCTTAACTGTTAGAATAGTAGAGTCTAGCTAAACTAGTTAACCTATCTAAGCAACCAACAACATATCATAAAAGATAAGAACAGGAAAAGAAAAGGACAAGAGAACACTGATATACGTGGTTCACCCTAATGGGTTACATCCACGGGAAGGCAGTCTTCTATTATCTCTAGAATGTCTTCTCCAATCTTACAAGAGAGCAAAGCACAAATACCCCAAAGAATATAGATGATGTACAACAATGTCACAATAGTACCACTACTACATCAAGAATACATGATTATGTAGAGACTCACTTGACCCTATTATATACTAAGAGATGAGGAGGAATTACTATCACATATTGCATGTGGGATAATATAATTCTCCAAAATAACATCTCTTAATACAATACCATGGACAAATACTCTACACAAGTAAATACACCACCATATAACTATGGGTTAAATGTATTACTCTTTTACATAAGATTGCAGACAACAACTTCTGAAATAATACAAAGACATTATTACCTTCCAAGGAATATAATATATTCCAACAGTAAGAGTCCCATTAACTGTTATTTGGCTTCTAGTAGACAATAATTGAATAATTCTTTCTTTCTTTCCAGTCATTCAAATATCAGATTCTCTTTTATGTTTGTGATTTAGTTTGTTGTAAAATATATTTTTTGGGTACTTAAGAGAGTCAAGTATGTTCACTAATTTAGTTTGTTGGTTATATTGCAAAGAATAATTTTGTTGAAGTACATACTACTGCTGCAGAAACTCTTTGTATGATAACACATTTATCTACTTCTGCCCTGGCTTCAAAGCTTTCAAGCCCAAGGTTTGAAGTCCAACACATGCTTTTGTATGTAAAAATTGTCATTTTTTAAGTCTGTAACTATGTTGACCCAGTATAGACTTAATAACTTGATAATAATTGTTTTTTATGCTTGAATGATGCAAAATTTGTTTGAATATCATCATTGTCAAGCAATAACAACTTCTTAAATGGTGCTAGCTCAATGGTAGACAACCTGCTTAATTATAGGCAGGAGGTTGGTGGTTCGATTCCTCCGTGCTCTATCATAAATTTGTGATGACAAAATTGACTAAATTTGCATATATACGACTATTAGTAGCTAATTTCCTGTATCTTAGTTGTATTTATCTTAGAAATTAATATGTTATCATCTAGTAGTTTATGTAGTCGTACATTTGGTCATTAATTGTTGCAATCGGTAACTAAATCACTGACTAAATCACTGACTAAATCCGTGACTAAATCATTGACTATCAATTACTAAAACCATGACTGATAAGTCAAGCTATTAATGACTAAGTGAAATACGACTAAGTTAGTCAAGCTATAATATAGTGGAAATTAGCTACCATTAATCGCCGACTAAAAAATAGTTGTTTATAGCTTGATTTTAGCCATTAATTTCTCATTTTGTACTAGTATTTGCACACTTTGATATATTCACTGACTGCGCGGTACTTATGTGACATGCACTCCTTTTTTAATTAGGATAGATGGAGTTCCATGACTTGGTGGGACTTGCACACGTATTCCTTTTGACAATGATTTCTTATATACTTATTGAAACTAGATTCTAGACTTCATGCTTCTTATTTGAAATCACTGACAATACTAAGTTAAACAATCTTCCCCTTTGGAAATGATGTCAACACCAAATAAAACTAATCTCCCCCTAAAGATGAGCTCCTTATAATTGTACTCACCCTATCAACATTTAGTTTATTTGTCATCATTTAGTTCTTTGTAATTATCTTCCCCTTTGACCTCAATGGCAAGGGGACTCCCATTTGTCTTACTCATGATTAGTATTCTTTTAATAGTTCTGCAACAAACCTGCCATTTTGTATTTGCTTAGCATTTCTCTTGCAAATTCAATTTCTCACCCTAGATGCATGCTTCTCTTTGTTCCTTCTATTGGTCGACTATGCTGGTTCCAACTCTTATACTGCGCAATATTCATCTATATTCCCATGTTATCATATTGTTTTTCAGTTTTGATGTGGCTTGAATAAGTTAATGAGGAGTGGGGATTATTGTTTTTGTTTCACTATTCTTGAATTTGCACTTTTTGCTAGATATCACATATTCATAATTATTAAATCTACCAATTCATGTTACACATCTCATATGATGCAAGTAAGCAGCTTCAACAATTAAGAGGATAGAGAAAGCGCCATCAAATCGTTCATATATAGTAATCAATGCAATCTCCTTTTTTTCTTTTTAGATTTCCAGGGAGCATGCGAATTAATTAATTTATGATGAATAACTATCCACGATTTTTTACCAAAATTAGTAGTTGTGTTTGAAATCCATCGTGACCAATTACCCTGTGAACATATGTTTTGGTGTTCAAACATTCTAGAAATTGTTATCCAATCATACTAATACTTGTTGGTGATTGTGTCAAGATGTCTGATCCTGAGCAACAAGTTAAATCTTTTGCAAGCAGTTTTTCTAAGATATTTTAGGCACAACGAATGGAATTCAACAATCTCAAGACTGACTTCGAGAGAAATGGGAATCCATTGTAAAAGAGGTTGATGTCAAAGAATGGTATGCATAGGTGCAAGTGAATAGGAGTCACACACAGGAGATTTCATCCCTGAAGAGTTGGATTGATTAGTTGGAGATATAACAAAGATATATTATAACTCTTCTGGAGCAACTGTGGATTATTCTAGACATTTCAATATTTGAGAAACAATCTTTTCCTAATACTGAATTACACTTGTCATTACAAAAACCTGATGAGTAAATTAATCACCAATGCTATTTTGATTGATTCTTCAAAAGTTAATTTTGTAACTGAGAATGAGACAACAAATTTTGTAGGGAAAATTAGATAATTATAGTCTTGTTAACATGACAAATTTTGATGTATGTAATCGTGTCGATGTTCATTTTTTTTTGTGACAGAGGACCTAATGTATGAATTTTGATCCTTGTGACAACAAATTCCAATAGACTTTAAATATGTGTAACTTTTCTTCCTGCAACAATAACTCCTTTGAATATAATAGAAATGTAAACATATTCTTATATGGAAATTTACAAATGTTTTATGACTTCAAATTTTATTTATCATTATTATTCTACATATTTTGTCCTTGAATGATTGATTTTTAAATAACCTTTTGAACTCAAGGACCCTTATATGTAATTCTATAATTTAGCAATATATGCAGCAATTTCTTGTTGGTTGAGAGCTATTGTCACTAACTTCGTTAAAATAAATTGTAGATATTTCCTTATCCATTTTTTGGAGTGTGCATTCTTTTCAAGCATGTCACAACTTTTCTTCATCCATGCCTTACTAGTTTCGCTTACTACATATATGGAACATTCATTTTAGACTGTCCTTTTGATCTTTGGCAATTTTGTGCTTTGTTTCCAAACTCATCATAGACATAGCATCTTATGGTATGATAGTATTGTTAAATGTACAGCATCGGGAGTCATTCTCCAAGACAATACTTGTGCAACCAATATTGGTTCTCATATGCCGAGGTAGAGAGATTGAGTTGGAATCAATAACTTGGAGTAGATCCATTACGGTGAACCTAAGGATGACTAAGGACTTGTGAGCAATATCAAGTACTATATCCTCATATTATTGAGGTGGTGATGTTGTGAATTCTTATGATCAATATCAAGACTATAGACTTGCAGGTGAAATCAAGTCAGACTTGTGGGTAATATCAAGTCAAATATTCTCATAGAAGGTACCCTATGAGGTGGATCTCCAGTTATAGATGTGGGCTTGTGAGTAATATCAAGTCATGATTCTCATGCAGATACCTAGAATATAGTGGGTACCCATGGGGCGGACCTCCGGTCATAGAGGTGGATGCTTTACATGTTTAAGCATCAAATGTTATGTGATACATTGCTAACCATGGTCATTCAATATGAATAAATATATTACGTCTCCTCTAGAGACTAATCACCTCTAGAGTGAATGAATTTAGCACATGACTATATGGTCTGAGAGTAATATAATATGATCATAACATGTGACAATTTTTATGAGTATAATATGATATGATAGATGATTAATGTTAACACATATACCATGTAGTAAGAGTAAAGATAAAGAGACAAAGAGAAAGAGAAATTTAAATTGCCAATGACTAAGTGAACTCGAGTTATAAATCTTCAGTTAATTATGTATGCCTCAATCAGTGCTTCAGTTAAAGAATCAATTGAAATATTAATGTATGCAATCAGTTAAGTGAAGAAGAGCTCAATGTTCATCAATCAACATGATTAAGTTAAAATAATAGTTAACTAAGTGTTAAGAAATATGCACTAGTTAACTACAGTGTTACACTTTAGTTAAACTAAAAGACGACACTTAAATTAATTAAAAGATGAACCTTCAGTTATAAAGTGTTTTGCATGATGACACTTGAGTTGAAGAACTATGACACTTATGTTATCCTATTAACTAAGTGATAAACATTCATTTATATATGAGTTCACTCCGCTGTTAGTTAACTATCAGTTAATGTCCTTGATAAAAGGTATGGCACATTAGTTATGCATGTTGAATATTTAATGTAAGGAATTGATTATTTCAAGACAACAGTTCATAATTTTAGTGCATGTGTGCACTAAAGGCATGTGACCGGTCACTATTCTATGCATGACAATAGTTTTGACTTGTTATTAATGTTCCAAGAACAAAACAAGTTACTTACATTTGATACGATTGATATCTATTCTCAATTTCTCAATGTTCTCTCTTATTGCAATTTGCTATTTTAGAAAAGTCATTCTCTGCAATTTATATATTATACTTTGAAGAATTGCTGGGTTTTTCATCCTCATTATTTTGAGGATTTTCCCAAGGTACATCTTGTGTTGTAGATGAATGATTTGTGTTATTAAATGTTTAAGTGATTCATGTGTTCAATATTTTATTGATGGAAGTTTTAAAGTTAAAATATCTTCATATTTGCTCAAACATCAACAAGTACTTTACAGTATGTCCAAAATATTCGTATTTTAAGAAATTTGTTGTATTATTGAACCTCTTTCCACCATAATTTTCACTTTCCAATTCTCTATGCCCAAATTTATTACAAGAATAACAATAATCGTGAAACTATTTTTTGTACCTGATTGTATGGTGTCTCCTCCTATGCTCACTTCTGTCAGATATTGGATAGTTATGATTCTCTCCCATGTTGATGTATTCTTTGCAAGTTGTGTTTACTTCAACTTTCTCCTCAAATGAATTGGATCTTTCTTCAAAAGTGTTCTGATTGTTGCGAAACCCAAGAACAAACTTATCAGATGGTTATCTTTGACAACTAAGGATGTGATCTAAGATCATGGTTCCTTTCTCAAATTTTGAATTTTTCTCCAACGAGGTAACTATCTTATCTAACTTATATTTTAGTAAAATAATCTCAAGCTCTTGCTTTTGATAAGTTTCCTTCTTCTCTTGAAGTTGAATTATCATACTTTCTTTCGTTTTTCTTTCTTCTTCCACTTGAATTATTAGGATTACAATAGTCTTAGTAGTCTCTCCATGATCTTCATTCCTTTTCCTTTTTGATTATTCTAGTAGATATTCTAGCAATGCATTTCTCTTTTTGAGCTTCTTGACTTTGTCTAAGGAACAAACTAGTTCTCTCTCAATATTAATTTTTTCATCCTTGTCATCTGTTTCTTGAGAAACTATATTTTATTTTCAAAGATATATTTTGTATCTAAGGCATAATAGACTTCTTTGTGATTTCTATATGACTATTTCTCTAGCCATTTGTTGGGATTGAAATCTTCTCCATAATTCTTGGTTGTCATTTGTTTCCTTAGATATTACTTCCTCTTTTGATTGATCTTCATTTTCATTATCTTCATTGTCTAGATATGTGATAATAGGGAGAGATTGCTTTGTGTGAATATTTTGTATCTCGATCCATAGTTCTTTGGATGTATTGCATTTTCCCACTATGTTCTTCTTAAAAACTAATAACCCACTTAACATTAATGCATTCGTTTCCTCAGTATCATCCTTTTGTAATTTTATTTCATCTTCTTTTGTTTTTTAGATCCTTGGAACTTTATATCCATTTTCGACTTCCTGCCAAATATCAATTCCAAGTTACTGTAAGAACACTTCCATTCTTATGCTCCAGAGAACATAGTTGGTTCCATTAAAATATGGTGCCCAATTTGTTGAGAGATATTTTTGTCTGACCATATTTATGCAATAATCTAAGTTATGCAATGATCATCCTTCTAGTGATTAGACTGTATCTGAAGGATATCACTCTGATACCAATTATTGAACCCAAAGAGATATTGAGAAGGGGGTGAATCAATATCTAGAGCAACTTTAATAATTTATACAATTTATCACCTCATAGATTAAACACAAATACCAAAACAATAAATATAATTGTGTGTAAATTATTTATAAAGAAATTTTGTATAAATAAAATATTTAGTTAGATATATTATTGGGAGATATAAATCTCCAGTAATGGTGTGAGCACCCACTCATAGACTCTGCAGACACCGATATGACAGGGACACCAATCCATTGTGAAAGCACCAATTTTCTATTATAAGCACCAACCAGTGAGGACAACAATCATCTTATGAGCACCAACTAATAATCAACGAGCACCAACTTGCACATACATGAACAGATTTATCTAATAGACAAGAACACTATTCTCCTAATCACCAACTTATATTTACAAGAACCAACCTATAGGATAACTCAACCTCCTTTCCTTTCCCCTTCTAGCCTCCATATAATTTATATAGATGTAACTATTTTCCATTGTCACACTATGTTATACGCTTGCTGATCTGCACACTTTGTTCTTGCACAAGATCCTTAGTATTCCTTTTCAGTGCACACTACTTCACAAATTATGTTGTATTATGTTCTTGCACAAATTATCCTTGTACTCTACTATATTGAGTGCTTGAACACACACTCTAATTACCCTATATTCTACACTCTCAATTTTGTGCAACTGCAACTTTGTATATTACTCAGTTTTGTAATGTTGCACACTTCTACCAATCAACAAGACATTGATTTCTCTTCCACCACGGAGTACTACACACTCACTTGCCCACCAAAAATCAGCAAACTTTTCTTTATTTATAATCATTCTAGCATTAATAGTTATTTCCTTGACTCAATTAATTTGTCCATTAGTAAGGGCTTCTCTATGTCAGCAACACCCCTTCTTCCTTTCTTCACGGTTAGGTTCACTTATATATTCAAATTGAAACAATCACATTTCTTATTATTTTTTTGATGTATGATATACACACTTTGATATATTCATTGACTACATTATACTTGTGTAACACACATTCATATTTAATTCACATAGATGGAGTTCCATGACTTGGTGGGAGTTGCGCACATATTCCCCTTAACAATTATTTCTTATATACTTCTTCAAACTAGCTTCTAGACTTTATGCTTCTTATTTGACATCAATGACAATTATAAGTTCAACAACCTAATCAATTGGCCTCTTACCAAGGACTAAATAGTATTTCCACCAACCTATTGACCATAGATTTGTTTCCCCATCCCTTCTTCCTAAGGATGTTGGTCACTTGCAACAACATCCTCAACAGCTCAACCATGCTTCTATTGTCTTTGGTCCTACAACCATTAACAACAACAATAATTCAATATCAAACATAATAATTATCTGTAGTTTCTCATTTCATATTTAAAACCTCACTAGTTTTACCCATATGCAATATCATATGCATGCAAAAATAGGTTCACATACACTATGCAATATCTCTTAATATGACCACTAGTGCTTATGCATCTCATCTATTTGATCTCTTGCATTTCCAACATTCCTATGCCAATATATATATATAAACTTAGAAAATATAAATATATCATAGCATGAAATTTCCTCTTCCATATCATAGCTTATCCACTTTATGGCCTCTTTACCAAAAACACTAAGGTTCATTACCTATTATTTTCTCACCAAGTATCAATTCAAAACACATACTCATGTATAACATTTATACTTGCTACTTTCCAAGGATTCATTTTTATGCTATATACCAAAAATAGTTTAAGGTGAGAATTTTACCTATTTATCAATGTTTCCTTATGGATATCATTCTCCAATTCATGCTACAACCATCTATCAGCATTGTAGCTTTCCTTGGTGATCACAACAACTAATTTCATTGCACTTTGTTCACATTTCCTTGTTGCTTTAATTTATTTGGGCAATTATAGTCAAGTCTAACTTGACCTTTCTTGGACTTCTTGGCACTTAACATCGCTACAAATTATTCCATTCCAACTCCATATGGAATCTTTTCAAGGTCCATTATACATCCTCATGCCTCATTCAATTATGACACTTGCTTTCCTTTCTCATGGAAATATTTTCCACATTTATGAACCACATAAATGATTCACGCACATGAATGCTTCATTCCCTGATTGGCATCCTTTTCCACTCTATCGTTATCATGAACCACATGACATGTCCACATACTAGAATACCTTATTCCATTAATGACAACTTATGGGTGAATGGAATTTACTTTCCCGTTCTCATTACTTACTCATAAGTTGTTGGTTCACATCATGCAATATCCTACAACTTCTCTTATAATGCATGCACTTTCCCACAAGGATGATTCACCCATCACCCCTACAAGTTGCATGTCCTTTACCTGCTGGTTGTTCTCTACCTTACTAAGAATTCTCTTATGGAATAAAATATCTTTATTTAATAATCAAGAGCTCCCACGACTCTTTCTTGCAATTCAAATTGCAATTTTGAATCACAATAATACATTGGATGCGTTCTTATTCAAGGAAACAATTCCCATTATCAGTATTTTTTACTCTTTCATGATTAGACATGCTTCTCACTCCTCAATAATGCATAGGAAAAATAATTACTTTCAATAAGGTATTCCACAACTCCTCTATGTAATTCATATCACACATTTTGAACATAGAGAATGCATTGCATAAATTTTGTCTAAGGAACCATCACTTCCTCTTAGTTCCCATTCTCCCTTCATGAGTGTTTATCAAATACAACTTGTAAGAGTGTAATCTTATCCACTCAACATGTTTTCCACACATTTTAACATTAACTATCACGATACTATCACCTATCACTTGAATATGCCTAGTCATCCACAAAATTATCATGTTACCAAGCATCCAACTTTACTTGGTTTAATTCTTCACATTCCTAGCTAACAAGCAATTTTACCATGGTTTCTTTCCCAAATGTGCATCCACTTTACTATGAGAGAACCATTACCATGATCTGGGTATCATAATTTTTACTCGGTTGGAGTTAATATCACCTTTTGTATACACTTGCACCATCATATAAAAAAACCCCACAATTTTGGTCACTTTAGATATCACCCACCTTGAAAATTTCTTGCCCAATCAAGCTTAGGGGGTATGTTCTACTTTCTTTTTGAAACAACTAGAACCCTATTTTAAGAATAAGAACATTCTATTTTATTTTCCTTTGGATAATATTTCCAATGACTACAAGTATGCACATTTCTAATTCCTAATAAAAAAGTTACATGATTTCAAAATTTCCAAATTTGTCCAACTCTGCATTTTTTCTTACAAGTCCATTTAGTTTCAGAGGCCAACTTTAGATACATGTAGTGAAAAATATGGAGAGAAAAATAAAAAAAAATTCCATTGTTCCCAATAATATTCACGACATAGATAATTACTTAGCATCTTTCTTCTCTTTGATTTGATCTTCCACTAAATTCCTATAGCTTTCTAGAATTGGCTACTTTTAAATTTTTCACTTTCTCTAGACTTAGATTTTTTTTGTAGTTATTGTAACACACGTATCCATGATCTCCCTGCATCACTACAGGGCACATTGAAGGAAACACCCTCATTTTTTTTGTAAATATTTTGATTTTGTGTAATATGACACATAAGATCAACACCATTTTTTCTTGACGTTGCAAAATGTTAATGTTCTATAACTCATGCCTGCTAATGTGTGAAATGGGTCCTACATGTCACCCCCCACTAGTTTCCAAGTCACCACACCACTCAGACTTGGGTGCAAATGCGTCGAAAGTATCCCGTTACTACAAGTGGTAACGACTTGTCGTAAAAGTGGTTTTCAAAAATTTGTTGGGGAGTCGTTGCAAGTCAAAGATAACACATGGACATGCAGTATCTTCACATTGGATTTCCTACCCATTGTTAACCATTGTGTGAGTTTTTATGCACTATAAGTAGCCACAACCGTCAATCTTCCCTATTGTCCAATGGTCATATCTTCATCTTCCTATGCACTTTGTCATATGTAGTCACTTGTGCATGGGATCGATGTGGAGAGTCCACATCATACCCTTGACTCACATGGATCCTCCATGTCATGCATCCCTCCCATGTGGCTTATCCAGGTTACCCATACACATGGCATGGTTGGATCCCACTTTAGAATGACCATTTTTTAAATTTCAAATTGCATGAAATTTTAATTTGGAAATAAGGGGATTATTACCAAATTACTTTGGCCCTTCTTTCCCAATTTTGGGGTTTATCTATCGCATTACAAAATAGAACCTTCCCACAACTAAATCTGTAAGTTTTGAAAATTTCCTCAACCAATCTACCAAATCACATATATAACCCACGACTTGGTTATAATACTATCTAATGATTAAAGTCGTGAGTTTTCATAGGAGCATGTCATCTAAAAACTCAATTTGTTTTCTTGTAAGTTTGGATTCCAGCCCATATAGCTTTGGTATTGCAACCATAAAATATGATACCACACTGTAACGTCCCCATCCATCAATACGACCAACAAAGGTGGACATGAAAAAATTATAGGCTTCTAAATTTCACTCCATATACATATTACAAATTAATAACATTTAAAATGCATTTGCAGATGCATAGTAAAAATACACAGTGGAAATAAAATCTATCCACACATATATAGCATGCATATACCAACATAATCATCATAGGAATCAAATAAAAACATTGCATCTTCAAATACGAGAGAATAATTATCTTTAAACAATGACTATCCAAGAAACTGACCATGTAAGAGCGATTTTCCACCCAACCGTCGGCACTCTATCCAACATATACTACTTTTTTTGAGAGGCCACCCCCAAGTTGGGCTATGAGGCTACCATGGTGAAGGAAACACCTACAAGATTCTCTCTCTCATATCACAACCTTTTCTTCTCTCTATGCTTAGCAAAAATCTCACCCAGAGCTCTACATGGATATCAATTAGCCATCATAGCCTTCGATCCAAAATACCTGCCCCACACATCACCCTTTTGGGTTCATGCATCCCCTTCACCAATCCATGGTTCTCTTGGGTGATCCATCTTTTTAGGTTCTTCCAGTGTGTGCATAGATAGAGTCCAATCTGATATGTTGATAAGGCTACATTATAGGTATTAATTACAGTCATCAATCCCATGTTTTAAGTATTATGGAGCAACAATCATGGATAAAATCACCCTTTTATGTAGGATATGCTATGATTATAGTCAATTTCTACATAATGTTGGACTGTGATGATTTTTCCTTGCTTAATGTGTCTGTTAATGAGCTAACAAGTGGGTTATCATCCTATGTGGTTAAATGCAGGTTCGAGAGACAAAGCAACATATCACATTGATAATATCAGCACTAGTGTCCACATGATGGGGTGAAGGAACTCAAGTTTAATTGATGAGACTTCAAGCATCTCCTTTTTTTTAGATTATGGAAATATTTTCAAGTAGTTAGTCTCGAGATTACTCGAGCAGATATAGGAGAGTAATGATTTATGAAAAATGTAATAAATCGAAGACTCGTGTTTTGAGGCACATAGGAATTTTTGGCATACTTTTCAGTAACATACTTATTTTGAAACTCTTCAGCAATAGTTCAGTTGCATTTTTGGAACAATGAATTTTTGAAGCAGTTAATGTCTAATTTATGTTTCATGCAAACTATGAGTTCATAGTTTCATTTCAACTCCTGTCACACGCTGTGAGGTGGGCCCCCTCACTATGTAAAACATGACTCTTGTGTTTATTTCTAGTTAAATTATAATGTATTGTTGTTTTCCATTCAGTAGATGATTTTAATGATTTGAAATCTGTCACCAATCTGATTTACAGTTGTAGTTAAAACTTTAAAAGAATCTTGGTTTCATCTGTAGATGTATAGAACAAGTTCTGTAGTTATTTTGTATATTATCCGTAGTCCTGAAATGCCAATCCATAATGCGATTTGAGAGATATAGATTTACATGCATTTTAAATAGTTTGGTTAGTTAGTTTACATTCTATCTTCTTCCTTAGAATAGCTTTGGTGAATTTCTAGATTGAAATATTTCATCTTTCATAGAAGCAACTTTCATTGATGCAACGTAGAGATTTTCCTTAGAATCATATTTTATGCTTTATCAGTTATTTCTATCTTTCTTAAGATGAGTTATCCAAAACCTTTCTTTCATTAGATATATGCTTCTATAAAATAGGTTTCCTCTTTCATAAAGTAAATATCTTCTTTTGATAGAGTGTATTTTATGCTTTCATGAATTAGAATATTTTTGGTAGCTTATTTGCACTTCGAATTTGTTCTTGAATTTCATTGGTTAAACTCTTAGTTGAATTAAAACCTCTTAACAGTTGCACACACAGTGCCATCGCCTCTTAAGTTTGTACCTCCCTTGGTTGATAATTAAAGTAGGACTCCTGACTTGTGGACTTATAAAGGAAATGATATTAGAACACCACCATATGTGTTGTTGGAGAACCACATGTAGCCTTAATTCATGGCTTCTCAAGCATGCAAAAGTAGAAAACTAAATGGGTAACAATATCTTGATTTCCCAATATCTATGCTCACCTAGAACCATCTATTTTCCCTTCAAATATGTAGTCTCCTCTCTCAATTATGGGTTATACTTAGTCTGTTAATGATCATGAATAACAATATCAAGCTCTACATACTGTATAAATCAACATGAAATAATGATAGAAAGTGTGTTGACTCCAAAGGATATGAGACGATGGGAAAATGAAACTGGAATAGCTTCTGAACATAAAAGAAAGGACTTCTAACAAATGTAGAACTCACTTTTGACAACTATAGAACCGACTTTTGACAATTGACAAAAATCTTGCAAAAGTGCATTTAACCCTATGCTTCAATAACTGCATGAGGTGGTTTTTCCCACCAACCTCACACATGCATTCAATGATTGGAAATAGTCAAAAGAAGGTAAATTCCTCATTTAAATCACATGGTAGGGTGTGGCTGAGTTCTAAGGTTGACACTTGGAGGAAAAGGATTTTGTATTCCATAGGTTCCCTTTCCTCTTCCCATTTAGTGGAATCATAACCCCTCTAGTGCTCTTTACATATCCATCTTGGACCATTTTATTATTTATGCAACATAATATTTACATATATTTGAAGTTAGCATGATAAGCCAACCATGCAGTCCGAATAAAATTTATACATCATACGATCCTAGTGATTCACTAGTCAGTCCTTGGACTTGATATCCGCACTAGGAATCCACACTAGATTATTTACATCATTTACATAATTTTGATTAAATACATTCCAAGTCAAAATTGGGGATATTACATGTGTGAGGTTTTTTATCTAAGAGATATTTTAAGGCCATTGATTAGGAAATTGGATGTTTTACAAGATGTAATACGTCATCTCAATTAGAGAATTGGAAACCACATTGATGCTCAACGAGCTTGATTTGAGGACATGATCAAGGCTAGAATTCAGAATCTTGGGGAAGGAAGGTGAAATAATGGTCTGTGACATGGACATACATTATCATATGTTGCTTGGTTTTGGAAAAATCTCATTGTGAATGGTGGATAGACCTTTAGATTCCATTGGGTCAGTTAAGGAAGTTTACATGGAGGACTTGACAGTGCACCATGGAGATAAAGGACACAAGGAGGATTGCAATGGAAAAATAATGCAAGGAATAAAATGGAGAAGCATAAATGGAAGCAACCCACAATGGGAATTGACTTGTGTAAAATAATTCAAGTTTTTATGTGTATTGTCATGTTGTTTTTTTATGGTCAATATGTTAGAATATATAGACATTAGGTCCATAGGATACAGCTGGAAAGTAGTAGTATAAGTCAAGGGTCATGTGTTTGTTTTAATTAAAACTCGCAATTTTGTCAAG
The DNA here is from genome assembly GCA_001517045.1 of Pseudotsuga menziesii. Lineage (NCBI taxonomy): Eukaryota > Viridiplantae > Streptophyta > Pinopsida > Pinales > Pinaceae > Pseudotsuga > Pseudotsuga menziesii. The sequence continues at coordinate 184,830 of LPNX010884202.1, read as the reverse complement.
TTTTATTTTAAAAATTTTGAACACTTTGTACTCTTTATTGTTGACTAGTTCATTTGCAACTTTTATACATCAATGAAAATATATCCATTTATCTAAAAAAATAAAATAATGGAAGTACTAATGGACATTCCATATTTAGTATTTTAAATATATTTATTGTATTGTGACAATCTCACCAATATCTTAACTAAGGTAAGGAGTATACATATTTAATTATTTACAAATAGAAACATGACACATAATCTTAGGTGCATAACTATACATATGGAATTAATTTTGGAGAATATATTGGAAGCATCACAAATAAATAGGCAAATATATTAGAGGTATTATTCAATTCATAAAACAAGAGTCAAAACACTTAATGTAGTCATTACAATAACTAGACAGCTGACATTAATGAACACAATAAATTATAATGGAAACCTCTTTGTAGGCATAAGATCATTGTCAACATCAAGTTTACTCTCTTCAACTTCTAGGATATGCATTCCATGGTGCAAAACCATTTTTATTCATGCAACATGGATCTTAGTGACCATTACACACCATCAGACTCAGAGACATTGGCTTGGTCATTGAAAAACCTAACCTCCTACTCCTTTTCTTAAGAAATGTTCTCTCTCTCTCTCTCTCTCTCTCACACACACACACACACACACACACACACACACACACGTTTCTATGAGAGAGGCTTTGTCAACCACACAAAGACCCAAAATGATACATTTTACCTCCTCTATTCTTTGACCCATTTATGAAAATAATATTCTCTCATTATTGCCTTTAACATTTAGCAAGGGTCATGAGGTGGCGATCTCCCTACTTGATAAACTGATATCTTGTAAGTAGATATACTAAATTTGAGCTAGTGGAGGATGCATTTATATTTGAGTGGCAACACATAAAGCATTATATCCCACTATCTTTATTCAATATCAATGCAAATTAATACATGATAAATAGAGGTCTCAACATAATATATCTGCATGAAACAAGAAATGGTGCATTATTTGCGTTATTTGCAGGTTTTGGCACACTTATTAGTAGTCAATACAACCAATGATGTTCTAGTAGAATTATTCCAAGGGTTAGTAGTTGAAAATCAAACCATGAATCAAATTCATGAGGAAAAGGATTACATTTTTCAACAAAATAATGTATTTTCACATAGGTCAATGACATTAAGAAACAACTCACACAAATAGATCAAATATTGGCACACCTATGTATTACACGGTTAAAAAATCATAAAGGGAAACACTCCATGGAGTAAGCCAATGCAGTCACTTGAGGCCATATATTAATGCAAGAGAAAAATATTGTACATATGAGTTTCTCACAATCACATATCAGCAAATGACTCCCCATGATTTTTAAAATTGAGATCATGGACCAATCAATTGCTAAGCCATGGATCAATATAATCATTAATATCAAGGAGAAGATGAACCATCATATCACTTTATGGCTAGAACATATTGTCACTGTCAAATTAGATAAGTACAACTTCATGCACTAATAAATAATAAAGAAACGCACTTTACCTCAAGGCACACTACTCCGAGCTAACCTTAACTAAACAAATTATGTCTAGATATTCTAACACCCCCCCCTTAAGAACATCTTCAGGAAATATTGAAGGATTTACAAAGGTGACACAATAAGAGAATGGAGGAATTAGAGCCAATCCTTGCCTAATGACAACTTTTTAAACTCATAACATAGATTAAAGTTTGAAAAAAATCACTTCTATAATAGACTCTGTGAAAATTTCTTCAACATGATTTGTAGGGAAAATAAAATCTTGAGAACTTCTGATGAAGTGAATGTGTATCTCAATGTGTTTTCTATGATGATGTTGAACTATATCTCTGACAATTTTTATGGCACTTTAATTATCACACTAGAGGGTATTTAGATGTTGTTGTTGGAGTCCAAAAATTGAAAGGAACATTCAAAGACACAAGGCTTCTTGACTTGCATTGACTGTGAATCGATACTTTTCTTTTTCTAAATAAAGGTCAAGATATTTTTGCTTTTTACAAGCCCAAGTGACAAGTTTGGAACCAAGATTGAAAACATAAATGACAATAAAATTTTCATTATTAGGGTTTCTATCCCAGTCAGAATAAGTGAAACTGACCAACAAAGAAGCCCCTCCTCAACTGTAATGTATTCCAAATTGAACTATATACTATATACACTAAATTTTAATTTTTGCTACTTTTCAATGGCTTTCATGGGGTGTTTACATATACCAGGAAACACGAACAACAACAAATGGAATATCATGATGGGTATGAGTAGAAATGCATACTAAAGAAACACACTTTAACTAAAGACACATTATACCAAGTTGATATTAAATAAATCATATTTGTCTAAATGTATTAAAAATTGTTGAATATAAAACCTTGGAATGAGCTAACTCAGTGAGATGCATGCCATGCTTTCTTGTATATAAACTTTGCATTAATATATTTTATTTTTATTTTTATTTATTTTTTCCAAAAAAAAAATTACAATACACTTATGTTAATATTACCACACATTCAACTCTCATTTGAATATAAAGGAAATAAATCAAAATATCTAATAGGGTTGAGGCTTGGATTTAGAGAATATGCTTTTTGTTGCATTTCCAAGTTTCATCCAATTTGTTTTTGAATTATTTGAATTTCAAAATTCTATGTACAACAAATAGTTTTGAGTCACTAAATAAGTTGTAAAGTATTTGCAGCATTATGCAACTCAATTCCACAACATGGAATGAAATTCTAACTTTTATTCAAAACAATAATAGCATATTATTCATAAGTGTCCCATTGAACAACCACCTTAGATTCTAACACAATTTTCCATGAAGACAGCAATGTTTTAGAATAGACAAAATGGATGTGTGCAACTTATAGAGAAAAAATTTCGAAAATCACCTTTCATTATGTAATGATAAGACCATGTCATGATTCATGTATAACATAGGTCTTTGACACTTTTAGTCATTAAGTGTGAACTTGTTGCACACTTACAAGGGTTAGGGTAAAGAATGTTACTTTCCAATATGTTTGACTCTAGGTGAGAAGGATTGGTCACAATAGATGAGGACAGGGGTTGTGAGGATGCCACAACAATGTAAAAAACCATTAGAATTCACTAGAAGCAATGAGGAATATTAGGACCTTACACCAAGTAAGGTTATCATATGTATTTGAATTTTCTTCCACTTCTTCACAGAGTAAAGGCTTGATTGATGGCAAGTCCACATGTTGTGGATTTATAACTCAAAATATTCATCTCTCTAAGTTCAACATAATATGTATATAATTGTTAAAGTAAAATATGATACATTAAGAAAGGGAAAAAAAAAGAACTTAAGATTTACATGTATCCAATTCACTTTGACGATGTTCATCCAATGGTACATACTAATGTTCAACTGAGATGGTAGTTGCAAAATTTTCTTTTGTTTGTTAATGACATGAGTTTCCTTTTATTACTTTATAGCACAAAAATATTGTTACAGAATTTCGTGACAAGCCGAAAAGTCCAAACTTTTCCGGATTGATATCATTTGGAGTCACCTTCGCAACCAGATTTTGGCCTAAAAATCCTACCCACAAAAAGAAATTCCCCATCAAACTAGCCTTTCGGCCCCCGTTCCCAAGTCTACATAGAGACTGTATATTACTATGACTTACAACCTTCTGAACCTCTATAAGACTTATAATAGAAAAAACATAATCAAATAAGACATTAGTTGACATATCCGTATCACACATTTGGATTGCACTGAAATCCATTACAGATTAACCGCCTCCTTTGGCCAAAATTTGAGCAGATAAATAAAAAATCCCTTACTATGCAGGGGGATCGTGCGTAGGAGAGGCTTGAGTCTCCCTGACGAACTCCCTGGGGTGGTCAAGAAACTCCTCCGTGATCATTTCCAGCAAGCGAAAGCCCGCTGCATTGTCCTGCTTCCGTTTATGAATCAGGTCCAAAGCTTCTTTGATACCATGTGCCAGTTGCGCCTTCTCTTGCATATCACGAACTATAAGGATATGAAATTCCCAAATGGGGTTGGCCGCAAGGGGCCTTCCTTGGTGGGATTCATACTCCCTTAGCAGAGCAATTTCTTTATCCATTATCTTAGCTTCAACCAACGCGGAGGTTTTTGCCATATACTGAGCCCCCCCATTGAACGCCAAAGGGACAGGGACATCATGGAAATTTGGGTCTTGCGAGGATGAGCTAGCAGAAGGCTGACCCTCTCCCTCGATTCTCACACTGACCCCATGAATTCTCCTAATTCTCCATTGAGGCAGCATTATATCTCTGGACAAATTAACCCACACAATCTGCACTCTATTATTCGCAAGATTATTCCCATAAAGCATAAACAAGCCATCCCCATTGTATTTATGGAAATTCCTCCCATCTGCGTGAGATGCCTTGCATTCATAAAGCTTGGATGAATTCCCCCCTTCGCACGCTCAGGTCCTTTGGCCTTAAACTTGATGTACTTCTTGATCGCAACCAGATCCTCCTAACCTTCCTTCTCTTGTGTATCATCACTTGCAAATTTTCCCATTTTAAGCATCGACATATGACCTTCCTTGTCATTATCTGCATGATGGTGAATTCTCGACATGGGGCCAATGGTTTGCCCGAAAGGGCATGTACCTCCCCTTGCTCTATATAGGGCCCCAGGGTATTTTTTAAGGATTCTAATATTATACTTAAGTATAGTATTCTAGGTGATTGTTTTGGATTGAAAAAAACATGTTTGTAGATAGGTAGGTGAATATTAAATATCAAACATAAAATTAACACTAAAATGTGTAAAATTTGGCAAATATTATGATAAAAAAACCATATTTTATGTAAATATAGGCGATATTAGACACTAAAATTGACCAAATAGCGAATTTATATTTTGAAAAAAACCCAAAAAATAGCCAATTGGCAAAATTTCGCCCCTAAAAACTACCCAAGACTACTACATGCTTGTGTAAGACTGAATCATGTTTATTTAAAGGGTCCAAAACCCAAACCGTCCCTCTCGGATCGATGTGGCGTGTCAACTTCTACCTTGACGATCTCTGTACCCATTTCACTTATCCTACCATCATAATCATTGTCCTGCATGGTAATGCCGAGTGAATTCTTCATCTCCCCTATGACCTCCACGTCTTCCTCGGGATTAGGTGAAAGGACATCAACTGTCCCGATCATGTTCCCTGCATGCGATGCCTCAGGCTCAGCGTGGTGTCTACGCATGCAAAGGGATGCGTCGACCTGGGAATTTAATGTTTTTCCTTGGTTACACCTGCCAACCTCTTAACATGGAGGATTGTCCTTTTCAGTCTCTAGATTGTTTGAAATCCTGCCATAATCCCTCTCCGTCAATTTCTCGCATCGTCTCCAGAGCATGCAATCGACTATATCCTCCCTCTGTTCTACATGGAAGGAGGTACTTCTGCCAACCCCTTTATTTTCTAATGCATCCACCACCTTATTTTCGCTTATCCTGACGTGAGAGAACTAGAGCATCGGGGTGCCGGTTAACAATATTTTGAGCTCAGTCAAATGACATTCCCACCTCCATTTTCAAGAAACCTGGTCTATGGATGCACCTTGTTGTAATCTTCTTTCTATGGATGTTATGATTAAGGAGTCTCCCTCCACAATCAGAGGCATTTTCTGTTGCTCTAGAGCCCATGTTATCCCACTGACCAATCCTTCTAATTCCGCCATATTATTGGTACTGGTGCCTATACTTCCCCAGAAAACGTTTAGGATTCTCCCTTCATAGGTCCTAATTACACCTCCAAAGCCTGCAGGACCTGGCTTTCCTTTGGCATCCCCATTGAAGTTCATTTTGAAGGATCCATCCACAAGACAATGCCATGTTTCGGAGCTGCGGAGAGGAGTGATCGAAGTTCCCAGGCGTGCATTATTCCCAGGTACCTTATAAATCCCCTAGTCATAAAGGATTTGCCTTTCTGTTGTATCTGCTTCAAGGGATTTCTGAGTCCAATGATTTAGGGCTAGGGTTTCTATTATGTGAATTTCTATCAAATTCCGTAGCTCCTCTGTGTGTCATTGTTTATTTTTGAATATTTTCTTGTTCTGAGTTTTCCAAATTTCCCAGACTACAAATCCTAGGAACAACTCCCACACCCCGTTCAAGATTCCATTTTTGAATGTTTTTTGCAGCCATTCGGCTATAGTTAAGTCTGGATGAACTTTGTGTCGATAATTCTTCCTAAATTTTCCTGCTCCTTTTTCCAAAATTGCGCCCGCTATCGAGCATTCATCGAGAAGATGGTTGATAGTTTCATTAACTGCTTCATAGAGGCAACACCTCGGTGGTCCCATTATCCCGCAATTCTGAATATTGTCTCGTGTGAGGATGCGTCTTCTGAGGAGTAACCAACTGAAAGCCGCAATCTTGGGCCACCACCTCCCTCCCCAAATTTCAAATTTTCCGCCATTTCCCCTCCTTCTCCATTCTATGAGTTTCCATCAGCAACCCTATCGCCTCTTTGATATTGAAGTTTCTGACATTGGTATACCCCCATCTAAGCTTGTCCGACCCGACATTCTTAGGGATCTTTCTATTGCATAATTCATAATAGAAATCTTCAATGTTATCCTCGGGGATGATAGCTTGCCACCATTCCTTCGTTTTCCAAGTCCTATACTGTGTATATGCTGACAGTGGGTCCCAGAATTTGTGCACCCGTTCCAACGAGATGTTCTGTATATAGTGGATTAGATCGGGGTTATCTTCTCAATTGGCTACATAGGGCTCTTGTTGCCAAGCATCCCTGATAGACAGCATCGTCTTCCCGTATCTGACCTCCCAAAACTATGGCTTTGGATGAGACCTCTTTTTTCTTAGGCCACTTTCCATATTCTAGAGCCTGAGACAACTTCTATGAATCTGATCAGTTGTTGTTTCAGCCACTGTGGAGCGTATTTCTTATGCCACAATTTTTCCCAAGGTTCCTTTGAGTGAGAAACCCATTTCCACTAGATTTTATCCCCCGATACTTTGTTTATACTTATTGGGTCTCTAAGTCCTAGCCCCCCTGCTTCCTTTGGTTTGCATAAAGTTTTCCAATCGACTAGAGCCCACATCCTATGTCCTTTTGTTCCCCCCAAAGGAAGGTTCTTTGAATATTTCTTATTTGTTTTATTAATTGTAATTGCAACATTAATTACACTTTAAGAATGATATTCCTCCCAATAATTGCAAATATCAATAAATTGGTGTTGGCCCATGCATGGTCCTATCTCAATGAGAATACTCATTGGTTTACTCACCTAATACTTAACTCAAGAAAAACACCTTTTCCCAAGCAATAGTAGCAATTGTATATGATATCACACTAATATCAATAAATGTGTGGTGGAGATGCCTCTAGCTATATGACACCACTTTTCCTATTAGATTTCTAGTCAGCAAGAACTATACCCACTCTTTCTCCTTATACCATGATACCTCTAATAGTGGGTCTTTTCTTCCAAACAATCTCATATTCATGTTGGGTATGCCTCGAGCCTCATCTTACCCTCTAAGACAATGTTGTGAGTAGTGTTCAAGTACTCCAATGAATTCACAAACCTATAACCAAAATAACTCTCTTTTCTCTACAAACAACTTACTTATGTACCACACTAGTAATAAAAAACATCCATTTACTTTTACATTAATATTGGAAAGTAGCAATTTACTTTTATTTCATACTAACAGCAAAAAAATAGAATTTACTTTCTTTAATAACAATAATACAACACATTTCTTTTTCTTTTTTCCCTACAAATAGTAATTAAATCCCTATATTTCATAGAGAAATTAAAATTAAACCAATTTAACGAATACAACATAATAAATATATACTAATTTTATGTCAAGGTATTAAACCCTAATCAAACTTTAACAGAAATATTTTCTAAAATAAATTTATGACCTAAAAAAAGTGTTGATCAATTATATCCTTCCAACAACGAGTCTCAAAGAAAAACCCTAACTACATTAGATACTTTAATCACATAACTTCATTATTAATTCAAAAACCTTAACTACATTAGATACTTTAATCACATAACTCCATTATTAATTCAAGCAAGTCATCACTAATAAGTCTTTACTGTATGAAACCATTTATAATACTGAAATAAAATATTATATTGAACCTTTTTTCACTTAACATAATACAAACAAATGGAATTAGCAGTAGGGCTGCTAAGCACCAGCGCTTTTAAGATACACAATTTGTCAAAAATAAAAATGTTCACCAGGAATTAGCATTTTGGGAATGTTTATAGTACATTTGCTATGATGGCTTTTGTAACAGAGTCATTTTTAAGATGCTTCCAAAACGTCACTTAGCATTTTGGCAATGTTTATATTATGAGTGATATGACTGCTTTTGTAAAAATATTTGGCTAATAAAAACGGATATATTTTTAAAGATGCTTTCAATTTCATCTCACGCCAAATTTTAATGGTGGGAGTGGCTAGTATTATTAAGATATAAAAGGTTTTTAATTTATGAAAATGTGTATATGTATTTATACGGCAGAAAGATATCGAAGTTGTTTAACTATGGGACGATTTTTTCTCTATTTTTTTTTGTTGGTTTTTATTCGTTTTTGGATATAAATTTTTATGGATTTTCAAAATTTGTAAAAACATTGTTAGATTTTACAGAGTGTGGGTGCTTGGGGTTTTCATGTCATGTGATTTTATGTCTACATTTAAAATCATCCAACAAACAACAAAAATTACAAAAATGTGTGAGTTAAATCCACAGGATTCGGGTGACAGCCGGAAAGTCAAAATCGTCCTCTAGTTAGAGAGCTCTGATTCGGAGATATCATGCATTAAACTAAATCTTTATATATTTGTATTAATTTTGGAATTTTATTCTAAAGCAATATAAGCTAATGTTTTTTAATTAACTGAAGTTTTTTTTCCAATAATAAAATCTACATATTTTATAATATTTTCTATTTAACTGAAGATAATTTTTTTCAATAATAAAATTTACATATTTTATAGCAAAAATTATATTCTTTAATTTAACAAAATCTATATATTTTTTAACAAAAATTATATTGTTTAATTTGAATTTAAAAAATAAAAACATATATACATAAATAATGAAACATGTTTTCTTAAAATATATGTCTAAGCCAAAGGCCTTCTTTCTCTGAGGTCAGGTTTGAAAAACCCTGTACCTCTTTTCGTTGTCCATTGATCGAATAAAAATGTGACACATAATCTTGTACAATTTTACTATTTAGTAGGGTGCGGGAATCGAAGAGTCACTGGAAAACATACTTATTCCTATGTGATAAAACAATAATAACAATATATTTATTTTTCCATAGCGAGTTGGAAGCTTTCCGCATGGATATCAAAATACCTGTAACAACCCTATTTTCGTAAATAAAAAAAACTTTTACTACATGTAATACTAGAATTTACTAGCAAGTACTTAAAGAGATGTTAATACTTAGATAGATGTTAATAGCATATTATTCAAATCTACATAAATGTTGTTAGGGTTATTATGTTGAGGACCATTCTTAGCAGATGCTTCTAGATTCTCCATTTTCCTGCAAAACAGGTTTTATATTTCTGGAAATAAATAATTACAAAATAAAATTAGTACATTGTTTTTTTGTATAAGCAAGTGAGCCAATCACACCTAGTATTGGATTCTTGCTCTGATACCACTTGTAACAATCTTATTTTCGTAAATTAAAAAAAAAAAATTTATTTTACTGCATGTGATACTAGAATTTACTAGCAAGTACTTAGAGAGATGTTAATACTTGTCTTTTCTTTTGTCTTGTTATCATTTGATTACTTATTTAGTGATTTGTCATAAATGTCATTACATCTTTTTCTATACAATAGTCCTAAAGTTAGTTTATTGTTGCAAGGCAGTTTGTCGATGTAAACTCTTAACCTGAGTTGAGCATGAGATGGATTATGGGATTACTTAGTCGTTGTGACTAAAGCATGACTCTTTCACTTTACTTGTACAGGTTTTGAGACCACCGACAAAACAGGTAGAGGTTGAACTCTAAAATTCGACACCAAAAGGAGCATCTACAAGTAAAATCTAAGGTTTGGTAAGAACCTATGCTTAACTCACTTTTGAAAATTCATATTTAAAAGAAAATAAGGCATTGCAACAATACCTTATAATTCATACTTAAACCTAACCTTATTGATGCATGATATAACTCAATTTAAGTTTTTCTTTTAAAAGAGGGAGGTTGTATAACCGTAACCCTTGCAACAGGTAAAAGTCATAAAACTTAAGTTTGGTTTGAACCACCGGCAAGGTCTTAAAGACTTGAAAGGATAGTTGTCCTGGAATCATTAATACGAATACAATGGATCGAGTACCAGATGTTAAAGTGCCTACCCTCGAACCATGTGAAGACTATGTGGAAAACAGTTGGTTCACACTTGAAACTAAGAAAAACCCTAAAAGTTTGGCATGCTCTGGTGAGAGGATATATTCTTTTGATGGGAGGAAGTCTGGAGACAGAAGTTTCTCTGCAACTATGTTTATCATTCGGTTACTTGGACTTAACCTTTCCCCGGTTGTGAGATTAACAAAAGTAGCTACTGCCTGGAACCTCGAAAAGATTCAAACCTTGCTAAGCCTAAAATCATTTTCTGGAGGAACCTGGAAAAATTGGTTTGGTAACGCCTGCATGTTTAGAAGGCCGAACATGTATACAAGAAATTCATATTTTAAAAATTCCCAATCTATATCTACCTTTAAGTTATTCAAGTTTAACTGTTGTTCCCTTTGTATGCAGGGCGATAGTCATTACACGTGTGCATGGAAATAAAGTATGTCAAACCCCTTCCTTAACGGGTAAGCCCTATAAAACTTCTTGTGTGGCTCTTGAAGAGATCCATGGAGTAATTCCTATGCTGTTGGTTTTCCTCTTACTCCATGTTGGGTTTAGTAATGCTCATTTTAACAGGTGAAGGTGTTTCACCGCCTATAGGTGACTACACCGTTTGACACTTTTCCTTAGTTTTGATACTTGTATAAACATAAATACCCGTGAGGGTTTTATATCTCTGTTTGAGCCGTTTCTTTTTCTTTTTAGAAAAAACTAGTTTAGATTCCAGAAATATGGGAAATGTGGTATGGAGAAATGTAGTCGTTTTTAGTACTTATCTTGGATATAATAATTTACCTCATCGGCTCTATAAGATTTTGGTTCTGAAGCTCAATTGGGGTTTTAAGGTAATGGTGTAAAATCCAGCAAGTGAGTCGAAAAGATACTCATGGAGTCTTGTGATAATTTATTTTATTTAAAAAAAATGTCACTTACTTCTATTAATACCTATATTAATACTTCTATTAATACCTGTATTAATACTTCTATTAATACTTCATCGGAGCTCTAAAACACAACTCAAGTGTTACATTCAGTGTTGACTAAGGTTAACTGACTGTGGTAGGTGAGAAATGCGCCCCACATGAGTGCAGTCAAGTAAACCTAGTGCTAATTGAATGTAGATGACTAGAACTGAATGTAACTAACTCCTAACTTAGCTTGACTAGTCATCAACTGAAGTGAACTAACCTTGGTTGGTTTCGGCACTCCCAGTGGCTTCCTAAATTATAGGGATTGGTCTAAGAGGCTCCTAAACTCATGCAATCAAGTGCAATCAGTGGCAGTGAGCCTCAATTAGTGTTCCCCACACTTTAGTAACTGAAACATGTGCCCCAATTAGGCCAAGTGGACCTAATGGTGTTAATGACTATAAATAGACTGGATGGACTCCCGATTCAGACATGACTCTCGATTTAGACATATGACCAAATTTGGACAAGGGAGGATTAATAATCCTAACACCCCCCTAAATGCTAACTTGGAAAAACTGTGGGCCCTAGTAACTAAGACCATAGGTCACCCATTACATCAAGTAAAATAAAGTAACTGCTTAATACAAGGAGCTGGGGCAAAAACCACATGGGAAAAAAGCCCCCCCTCTAGCTAAGTAGGTAGAATCAGGTCTCAAGTTTGAAAAACTTGAAAATATGTTGCTGCAGTCTTCATCTCTGTGAGGTAGTGAAGCAGTATGCATGGTGTGCTATGCACAGGTATTCTAGAGCCTGACACTTCTCCTTTTTCTCCAAAAATGATGATGGAAGGAAAAAGGAATGTAACCTTTGTCTCTTGCTGAATGAAGAGGTGTATGATCATATCCATTCTTCTGAATGTAGTAAGTCTGAGCCCTTGCCATATAGCATCTTACAGGGATTCTATTGCATCTCCCTGAAGGAGGTAAGATAGCATGACATAGCATAAGGGTCTTTCCTTTCTAAGTATTAGGTGAGTTTCCAGTCATATTCCTAGCTTCCAGTTTGGAAGTAGGGATTGAATCTAGATCTGAGTCACCTTGAATCTCAAGGTCATAAACTGATATAGATGGATCTGCAGTACTAGTAGAAGCTGTAAAAGAAGTAGATGCAATGATTTTACCTTCTCTTGCAGGTGGCTGCTAAGAGTGCACTGGTTCTAAAGGAGGCATGAAATGTAAGAACTCATATGCTTTTGAAGCATGATTTGCAATACCCTTTGCTATGATGCTCCCGGTAGAGATATCTATGATTTCCAATGAGTCAGGACCAAAGATCACTCACTTTGGAGATCTGATATGGGTCATCTGATAGACAGATAATAGGTTTGAAGCTAGGGAGGGAAAAAATAGCACATCTTTGAACCTTCCATGTTCAAGTTGGACAGAGCCCTTCCCCTTTGTTCTGACTTTACTGTTATTGCCCATCTGAATACTAGGACCATTAAAGGACTGAAAAAGAAGAGAATGATTCTCTGGATGCAGCCATATGGTTGGAAGCTCTAGAATCAATGAGGAAGATAGGTGCTGATGTGTAGCAAGCCTTCAGTGCATGGCCTTTCCTTTGGTATTCTTCATCCTCTTCTTCTTCAGAATCATCCTTCCTTGCACTAGCAGGTACAGAAATGTTGTGCTTTTTCAAAAGAAGAGCCATTTCATCAAGTTGTCTTCTCATACATGAGCTTTCTGAATGGAAGCCCCTTCCACAGTAAGAGCAGAGGACCTTGCCTTTGCCATTCTTCTTGCTTCTCTTTGAACCTGAAGGTTCTTTTGACTACTCTTTCTTCACAGGGGACTTATCTCTTTGATTCCCTTTGTCATTCACTACCTTATCTCCTCTTGCAACTAGAGCTAGATATTTGGGAGATCAAATGATCCCCATTTGGATCAATTTATCTTTCTCAGAAATAATAAATTGGATGAAGGCATTAAGAGTGGGCATCTTCCAATTTGGAGTAGTGAGCCTTACTATTTGGAAAGTGGATACAAAGACTGAGTAGTCTGCATTGAGCTTTGTGAGAATAGCAAGGATGAGCTGATCTTCATCCTTCTCCACTTTGCATTGCTTCAACAGATATATCGGGTTCTTGAACTTTGTGAAGAATTCATTTAGAGATTCGAAATTGGATGGATTGAGAGTAATCAGATCATTTTCTAGCTGATGGATCCTCATCTCATCATGCTTATCAAATAGGGAGGCAAGCTTGTCCCAAACCTCCTTGGGAGTCTTCAATTATAGGATGTGGAACCAAATATCTTTAGAGACTAAGAAGAGCAAGTGTCCATGGGCTTCATCAAGCCTATTCATGTACTTAGCTTTGTCTTTATCTGAATCTGGCTCTTCTTCTGTTTCTTCTATGAGTCTGAATAGCCCTTTGGTGCAGAGCATTACCACCATGTCTGCCTTCCACTGGTGATAGTTGAAGGGAGTGAGAGGCTCTATTGGATGAGCCATTTTGAATGTAGTAGGAAGAACTAAGCTACTGTAGCGAATGTAGTGAGAATAAAGGGCTTCTTGTAGCGAATGCTGCAAGAAAAGCTGATAACCTGTCACACAATCAAACATACAAAGTAAGGTCGACAGTCTGCACTTTTGGAATTTCCTTCACACCCAACATAGTTGATCAAGCAAGCTTGATCAAAAATTTCCTAACTTGGGATATTAAGTGGTAAATTCTCTGCTTCTGGTGCAGTACTAGAAGGAGCAATTTGCCCGAAAATAATGATCCGGCTGGAGATCTGAGGAGGAGAGGAGTCTTGTCCACCAAGGCTCTGATACCATGTAAATTTGAGCACATAGATATGTAGACAAATACACAACTCACAAAGTAGATCACACAATTTACTCAGCAATTGAAGAATGAAACAGTGCAAAAATGGCTTGCAGCTATGAATGCTTTCATTAATAAAAAAGTAATCAGATAATAATTACAATGAATTAAAATGGCTTTAATAGCCACATGAGGAAATTCGAATCCATAGACTCTACTTGACTGTAGGTAACTAAGACCTTGTCTAAATCACTATCGGAGGACTCAGTAGTTAACTGACCTTGTCTAAACCATAACCGGAGTTCATCAGAGCTCTAAAACACAAATCAAGTGTTACATTCAGTGTCGACTAAGGTTAACTGACTGTGGTAGGTGATAAATGCGCCCCACATGAGTTGACTCAAGTAAACCTAGCACTAACTGAATGTAAAGGACTAGAACTAAATGTAACTGACTCCTAACTTAGCTTGACTAGTCATCAACTGAAGTGAACTGACCTTGGTTGGTTTTGGCACTCCCATTGGCTTCCTAAATTGTAGGGATTGGTCTAGGAGGCTCCTAAACTGATGCAATCAAGTGCAATCAATGGCAGTGAGCCTCAATTAGTGTTCCCCACACTTTAGTAGCTGAAACATGTGCCCCAATTACGCCAAGTGGACCCAATGGTGTTAATGACTATAAATAGACTGGATGGACTCCCGATTTAGACATGACTCCTGATTTAGACATATGACCAAATTTGGACAAGGGAGGATTAATAATCCTAACAACTATCCCCTCATCAATTTATTTGTGTGCCTGATTTTTCAGTTTGCAGCAATCACAAAGTTCATTCTCTCAGAAATCAGAATGAGTGGTGATCCTCCTGCTCAATTTGATGGTTTATATAAGATTGCCTAGGTCTTAGGGCCAGTTTGTAATTTAATGAGCCACCCAGCTCAGTTCCCCCTCTCAGGGAACATGATCACTTTTTAGGGATTATGCTCTTGCAACAGCTAGAAAGTGAATGCTAGTGCTGCCACTTGTCAATCAGTCTTTCACAGCTGCTCCTTCCTCCTAGTGGCAGTGAACACTCATTTAATAGTCTCCCCTGAATAGGTGTCTCCTTTTATTAATTAATAAAATAAATAATTCTTCAATTACATTCATCATTGACCCACTTGGCCATAACTTACAATAAAAATTAACATAATGTTTTTGCTGAAATAAATAATAAATATTTTTTTTCCATTTTTGGGTATGTTACAATACCATCCACCTCAGCTCAGCGCCACCGAATAAAAAACTGCAATCGGATCCTGGTTAAGCACTACAGGATTAGCTACGAGAGAGTGCGTTTGTAATATCTAGGCTGAGTCACCATGCTTAGTTGTTTTTTGTCGCTAGGCATGAGCAATTCCATTGGGGTCAGGCTTTAAGAGTCATTCAACATTTGAAATCGAATCATTCCCATGCGCGCCATTTACCTATGCTAAGGTCACCCTCACCATAAACTATAATCTGTTAATCCCTTTATTATACTTGCCATCGGCAGGTTATATAGTGATCAGTTGGTCGCCAAATTCCATTGACCAATATTTGTTCAAAAAAATTAACCCAATGTTTATTAAAGTTTTTCAAATTTGTATTATTAAAAATAAATTTGCTGAATATCAAAAATAATTTTATAATTTTTCAAAATTATTTTAACTATTTTTGATTGGTGCAGTGCAAAGATTTGACAAATTTTCCCTGCTGTGCAAAATATTAACTGAATTATAAAAATAAATTAAAAATATAAAATTAAACAAAAATAAAAACTTGCCACGTACCCTCATTCATTTAATATATATGTGACAAGTTAACATGGCATTGATCATGCATTTAATTCATTTAATGCATTGATATAATATATCAGTCGATTTAACATCAAATATTTTTAAAAACCACAATTTTGTACTGGGCATGGATACTTATGTGATCTCATGATTCCACATGAGATTGTTTTTTTTCACCTGCACTTACTGAACTGACATTCACGGAAAGGAAAAGAAAGTGATCCGCACAACTGTGAATCCATTAAAGTTGGAAGCATGCAATTTGGTAGCTTTTCAATTGATTTAAATCCCCCTTGGACTTTGAACATACGCAATTCTTTCCTACACCGGCGTCGATTCATTATTTCCTCCCCTACTGCTCGTCGATTTATTATTCCCTCCCCTACTGCTTGCTGCTCTTATAGTATATAAATCTATGGCCAGTCAAACACCTACCATTTCCATATTTCCTCCAATTTTAGTTGGAGAGTGGGGTGCCCTGTACCGGACTAGATCTGTGACCTCTGGTCAGGCTTAATATTGTGAATTGAGAAAACATACTTGCAATTTTATTAGTCCCTGCTGCATATAGCCAAACAGTTGGTTCTTTCGCTGGAAAACATAAGCTAATTGATCTCAAATTCAGGTCTCTGGCGAGCGCTCTTCCAAATCTCAAGTACTTTTCTGAGGTAGGAATTGCGGCTATTCGCATATTTAAGATGATTAACAGAATACCAGAGATAGATTCAGAGGATATGAAAGGAAAAGTCTTGAAAAGTGTCTCTGGGGAGGTCGAATTTTGGAACGTTCAATTTGCGTATCCGTCCAGACCAGATAGCATGATATTTCACAATTTTTGCCTCACTATTCTTGCACGCAAAACAGTGGCTTTGGTGGGCAGTAGTGGATCTGGAAAATCGACAGCCATTGCATTATTAGAACGGTTCTATGATCCACTTAAAGGATAAATTCTTGTTGATGGAGAGAATATTAAAGGCTTGCAACTGAAATGGCTGCGTAACCAAATCGGGCTAGTTAGTCAAGAGCCTGCTTTGTTCGCCTCTTCCATTCGTGAGAATATTTTGTTTGGAAAGGATGATGCCACTATGGATGAAATCATCAATGTTGCAAAAGCTTCAAACGCTCACAACTTCATTAGCCAACTCCCAAACGGCTATGAAACACAGGTGCTCTTTCAGGGTTTATAAATACACAATTCATAAGCATAGTTCTTTTTTTGTCAATTAAAAATATCAAGTATTGATTTCATGATCTTTCCAAATGCAGGTAGGAGAAAGTGGTGTGCAGATGTCTGGAGGACAAAAGCAGAGAATAGCCATAGCTAGAGCGATGCTGAAAAACCCTTCCATTCTGCTTTTAGACGAGGCCACCAGTGCTCTAGACGCAGAATCAGAGAAAATTGTTCAAGATGCACTTGGTAAGGCTTCTATTGGGCGTACAACGGTAGTTGTGGCTCATCGTCTCTCTACTATTCAGGAATCTCATAAAATTGCCGTGATGCAAAAGGGTGAAGTCATTGAAATCGGTGGACACCAAGAACTGATCAATAACCCAAATGGGGCATATACTGCTTTGCTGAAAATACAGCAGAAGGCCCCGGTACATGATACTATATCTCTTAACGCTGCATCAAATGCTTTAATGTCACCCGGAATGAAATCACCAGCTACTCCAGCTACTCCAAATCAAATTGGTCTTTGCATAGAACAAGGAGAAAATCAGTCCAGAGCTTCCTTCAAGAGGTTGCTTGCATTGAATGCTCCAGAATGGAAGAATACTTTGATGGGCTGTGTAGGCGCTTTTGGATATGCTGCAATTCAAATAGCGTATTCCGTCACTGTGGCAAGCATGATTCCTGTGCTCTTTCTAAAAGACAGAGACCAGATCAGATCTAAAGTCGAAATGTATTGTATTCTTTTTATAGCCCTCGCAGTGCATGTTTTTGCAGTGAATTTGGTTCAGCATTATAACTTCGCAGTGGTGGGTGAGTTTCTAGCAAAAAGGATCCGCCAAAGAATGCTTTCAAAAATTCTTACATTCGAAGTTGGGTGGTTCGATCTCGACCAAAATTCCAGTGGAGCTATTTGCTCAAAGCTGGCCAAGGAAGCTAATGTGGTAGTTATTCTATCAAAGTTCCATAGCATTGTTTTTAATCAAATCCGCTTATCAATCGTTTTTTCGTTTAACATTGTTAATGTCGTATGTATATGCAGGTAAGATCCTTGGTAGGGGATCGTGTTTCGCTTCTAGTGGAATGTCTTTCTGGAGTAATTATCACCGTGACTCTAGGAATGGAGTAATTATCAGCCGCTGATGGTTCTCTGCTTCTACACTCGAAACGTGCTCCTTAAAAGCGTTTCAGGTAAGTCTATTAAAGCCCAGAGTCAAGGCAGCCAAGCTGCCTTCGAATGTGTCACGCATCATAGAACCATAGCGGCCTTTTGCTCTTAAGAAAAAATTATTCGCTATTTTGAATCCACGCAGGCAGGTCCACGAAGGGAGAACAATAAATAGTCATGGTACGCAGGATTGGCCCTGGGAACTTCAATTTTTTTTGAAATATGCTACTGGCCTTTTGAGTTTTGGTATGGAGGGAGGCTTATAGCCCATGGCCTTATCAAGTTCCATGCTTTTTTATTGAACCATTTTATTTTTGGTTGATTGGGCCGAATGATAGCCGATGCTGGAAGTATGACTTCGGACCTGGCCAAAGGGTCTGATGCCGTTACGTCTGTGTTTGAAATTTTGGACAGAACTAGCCTTATAAACCCAGAGGACCCTAATGGGGTTAACCCTGAGAAAGTTCAAGGCACTGTAACGCTGAAGAGTGTGGACTTTGCTTATCCAGCTCGTCCAGATGCCATGATCTTGAGAAATTTCTCTCTTAAAATCATTGCAGGGAGTAGCGTGGCGCTAGTGGGAAAGAGCGGGTGTGGTAAGTCCACCATCATTGGACTGATAGAAATATTCTACGATCCGCTGAAAGGGAAGGTACTCATAGATGGCAAAGACATAAGGAGCTTCAATTTGCGATCTCTGAGAGAACACATAGCTCTTGTAGGGCAGGAGCCAACTCTTTTCGCTGGGAGCATCCGGGACAATATTGCGTATGGTAAAGAGAACGTAACTGAGGCGAAGATAATAGAAGCTGCCAAGGATGCCAATGCCCATGAATTCATTTCGAAAGTTCATTGGAATAAGTTCTGTAAGCTTGTCTATTAAGTAATTGTTATTAATGAATGGTTCTCATTGTGAATATTTATATATGTTTGAGGTGCTTGAAGGATGGATACGAAACCAATGCAGGAAGCAGGGGAACGCAGTTGTCCGGGGGACAGAAGCAAAGAATAACGATAGCGCGGGCAATTATAAAGAATCCAAGCATCTTGCTATTGGACGAGGAAACCAGTGCATTGGATGCTCATTCCGAGAGGGTGGTTCAAGAAGCAATAGATCGATTAACGGTGGGAAGAACGACTGTTGCTGTAGCTCATCGATTGACCTCAGTTCAGAATTCGGACAGCATAATCGTTATTGAGAAAGGGAGCGTCGTTGAGCAGGGAAAGAACACTTTAAAATGAGTTGAGATTGATGCAGGATTCAACAAAAGCAAGCACTCCATATCCTAGACAAAAATGGCGGTAATGCTGGAACAAATTTCAGGAGTTCAATGCATCAAGAAGAAAACAAACATAGTCGAGCCAGAAACCTTACCAAATACACTACAATCCTGTAAGGAAATTGATCGCCAAGCTCAGCATTCTCTCCAACTGAAAATGCAAGAAAAAATCAGCTCGCTAACCAGGCCTCTCGATTGATATATACCAATGATGGGTAAAGGCAGTGACCACGACATACTCCACTTGCTATCACCGGACGTCGATGTTTGAAGATCCCTGATCCGTCGTCCATGCATTCTGCCACCTGTTGTGAATATCCCTAATTAGTGTTTTTGAACAAATAAATTATTATGTAGATGATTTTTGCTATTGCCATCCTCTGTGTAGTTTGCCACCTGTTGTGAAGATCCCTAATCAGCATTTTAGAACAAATAAATTATTAAATAAAGTATATGGATTGAAGTGACACCATTGAGATGTAAACTTCGATACTCAGTCGAATTTTGTCGTGTTAGTTAATCTCGAATGTTAAAGGAGAAATAACTAGTTTTAGAGTGATGGGATATTTTGTATGCACGGCTCCAGAACCTTTGGCATAAAGCAGATTCATTGAAATTTTCAAAAGACCGAAGCACACTGTATCCATTCAATTAACTATAGGTTGCACAATCCTGATTTTTGAGTTCGTGGGTCAGTGCCGCTGCCACAATAAAATACTAATGAAGTGCACAAGTGCTACAGTTTTGGGCACAGTTAGCTCGTTCAAGGGAAAACTGCAAAGATATCGGTTAAATTAATAGTTTACCAAAACTCAACTTAAATGCCCCATTTTCTAAAATGCTAAACATAACTTTCACTGACCGAACGCCTTTTAAGCTAACCTCACCAAACTAGCGAGGAAATACGGGTCAATGCTGCCTCAAGGCCGCTATTATTTTGAGAAATTCAAAATACAGAGGGAATTATGAGAGATTCAAAATACAGAGGGAAAGGCATTAATCTATGGTAATTAATAGTATAACATCCATGGATGTGTATTCTAAAGAATGTATTGAACTGTTGAAGAGAAGAGGGTGAAGAGAATTACAGTCCCGAAGCCATCGAACGTTGGTGCAACAAACGTCCTGCCGATTCTGAGCACGTCTTTCTCGATGGGTTTTTTGCAAGTCGTGCAGGTTGCTAGTTTTGGAGCCTTGGGCGCGTACTCGACAGTCCATCGCTTTGGATGATTCTGGTCCTTTTTTTTGGCAATTTTAAGGCAGTAATCTATTTTAATTCAGTTAGAACTCATTTTCATGCCAATTCAATTGAAAACCACCTTTGAACTCTAAATGTAAAGAATGTGTATGTATGCTATTCAAGTTAAAAAAATATAGCACTTGTTTTTACATTTTTTGGTTCGGAGTAAAGTTTTAACCAGTTATCAGCCTTAAGGACTCTGTGATCCTTTGGTAATAAGCTTATAATTTTCTTGTTCTGAGCATCAAAACCTGAGGTGGGGTTTGGCTGGGTTGGGGTGGGATGAAGAGGGTTTAATAAACTTGTTTGAGCAATTCATGAGCT
>LPNX010884202.1:117312-163164 GCA_001517045.1 Pseudotsuga menziesii | reverse complement strand
TATAATTATTTAAATGTTTGAATTTAAATTATAAATTAAATTAAAATATTTAACTAAAACAAAATTCAAGTTTTGGAAATATTAAATATTGTTTATTTAAATTTTATTTAAAAAGAAAATATAGTTAATAAAAAAAATTAAAAAATAATAATAATGAAAATAAGAACAATATACATAATATTTTCTAATTGAGAGTAAAATTTATTTGAACATAATAGTTATTATTAATTTTTACAATTTAACTATAAAACCACCAGTTCTTATATTTTAATCAAACTTTTTGTAACATCCCCTAAGTTATTTCAATTCTTTTACAATGAAGAATACAAAGGTGAATGTAAATGTGCAACTATTAGGTGAGAAGCTCAAGGTCGATAAAACATTGTGAATAATGTTATTAATCTGCTAAGGAAAGTTGAACATTCCATCTTGGTGTTATCACTATAAATAATTATCTTAATTTAGGCATGGGACATTGAGAAATTAACTCTAGAGCACCAAAAGAAAAGAAGCCAAGGTTTCCTTCTTTTTACTATAATAATCTTGGGTGTTAAGTTAGAGAGATATTCCTACTTAAATGATATCTTAATAGTTAATTTTATACAAATGTGGGGAATCTCCTAATAAATATATAAGAGACAAAAACAAAAAGAACGAAATATTGTTTTTTTGAATGCTAAAAAAAAGTTTAACTTTATGTAAATATTGTCTCTAAACATATTTGAAGAGAAAGTGCTAAAATAAAATATTAAATTCTTCTTTCTCCCTATATATATATATATATATCCACATATTAAAAAATATCAAGTATTTAAATAAATGCACATGGACATATTCTATAAAGTGTAATACTATTATTATTAAATTTTACCTTATATTATGAATGTGTTATTCCATATATAAAGGTTATATGACAAGTGGAATGTTTTTAGGAAATAATAAAGAAGCAGAACAACGTTAAGAGAACAATTAAGAGTGGATCCTGAAGAGAAGATATTTGGCGATTGGTGGGAAGGGAGATTGTTACATCTCTGCAATTATTCGTCAGGTTAAGAGGACGAGTTCAAAAGGGAGCTGCCCAAGTGTAACATACAAAAAAAAAACTGAAAAATAAATATTTAATATTTATTTCAGCAAAACATTATGTTAAATTTTACTATGACCAAGTGGTCAAAGATGATTGTAATTGAAGAATTGTTTATTTTATTAATTAATAAATGGAGACACCTATTCAAGGGAGACTGTTAAATGAGAGCTCATTGCCACCAGGAGGAAGGATCAGCTGTAAAAGGCTGACTAACAAATGGCAGCACCAGCATTCACTTTCTAGCTGTTGCAGGAG
Organism: Pseudotsuga menziesii; assembly: GCA_001517045.1. NCBI lineage: Eukaryota > Viridiplantae > Streptophyta > Pinopsida > Pinales > Pinaceae > Pseudotsuga > Pseudotsuga menziesii. The sequence goes on along the minus strand of LPNX010884202.1, from coordinate 161,822 downwards.
CATAATCCCTAAAAAAGTGGTGATGTTCCCTGAGAGGGGGAACTGAGCTAGGTGGTTCATTAAATCCAAACTGACTCTAAGACCTAGGCAATCTTATATAAACCATCAAATTGAGCAGGAGGCTCACCGTCCATTCTGATTTTCTGAGAGAATGACTTTGTGATTGCTGCAAACTGAAAAGGTCAGGCACACAAAGAATTTGATGAGGGGATAGCTAAAGTGAATTGCTAAGTTAAGTCTGTTGTTGAGTTGAGTTGCAGAAGTCTGCAGTGTAGCAGAAATCTCCGTCCTAGTGGTGTCCTAAGCAAGTGATTTGGCTCCTTCAGGAAAGGTTGGGTGGAACAGTCTCTCTTGGGTATTGGTTCCATTCTTTGTAAAAATTCTCGGTTCTAACTCTAAACTGTTTATGTCATTATTTATTTCTGATTAGATGATCTGCAAATATGTTTAGAATTTACTAATGGAAAGTTACTGATTGATTTAGAATTGAAAAATACTTTGATGAACTGCAAATCTCTTTAGAATTTAGTAATGGAAAATTACTGATTGATTTAGAATTGAAAAATATGTACTCCCTGTATTTTTCCTCTCACCTACATGATGGTGATGTACTCTAGTACAGGGAACATAGAATTATTTTTTATTAAGTGGAATCACAATTGATGAATAAGTTGTATATTATATTGTTTCTAGAGCAGGGGTTCAATATATAGCTGTACACTGTCTCTCCTCTAATTTAAATGAATCTGCCTTTATTAAAACATAAAATACAGTTCTTTTTCAAAACAAAATAAATTTATAGGAAAGTTGAATTCTGCAGAAAATTGAAAACATCAAATCTAGATCTTACGAGTTTCTTAAATCTAGATCTTATACTTATCTAATAATATCAAGTCGGGTTGATCGACGAACCTTAGCACTTATTGAAAAGGCTTCCAGTATTTCTGTTATAAATAACAAGTTATGTGTAGGGATTATCCCTTTTCCATTCAAATAATATAATAGATAAGGGTCACATATAGTTATGATTCATAGAGAAGTTTTACGTTTACAAATAAAAAAAATAAAAATAAAAATAAATGTTTAGCACAGAATTTATATGAATAAGTTACTAAAACTGGAGATTTAATTAGGGTTTGAATTTTATCTACTTACAGAGTCATAATTATTAATTTTTGTTTAAGATAAATAAACTACTCTGCAATTAAATCCCTTACTTACTCCCATGAAGTCCTTAAAACCGCTAACACTTTAATAAACAAATTAATCCATTTTATATTCCATAAAAGATAGTAAAGTATTTTACTGTTACAAATATCCAGGGTTTTAGAAGGAAAAATATCTAGATAGTATTATAATTTACATTTCTTAATCTAAAGGATAAAACTTACATAGTAAATCAAAATCACCTCTAATTTTAAGTATAGGGTTAGGTTTTGATTACAGAAAGGTACTTACTTTTCCAACTAAAGTCTAAACCTCAAAACTTAATAAAATACAATATATAATTCTGGGAATTCCTTGTAATAATTTCTACATTATAACAAATCCTTCCAAGATAAGCATGTTGTCTAGTTTTAAGGAAAAATAAAATAACCAGGTTTATAACCATTTTTTTTTTCAAGAAAGTAAGTTAGGTTTATAATTCTTTTAATAAATTTCCTATAAAAGAATTTAACAAAACATAAAGGGAAATATGATTTTTCTTTATCTTTTCTAAGCTCTGTTTGAGCGGAAAACAAAACGAGTTTTTCCAGAAAGATAATTCCCAAGCTTTTCCTTAAATTTCTCGCAAGACTTACGGTTTGTGTTTCCATTTTTTCTTTTGAAAGACGGAGTATTTTCTTCGCAGGAATCCAAGTAATAATTAGAGTAGATTTTTAAGACAAGTTTCAACACCCTAAAAAGATTTGCAACTTAAGAAAACATATCTTTCATATAAATAGACTACACATACTGTTTTAGTTTAAAAAAAAGGGAAAGAGTTTTCTTTCACAGTAATTTAAGAAGGATAGTACTCTAAACGGAGTTTAAACTTTTTCTTCTAAAGCAATGCTCTATAGTGAAATCCTAACTTGCGTATCCAAGAATTACCAAAACTTACATTTTCAATACTCATAAAACATTTATTCAAGAAAAAGACTCACAACCACTATTTTTGTAAATAGTATCATTCTTTTTACAATAGTAAAGTCACGATTGTTTTATTGTTAAAATATATCACAAACCTCATTCCGGATTTACAGTAATAAAAGTTTACTCTCCTATCTCTTTTTAGAACAATCCTTAAACAAACAGTTAAATATTTGAAGAATGTTTTTTTTACAACCTAGGGTTCTTTTCCCTTTTCGAAAGCTATGACCAAAATAAAAAATACTGGTACGGGAGTATCCCGTTATCTAAGAGCCACATCAGGAAAGGACCGTGATCTTACGGTTTGAAAAATTTAGCAGTCGGTTGTTTTTTCTTCATCTTCACGGGTGGTACCTACAAATTCACAAAACCAACGAAACGTTAATATATGAAAAAGAGAATTAAATTTTAAACAAATAAAACATAATACTTGTCACTAACTTCTACGAAGAAAAACTCACCATACAGTAGTTTGAAGCCGTAGTTATCACGTGTTGCAGAATGAGAAACACCAAGGTAAGCAGGCTGAGATTTGGGCAGCTCCACGAGGTCAATGTCTAAGATCTCACCTTTTCCTTGGAGGTTTTGAGAAAGGAAATCACAGTGCCGCAGCAACCAAGAGCTGAGTGTAGTGGAGAATGGAGAAAAATGCTTTACACCCAGACCATCAAGAGGGCTAGCATGAGCATCAAGGTGAATTAAAACTCTTAGGGTTTTAAGCCCATAATTTGCCGATAGCTGGAGGAGTCTTGTTATCCGTGAAGCATCAAATCCTGGTTCTATCTTGACTTTAGATTTGCATTTAAGAGGTTTAATAATTAACACTTTGAACCAGCCATAGTATACCGTAATCATCAGCCTGGGGTCGGGTGAATGTTTGTATAGTTTATAAACCCTCCGAATATAATAACTGCAATCTAGTGTAAAACCATATTGGGTTATTAACATCTTATATTATAAACTCTAAGAAAAATAAAAATTTATTAAATTTTGAAATATAACTCTTAAAGTTTGAATGTTAGAAATGAACCAAACCTTTTGTGCACATGGTCTTACCTCTCAAGGTGTGGAATATATCCAAAGGGTATGGTCGAGACCTTCCAGTACCTGCACTTTTAAACCAAAGAGATTCTTGCTTTAGCCATAATTGACTAGGTAAGATCTTAAACCCTTTCCTTGCACAACTCTTAGCTGACTCAAATAGCTTAGCACCAAATTACCTTTTTACAAGAAGTTAGATCTTTCAAACAAGTTAACTAATGTCATCTTAATCTTTGTAACCACAGAGATGCTTAACTAAGAGAGGTTTGACTAGCAACCACGCTCTAAGTGTTAGTAAACTGATATTATTACTTAGTAAAGATTTTTTTTTTACTCTATAATGGGGACATTACATGTGGTATCAAAGCCAGGTTTCAACATTAGTCCTGACAGGCTCACTCACTTATAAGGAAAAACAACATATTAATCTTTTTTTTTCTTTTTTCTTTCTAGAAATATAAATTTGTTTTACAGGACATGGATAATGTTGAGGCATCTGCTGAGAATGGTCCTCAACATGATAATCCTGACAACTTTTATGTGGATCTGAATAATCCAAAACTAATACAAACAATCAGAGAACTAAAGGATGAACTTCAAACTGTTAAACAAGATAATCGGAGGCTTTTAGAATTGAATGAATATCTTTTAAACAAAATGAACAAACAAGGAAAAGATAAACGAAGTGCTATTGAAACTGACTCAGAAAACACTTCTTATAAACTTAAGGGAAAAGGATCAAAGTATCCTAACAGTGAATCCTCCTTGGAGATTAGACCAAGTTCGCGTAAGGAAAGACAGAGGTACATAAGCGACAGGAGTGACAGTGGACAAAAACCTAGGAAAAAAAATATAAACCCTATGAGGAGATCTTTGGAGAGTTCAAGAAAATAAAACCTCCCATGTTTAATGGAGAAGCAGAGAAAGGAGAGGAAGCAGAAGCATGGCTGTTGGGCATGAAGAAATATTTCCAAATCTACAATTACTCTGACAGATTAAAGGCTAGAATGGCTATCTACAACTTGACTGAGAAGGCCAACATATGGTGGCAAGATATTAGAAGGGTCAAGAATATGAAGGAGAAGTACTTGAATTGGAGGGTGATTAAGAAATACTTCAAGAGATGGTTTATGTCCGAACAATATTACGAGGACAGGGCCAAGGAATTTTATGACTTAAAACTTGGTTCCATGTCTATGAAAGAACTGAGCAACAAGTTCTTAAGTCTATTGAGGTACGTACCATACATAATAGATGAAAAGAGAAAAATTCAACGATTCTTAAGCTGTTTACCTGCTAGTTTCAAGGATCGGATTGAGTTTGACAATCCAAAAAACTTGGAGGAAGCTATGAGGAAGGTAGAATTATGTTATGAACAAGGAAAGAAAAGAGAAAGTATACTAAGTTGGAAAACCAAAAAGACTAGTCAATTTGATCAAAGCAGAAGAGGATTCAAATCAAACAAGAGTTTTGGTAGTAAGACCCATAACTTTTCCAAAAACAAATACCAGAAGAATGGTTTTAAGAACAAGATACCTCATAATATTGCAGCATCTAAGGGCAGGGATTTTTCTAACAATTTTGTTAGAAACACTGAACAACAGGAACCTGTCAAAAGTTGGGAATGTCAAGGACTGCACTATGCCAAATATTGTCCAAATCGGAAGGGAAACACCAACAATATACATGTTGTACAAGAAGCAGAAACTGTTGGGGATGTAGCCAACGAAATGCACAAAATCAATGCAGCACTGGAAAACCGACAGGCATACCACCAGACTTCTATGGTAGAAGTGCAAGGTATGATCCAAAATTTCTTTGTTTCCATATTAATTGATCCAGGAGCTAGTCTTAGTTATATATCTCCTAGCATAGTGGAAAAGTGAAAATTACCTTTAAATAAATTTGATAAATCATGGCTAGTCCAGCTAACCACGGGAACTAAACGGAAAGTAGTAAACTATGTTGAAAATTGTGATTTGATGATGGATACATTTGAAACTTAGGTAAAATTAAATGTATTACCTCTAGGAAGTTACAATAATCTCATAGGAATGGATTGGCTTGAGAAACACCAGGTAATTTTAAATTGCTTTCACAAAACTTTAACTTGTTTAAATAAGGAAGGAGAAAGAACTACTATTGTAGGAATTCCCAGAAAAGTATATGTTAGAAAAATTTCAGCCTTACATATGAAAAAGGCTGTAAAGTTTTTGCTGTGTATGTTATAAATAATGAATAAGGTAATAGTGAGAATAAACCAGGACTCGAAGATATCCCAATCCTGAAGGATTTTGTGGATGTATTCTCAGAAGAAATTCCAGGATTACCTCATAAACGAGATCTGGATTTTACAATTGAACTAATACCTGGATCGGTACCTAACTCGAAATCTCCCTACCGAATGAACATTTTGGAGTTGAATGAGCTTAAATTACAACTACACGAGTTAATAGATAAACATTACATGAGACCAAGTGTATCCCCCTAGGGAGCACCGGTCATTTTTGTTAAAAAGAAGGATGGTACTCTATGCTTATGCATATACTACCGTCAACTTAATAAAATGACGATTAAAAATAGATATCCTCTGCCTCGCATTGACGATCTATTCGATCAGATACGCAGAGCAACGATATTCTCTAAAATCGACTTAAGGTCTAGTTATCACCAAGTTAGAATTAAAGATGAAGAAATCTTTAAAACTACTTTCAGGACAAGGTACAGACACTATGAGTTCGTAGTTATGCCCTTTAGGCTAACAAATGCACCGGCAACCTTTATGTGTCTAATGAATAATGTCCTAAGTAAGTATTTAGACAGATTTGTAGTCGTCTTTACAAACGACATACTAATTTATCCTAAGACTAAAGAAGAGCATGATGAACACTTAAAAATAATTATGCAAGTATTAAGAGAACATCAGTTATATGCTAAATTCAGTAAATGTGACTTTTACAAGGATAAAATACAATATTTTGGACACCTAATATCTGAAGAGGGGATATCAGTGGACCCAGATAAAATAAAATCTATTATTTATTGGCCCGTCCCTAAGGACGTAACTGACGTAAGATCCTTCATGGGAATAACAGGATACTACAGAAAATTTATTGAAGGGTTTTCAAGAATTGCAAACCCTATAACTTCATTACAGAAGAAAGGTAAGAAATTCATTTGGGATGAGAGGTGTGAAGATAGTTTCAATAAACTAAAAACATTATTAACTACAACACCCATACTGAAAATAGTAGACCCAAACAAAGACTTCGTCGTATGCAAAGATGCATGCAACGAAGGCTTGGGCGGGGTGCTAACTCAGGAAGGTCACGCAATTGTGTATGAATCAAGAAAATTAAAAATTCATGAAAAGAACTATGCAACTTACGATTTGGAGTTCGCTACAAAAATTCATGCTTTAAAAATGTGGCGTCACCACTTAATAGGTAGAAGATTTCTACTAATGTCGGATAACATAAGTCTAAAGTATCTGTTTGATCAGCAAAATCTAAACGCAAGACAAGCTAAATGGCTACCTTTTCTTAGCGAATACAATTTTGAGATCAACAATATTAAAGGGAAGGAAAACAAGGTGGTGGATGCTTTGAGCAGAAATGTTGTAACGAGTTTTGTGGCTGCCATTAGCACCTATAAAACTGATTTGGAAGATAAATTGAAGGAAGGGATAAGGCGGGATCCAAAATGTGTCCAAAATATCAGAAATTAACAGAAAAGATAAACCAGAATACATCTGAAAATGTAATTACATATTACTGTTTTAATGAACAAGGCTTGATACTGTTTAAAAACATACTGTATGTACCAAATATATTTGACGTTAAATTGCTTATTTAAAATGAATTTCATAAAATCCTTTATTCTGGACATCCAGGGTATCAGAGAATGATAACTATGTTAAGAAAATAATACTTTTGGCCTAACATGAAAAACGAGGTTGTTGAATTCTTAGCTAGGTGTATTGAGTGTCAGTAGGTTAAGGCTGAACATCAACACCCAACAGGCCTGCTACAGCCATTACCCATACCAAGTTGGAAGTGGGGAGGCATTAGTCTTGACTTTGTAACTAGTTTACCTAAAAACTAGAAACAGAATGATTCCATAATGGTAGTGGTGGACAAGTTAAGTAAAGAAACGCACTTTATCCTTGTGAAAACAACTCATTCAGCTGCAAATATTGTTGATATTTTTATGAAAGAAATTTTTCGTATGCATGGGATTCCAAAGGTAATTATTTTTTACCGAGATCCTAAATTTACAGGCAATTTCTCGAAAACTTTATTCAAGGGATTAGACACTAAACTAAATTTCAGTACTGCCTATCATCCACAAACGGATGGACAAACAGAAAGAGTTAATCAAGTACTAGAAGATATGTTGCGAATGTATGTTAGTGATTATCCTAAGAAGTGGGAAGACTTTTTGCATTTAGATGAATTTGCTTACAATAACAATTATCAGGCTTCAACACAGCTTAGTCCTTTTGAAATTATATATGGTAGAAAGTGTAACACTCCAATTACATGGAGTAATCCAGTAGATCGAATGATGTTAGGACCTGACATGTTAAAAGCATTGGAACTAACAGTGAAACAGGTACAAGGCAACTTGAAAACTACCCAAGACAGGCAGAAAAGTCATGCTGATCTTAAGAGAACACCAAAGGAGTTTCAAGTCGGTGAGCATGTGTTTGTTAAGGTTTAACCAAGAAAAAGATCCTTTAAATTAGGGGTTTGTGCTAAATTAGCACCCATGTATTGCGGACCATTTGAGATATTGGAAAGAGTGGGTCCAGTGGCTTATCAATTAGCTTTTCCACCTAATCTTAGGATACACAATGTTTTTCACATTTCAATTTAAAAAAAATATATATACATGATGCTACTCATGTGATTGACTGGAATTTGATTCAGGTAGAACCAGAAGGAGATTTTCCGGTGGAACCGAATTGTATTCTCGACGAGAGGGAAATTTTTCTCCGGAATCGCACCATTAGACAGGTAAAGGTGCAGTGGAAACACCTCATTCCAGATGAAGTGACTTGGGAATTGGAGAGCGATATGCAGGTGGTATNTGACTGTAATTGAAGAATTATTTATTTTATTAATTAATAAATGGAGACACCTATTCAAGGGAGACTATTAAATGAGAGCTCACTGCCACTAGGAGGAAGGAGCAACTGTAAAAGGCTGACTGATAAATGGCAGCACCGACATTCACTTTCTAGCTGTTGCAGGAGCATAATCCCTAAAAAAGTGGTCATGTTCCCTGAGAGGGGGAGCTGAGCTAGGTGGCTCATTAAATCCAAACTGACCCTAAGACCTAGTCAAAATTATATAAACCATCAAATTGAGCAGGAGGCTCACCATCCATTCTAATTTTATGAGAGAATGACTTTGTGATTGCTGCAAACTGAAAAGGTCAGGCACACAAAGAATTTGATGAGGGGATAGCTAAAGTAAATTGCCGGGTTAAGTTTGTTGTTGAGTTGAGTTGCATAAGTCTGCTGTGTAGCAGAAATCTCCGTCCTAGTGGTGTAGTGAGCAAGCTCGGGAGACCTAAGCAAGTGATTTGGCTCCTTCAGGAAAGGTTGGGTGGAACAGTCTCTCTTGGGTATTGGTTCCATTCTCTGTAAAACTTCTAGGTTCTAACTCTAAACTGTTTATGTCATTATTTATTTATGATTAGATGATCTGCAAATCTGTTTAGAATTTAGTAATGGAAAGTTACTGATTGATTTAGAATTGAAAAATACTTTGATGAACTGCAAATCTCTTTAGAATTTAGTAATGAAATGTTACTGATTGATTTAGAATTGAAAAATATTTACTCCCTGTATTTTTCCTCTCACCAACATGATGGTGACGTACTCTAGCACACGAAACATAGAATTATTTTTTATTAAGTGGAATCACAATTGATGAATAAGTTGTAAACTATATTGTTTCTAGAGCAAGGGTTCAATATATAGATGTACATAGTCTCTCCTCTAATTTAAATGAATCTTCCTTTATTAAAACATAAAATACAATTCTTTTTCAAAGCAAAATAACATAATTTATAGGAAAGTTGATTTCTGCAGAAAATTGAAAACATCAAATCTAGATATTATGAGTTTCTTAAATTTAGATCTTATACTTATCTAATAATATCAAGTCGGGTTGATCGATGAACCTTAGCGCTTATTGAAAAGGCTTCCAGTTTGATTTGATATTGTTCGAAGCATTTCTGCTATAAATAACAAGTTATTGTTTAGGGCTTATCCCTTTTCCATTCAAATAATATAATAGATAAGGGTCACATATACCTATGATTCATAGAGAAGTTTTAAGTTTACAAATAAAAAAAATATTTAGCACATAATTTTTATGAATAAGTTACTAAAACTGGAGATTTAATTAGGGTTTGAATTTTATCCACTTACACAGTCAGAATTATTATTTTTCGTTTAATAAAAATAAACGACTCTGCAATTAAATCCCTTACCTACTCCCATCAAGTCCGTAAAACCACTAACACTTTAATAAAAAATTTAATATATTTTATATTCCATAAAAGATAGTAAAGTATTTTACTGTTACAAATCTCCTCGGTTTTAGAAGGTAAAATATCTAGATAGTATTATAATTTACATTTCTTAATCTAAAGGATAAAACTTACATAGTAAATCAAAATCACCTCTAATTTTACTAAGTATAGGGTTAGGTTTTGATTCCAGAAAGGTACTTACTTATCCAACTAAAGTCTAAACCTCAAAATTGAATAAAATACAATATATAATTGTGAGAATTCCTCGTAATAATTTCTACATTATAACAAATCCTTCCACGATAAGCATGCTGTCTCGTTTTAAGGAAAAATAAAATAACCAGGTTTATAAACATTTTTTTACAAGAAAGTAAGTTAGGTTCATAATTCCTTTAATAAATTTCCTATAAAAGAATTTAACAAAACATAAAGGGAAATACCATTTTTCTTTATCTTTTCTAAGCTCTGTTTGAGCAGAAAACAAAACAAGTTTTTCCAGAAAGATAATTCCCAAGCTTTTCCTTAAATTTATGGCAAGACTTACGGTTTGTGTTTCCATTTTTTCTTTTGAAATACATAGTATTTTCTTCGTAGGAATCCAAGTAATAATTAGAGTATATTTTTAAGACGAGTTTCAACACACTAAAAGGACTTACAACTTAAGAAAACATATCTTTCATTAAAACAAACTGCAAATACTATTTTAGTCAAAAAAAAATGAAAGAGTTTTCTTTCACAATAATTTAACAAGGATAGTACTCTGAATGGAGTTTAAACTTTTGCTTCTAAAGCAATGCTCTGCATTGAAATCCTAACCTGCGTATCCAAGAATTACCAAAACTTACATTTTCAATATTCCTAAAACATTTATTCAAGAAAAAGACTCACGACGACTATTTTTGTAAATAGTATCATTCTTTTTACACTAGTAAAGTCGCGATTGTTTTGTTGTTAAAATATATCACAAACCCCATTCATGATTTACAGCAATAAAACTTTACTCTCCCATCTCTTTTTAGAACAATCCTTAAACAAACAGTTAAATATTTGAAGAATGTTTTTTTTACAACCTAGGGTTCTTTTCCCTTTTCGGAATACTTTTTTAACAACCTAGGGTTCTTTTCCCTTTTTGAAAGCTATGACCAAAATAAAAAATACTGGTACGGGAGTATCCCGTTAACTAAGAGCCACACCAGGAAAGGACTGTGATCTTACGGTTTGAAGAATTTAGCAGCTGGTTGTTTTTTCTTCATCTTCATGGGTGGTACCTACAAATTCACAAAACTAGCGAAACGTTAATATATGAAAAAGAGAATTAAATTTGAACCAAAGAAAACATAATACCTGTCACTAACTTCTGCGAAGGAAAACTCACCATACAGTAGTTTGAAGCCGTAGTTATCACGTGTTGCAGAATGAGAAACACCAAGGTAAGTAGGTTGAGATTTGGGCAGCTCCACTAGGTCAATGTCTAAGATCTCACCTTCTCGTTGGAGGTTTTGAGAAAGGAAATCAGAGTGCCGCAGCAACCAAGAGCTGAGTGTAGTGGAGAATGGAGAAAAATGCTTTACACTCAGATCATCAAGAGGGCCAGCATGAGCATCAAGGTGAATTAAAACCCTTATGTTTTTATGCCCATAATTTGCCGACCGCTGGAGGAGTCTTGTTATAATCCTGGTCCTGTCCTTACTTTAGATTTGCATTTAAGAGGTTTAATAATTAACACTTTGAACCAACCATAGTATACCGTAATCATACCAACCATAGTATACCGTAATCATCAGCCTAGGGTCAGGTGAATGCTTGTATATTTTATAAACCCTCCGAATATAATACCTGCAATCAAGTGTAAAACCATATTGGGTTATTAACATCTTACATTATAAACTCTAAGACAAATAAAAAAATTTTAAATTTTGAAATATAACTCTTAAAGTTTAAATGTTAGAAATGAACGAAACCTTTTGTGTACATGGTCTTACCTCTCAAGGTGTGGAATTTATCCAAAGGGTATGGTCGAGACCTTCTAGTACCTACACTTTTAAAGTAAAGAGATTCTTGCTTTAGCCATAATTGACTAAGTAAGATCTTAAACCCTTTCCTTGTGAAACTCTTAGCTCACTCAAAGAGCTTAGCACCAAATTACCTTTTAACAAGAAGTTAGATCTTTAAAACAAGTTAACTAATGTCATCTTAATCTTTGTGGTCAGAGATGCTTAACTAAGAGAGGTTTGACTAGCAACCACGCTCTAAGTGTTAGTAAACTGATATTATTACTTAGTAAATTTTTTTTTAACTGTATAATGGGGACATTACACCAAGAATTGGAGAAATTGATCCATTCTTCAAAAAATATCTGGTACATCCTGAACATTGTTCCATTCCTACCAGTTATGATAAACAAATTAACAATTGCAATGACTTCAACAAAGAGTGATTCACATCATTGCACGTGTAAATTTATTTAATAGTCAAAACATGTGCATTCCTCTTCTAAAATGCAAATTACATTTTGAAGTGAAAAGTAAGTAAAAATGGTGTGGAATTTGACGTGCCACAGAATTTTTATTTTATTTTTGCAAGTATTTGACACTCAAGTTTAAAATGAACACGTCAACATTATGAATTTAGGCTTCCCGTAAAAAATATTAATACCTATGATTCCTACTCTACCCTAACTAGTTATCTTTGGCCATTGTGTTGGAACTGCTCCTGCACTATCTGCATTGCTTGTAATTACCCTTCTCGTAATTACCCTTCCCCATTGTGTTGAGTCTTGCTCATTCAAAAAAATATTGCTATAATATGTTGTGTTGTGTTTTATATACTTATGTCAGGATTCTTTTTATTGCTAATAATTTCTACCTACCAATGAAAGGCTACAAAAAAAAATTGACACTTAGTGAAATTTCCTAAAATGTAAAATGATAGGCACAAAAACATTGAAACCGTCATTAAATATTTATTGAGAGATGCAAGAAATTTGAAATTCCAGGCCTGATGGTCATAGATGCTCATTACAAAATAGAATAACACTTTAATATTAGGGAATTTAAAATCAAATACTCTACTTTTATGTAGACTTCCAAATCAAATCAAATAGACTTACAATTTTTAGTAAGGTTACATGTATTATTTAAAAAGTTTTTAGCATTTAGAAAGTGTTGAGGATAATGAACATTTTCAATATGAATATACAAAATCAAATATACTTACATTTTTAAAGTAATTTTACCATGTAATATTTATATAACATTGTAATGTATCAAAAGTTTGAATTTTAATGTTTATTTTTTTCAAAGCTAGAAATACAACTTTATATTATAAAAAGCTGTGTCATACCTAATTACAATTTTTCAAAAATATTCCACCTTCAGCTAGCTATCTCAGCTAGACTAAAACATCCCAAGAAAAGTAAAGACCCAAAAAGAAGTTACCATTAAAAGTCACAACTAGTGACCATCATATAAAAAGACTTTGCTCAAAAATGAAAAAAAAACTAGCTACATACAAAATGAGTAGTCAAAAGTCATATATTACTCAATTCAATGAGAAAAAAAACTATTACCAAGTAGCATAGATAACAATTTCATTTGCACATCACATAAATTACCATACAGTGTGAAGTGTGAACATGTTGAAATTTAACATGTATTTTTGTTTCTCTAACTTTTCAATATAAATATACAAGAACATTTATCTATTCATTTAGTTAGGTTTGATTGATTTCTCTATGTTCTTACAAACTTAGAGAACATTGTCTATACCTAACAGACGAATATCTTGTCTAAGATAAACTAACAATTCTTTCTTTTGTTCCACCAGATTCGACACTTCCACTTTGTCATGCGCTACGGAGCCTTTCGATCCTAATTGGGGGCATAATAATATTGTAAATATAAATTTACAATATTTATAACTTTAAGTATGATAATCATATATATTCAAACATAAAGAAACATTGTAAAAACACTTCTAAGTTATTTTGTAGTTTAGTTAGATATCGTTTTTCAAGGGAGAAGTGTTTTTTTTATTAGTTTGTCCATTATGCACTTATTCTAAAATGAGATATTGCTCTTCAATTCAATTTATGTATATATTCAATTTTTCTTGCACCTTTTAAGGCAATTGCTAGTTAATTATGTCCATAGACATTTTTCTCTTAAAACCTATTTGAAAAACATTGTACCACTTTAGTCATCTATTTAGCAAATAACATTTCTCCAAGTGTCTTCCTCCATAGCTGGGCATTGCCCATTATTTTTTGTCAATTTTTTCCACAGGTTTCTACGGTTGTCCCCCTTCCATCAATGACCTTTTGCCACGTGTGTATACCGTGAATTGTCTACTGGTCCCAGACAGTTTCCACTGAAAACTCTACCCGTGCTGCTCCTGCTCCGCCAGGCCCATCGTGTTTGTAAAGTAGCGATTCCCAAGGGACGTTGCTTTTGTATTGAACAAAAGTGACAGTGACAACAGACTTTCATTGACATACACTGGAGAAACACTGATATCCATTAAGCTCTCTTTCAACAGTGACAACAAACTTTCATTGACAGACACTGGAGAAACACTTATACCCATTATCAATAAAATTCCTATTAAATTGCACAAGAAAAGAACTAGAAACCATGAGATCTCGCGGAAAAGGCAATGGAACTCAAAATTATTGAGTATATATGGTTAAATCCAATCCACTGAATGAATAAAATAGAAGGACTGAAACTAAAACCAAAATTAAAATGTGACATGGGTTATATATACTCACAGGATATGAAGGTATGATCCTCTGGACTGTAGACTGACAGAGTTTTAGGAACTCCTTGTGATTTTCCAAAACCAGGCCTTACGAAAATCAAAGATGAACGAAAATTTTGGTTGTTTCCATTCTGATTTCACAAGGGGAAGATACAAAGGGCAGATCCCTCTACAGTTATGGATTCAATGAGATGCATTGCCAAGTAAGTATTGATGATATTTAATGTATTCTAAAGAATAAACCCAATGGATATTATGGAAATTCCATTCAACAAAGCTTGTTGAATTTTCTTATTTTTCTACAAAGCAGAAATTCTATATTGTGCAGTTATAATTAAGCTTAAATAAATATTAAAAAAAACATTGGTATTGAGGGAAACAAAATAATCAAATATATAGAAAATGAACAATTATAGAAAAGTCAAGATCGGAATGCGACAACCAAATTGCCCCACATAGGCGGAATTTGGTGAACAACATATGTGTAAAATTTGAAATCTACAGATTGCATTGTTTAAATCCTAATTTGGATATTTGGGTTGCTTTAAAATGTATAAAAACTACTAGGATGGCAATCTCCATCACTGAAATTGTAGGAAATAATGATTACTATGACGTATCTAAAATGGTTGCAGGAAACTAAACTAAACATTTACATTAAGGAAACCAAAACCGCTGGAAAGTGGGGGCGTTTTAGTTAGAGTTTACCCCATGCGAACAAAATTGGAAGGGTCATAACTCATAAGCGAGTGAATCTCCAACTTAGTGTCCCATAGAACTCCAATATCATGAAGAGTGGATTTTTTAAATGTTTATGGCAATAAATACAGTTTGTTTTTAAATTTTAATTTTGAATTTGTTTATTTAATAACTAAATTGAATAAATTATATAGTTATTTAGCTAAAAACTAATGAATATTCATATTATATTAAGTACTATTGAAAATGAATAGTTTGAAGTGTGATTTTTTTCATTTAAAACATTAATTATTATCTAATTAAATTTCATAAAACTCATAATTTATGTAAATTTAATTTTATAGAACTCATCATTTATGCAAATATAGATATGTAAAAACCTTAATTTTGGTTATAGTTAAGATAATTTTTTTTCATTATAACTTTGAAGTAAATATTATTCTTTTTAATATCTAAATTCGATATTTATCTTCTTACCTTTTTATATAACAGTTTTTATATTAGTTATGCATATCAAGTCAATAAATAATACAAATTTAAGTTAGTCTATATTTGGCTAACATATTTGATTATAATTATTATTTGTTATAAGTATTATATGCATCTACTCTCCATGCAACATCATTTTTCTTGAATACTAAACATAATGTTTCAAAAGGTTTTATAATTGAAGTTGAAGGAGAAACCAACAATAAAACAAACTTATTGTTATTAATATTGTAATGAATAATAAGACAAGATATAAGCATTTAGGTATCACAAATTTTTGGAATAATTGTTATGACTTTAAACAATTTGATCTCACATTGCTTGTGAGTTATAATTCATGGAAATATATTCTAAGTCTTATCATGCTTTGCTCCTTATGTCAAATGAGGTTGTTCACAAAAATATGACCCTATTATTAACATGGAAAATATTTTCCTTAATTGCATTACATACCCATAGTTGAGTGGAAAATTGCTCATTCTCAACTATTTTCTTGGATAGCCTTGATTAAAATATAAATTTTATAGGGTAAATCTCTTTTAGAAGGAGCTAAACATGAAAGCTAGTAATCTTTCTAAAAGAACATTAGTTATAGCTAAATAATCATGTGGGAAATATTGAAATCAAATGCTAGCATTTTTAAGCTACTAATAAAATCCTTACATGTTCTTTGCATTTGTTTTTTTAATGAAGCTGTAATGTTCATATATGTATTTTTTATTATATTATGAGTTTTTATAGATAATGTATACCCTATTTATAGGTTTTTACCACGACTGTTATGTATTACTTGGACCTTGAGTCTAGGACAATTCCCTAGTTTTGGATTTTTGAGGTTGGCCAAGATAGAATTATCAACATTTATTAACATAGAATCATTCCAAGATGCATACTATACATATGGAATGTAATTTATTTCTTCTTGAAATGAAAATTNACAAAACAATTACACAGATATATATATATATATATATATATATATATAAGAAATAGTGATCAAATTTAATTAATGAGGTGGTTACAAGCTCATCCTTATAAACACCAAACAATAAAACCAAATCCTATCATTCCTAGAAATGAGTTACTTAGTGCATTTATATTATATGTCTAAAATTATCATCGATGCTCATTTTGATCACTTGAAATGGTTGGCATGCCAATTTTATCAATTATAAGAGAGCTAATATGACATGGATAATTGGATGTGTTTTTCTAGTGATACAATGAGCATTAGATTTTGATATAAGATTTATGGTGTACTATACATAAAGCAATGGTCATGCTTAAATAAAAAAGTGTAATTAACACTAAAAGAAATAAGCATTGGTCACACATAAGTGGTTGTGTGTTATAAGACCTAAAAAATGTTAGTTTCATGAGCATATGGGTGATAGGTGAATTGATTATTGCCAATGCAACATTATGTAGTTGGTGGTGGTAGAGGTGAAATGATTATTTCCAATGCAGGAATGAACACAGTTCATGGTATTATCATAAGCGATGGGATTACTTTCATGGCATATGATCTCGGAGAAGTCCATCTGAGGAGACTTACCCTGAGTAGCGATGGAAATTCAATATTCTACTCTTGGAATCATAGTTCCTCTAGCTAGATTATCGTGTGGAGGGAAATTCAATAGCAGTGCAAAATATTTGGTATGTGTGGGGACCCAATGCTCTATTTGTAGACAAACTTGATGATACTCGTACTTGCATATGACCTCATGGTTTCCATGCATAAATTAGCAATGCTACATGCATGATTTTGAATTACAAGTATGGAGACATGTTCACATCCTATTTGTTTGGAAATCAAGTGGTCTATTCTCTTGATCCTTAAGTGTAAATTAAAAGCATTGGTTAGGGACTTAATTGAAAGCATTCGAGCATGTAAGAGGAATGAATGTGGAAGTATTGTAAGAGATATCATAGGTAAGAAGTGATTGTGAATCCACTCTTTCTTTTACTACTGGACCCTGCATTTACACACCTTCATAATGGTGTTCAATCAATACCCACATTCAACACTTTTCAATTCCATTTATACAACATTTAATCTTCCCTTAAATGTGTATTTCTTCATTGCATGGGATACCCAGGGTCTCTTATTGGTACCCAATAAATTGCCAACTTCTTTCAGTTAATCCATGTGTAAGATATAATGCTTTGCTTGTATGGGAGTTGCTCTTATATGCCCTTCATAAATTGAAGTCGGGGTTTTGTTGATAGCTTGGATTTTCTAGCTTTTATTACACCTTATCGATTTTTACCTACATTATCTATTAAGGGATAGTAAATTATGTCATATGACCACCCATACTTGTCATGTTGTACATCAATTCTATGAATTCCAACTTTCTCTCTAACTCCAACAAATTTTTACGATCGTTGATACAAAGGAAAAATAAAAATCAAGAATTGTTCCACATGAATCCATGTAGAGGTATGTGCGTATTCTGTTTTCCATGTTAATGAGCTATTCTAGTTTTAACTACTGGAGAAAACTATGTTGGAAACAACAATTATGAACAACTTTCATAATTAAACTCTCAAATTGAAACTAAACATATAGAAATTCAAACCAGAAATAAAGCCACTGTCAAATATCTGCAAGATAATTTATTTGTGTTTTAAGATCCTTAAATGGATTGTATAAATTAACTGACCTGAAATTAATGACTAAAATTAAGAATTCCAAGGATTAACAATAAGCCATTTCGTTAATCTGTTGTGCTTATTTAAGACAAGTATGAGATGATATGGACAATATGATAGGGGTTAGAGGAGTTTGGAAAAGGGGAGAAAATAACAGGATCTTTCAAAACCTAGCAAATGAAGCTAGAACTAAAAGAATTTAAAGACGTTTCCCTGGTGGTAGCCTCAACATGTGGCTTGCTAGGAATGCATGCTTATTTGAGGACAAATTCATTCCCTCTTTTCACTGTGTTGTTTAAAGCATATCTATCTTTTTCAATTACAAGTCTCCAAAGTCAGTTTCCATAGATAACATTTCCACGAGCCTCTTGATAAATCTAGGGAATGGGGATAATTTCATGCAACATAGACAAGAAAGAAATTCCTCTTAAGCATTTATTCTATAAGTTTTATTTCTTCTTCCAACCTACCTTTACTGCAATGTCAAAATCCATTAATAAGGTTGGTGTGACTAAAGAGATTGGCAGAGTTTCTCTCATTTCCATTTCATGATATAATGGAAAAGTTGTGTCAATGTTGCATATTTTTTTGTGCACTTTTATCACTAAGTGGAATCTAAAACCATCTGGTGGAATGCTTCATTTCTCCAATTCAAAGAGAAGAGTGGACATCTTCTCAATTTTACATTGCTTGAAGTATCCAACATTTAATAAGCTGTAAACAATAATGTTTCAAACAAAAACATTAGCTAAAACTTTTTTGGGAAATCCTCTACATCCTCCAAATAGCCTTCCTTATAGAGAATGTGTATGAGTGTAGAGTATGTGTGAGAGTGGAAATAATACTTTTTCTCTCAATGACATTCAAAAATATGAAAGTTACTACCTGCAGGACTTCATTGCAAAGTACATTCATTATTGAACTGTATGTCACATCACTAAGCATAGTCCCTTTAATTCCATTTCCTTGAGTAGTTATAAAACTTCATCCAACCAATCTTCTTTACATCATATCAATTACTATTGTGTAAAAAAAATCATTCACCACAATTCCTTTTTTCATATCTTCCATTAAAATCTCATATGATTCTTTCACCCTCCCTTTTTATGTTTCCCCTTTCAGAGTTTGAAATTATGATTCTACAAAAAATATTGGAATTAGTGACTAAGCCTTTCTCTAGAGATATTTGAAAAATATTATTGGCCTCTTCCAAACTCTCTTTGCTTTCAAACATAATTTAAAAGCACTTTGAAGAGACATCATCCTGCACTTCAAATTGTTGCAGTTCACCCTCTTCAAGAATAGGGACTTCAGGAGAGCTTAAGACAACAAAATGATTGAAGGATGCCTTGGCATTTTCTGCATCATGAGGATTATTCCCAACAGTAGTGTCTCCTTTCAAAATATTTCCTTATTTACCTTTATTTCTAGAGTCCTGGTTAGAGTTTCCTGATTTCTGAACTTGAGTCCACTGTTCATCTTTTTCTTTTTCAAGCTCCTCTTCTGATTTTTTTTTTACAATTTTTGAAAAAGTGTCCATAACCATGGCAGAAGCGACACTTGAAAGGAATTTGCTCGTAGTCCAAATCCTATATGTAAGACCAGTCAGCTAGAGTTAGCTTGATCGCCTATGTCAGTCCAATATCCAAATCAACTTCAACGCATATTCTAGCACATGAATATTGATCTTTCCGATCTTCCCTATCTATGTATTTTCCAAGCTTGTTCCCAATGGCTTCCAGAGAATATGATTTCCATCAATGTAAAGGTAAATGAGGGAGCCTTACCTAGACAGGAACTACGCATGGAACATCTTGGGTAGGATCAAAATTTAGGGTCCACTTGTTTAGATAGAGACCCTGAGGGCCCATGAAGTATGGTCCATTTCGAAAAATGAGGTCACGATCTTTAGCTAAATCAAACACAAAAATGTAGTATCCTCTACCTACAAAGTGATTTCGAATGCCTTTAGTTACTAATGGCCTCCAGTTTCTTTGAACCCAGCCATCAATAGCCTTAGGAGAAGGCTAGAGGCCAGTAAACTACCCAGTAATCTTACACTCAGCAAGATTTAAAGTCGTTTGGAAGATCCAATCAATGGGAAGTTCAACAGAGGGGATGTCAACCTTCTTCACAAATCTCTGCAATGTACCACCTTTCCTCTTACCACAGGTAGTAACTAGACATTTGAATGCATCCACCTCAGGTGGAAGAGGAGGAGGAGGTTCCCCACCAGCATCCATTTGAGAGAGGGCTCAGCTTTCCAAAAAAAAGAAAAGTGAAAAAAAGATGAATACCTGCAAGAATGAACCAACATATCTATTAAAGAAAAAATCAGAACATGCAACTTCAAAAGGAATCCACCCAACATAGAGTAGACCAAGGAAGGCCAGATCAAACACTGAAGAGATTGGCATGCAGAAAGCACTAGATCAAATGGAAAATCCAACCAACGCTCCAGATCAACTGATCAAATCGATGTAGACTAGCAAGTACATTAGAGCCGAGCAAGATCAACCATAGATCCAAGCAAGATCAAAATGTTGCTCCAAACGAAACTATCCAAAGACAAAACGTAGCAAATAAAGCCATGATCTTCAGGCTACATGCCAAAACCTGTGACGAGCATTCTTGATCAATCTTGCAGAGACATAATGATTCATTTGCATCGTGCCATGCTCCAATACATTCACCATAAACAAACTATGATGTTGAAATCCAAGAAATGAACAGATCCAGAGACACTCCATGATCCTGCAGCAAGCTAGAACCACCAACGAACCAGGTCTTGAAGCTCAGAATTCAAACTTCTTGGAGCCCATAGCGAAATACTCAAATGAAAAAAGTGGGACAACTCTTTTTCAAGATAAGTATTATTTATGTGTTTAACCTTTTAACTATGGATCCTTTGAAGGTTTTAAAATATATTTTAATTAAATTTATCCAAAGTTAGTAATCTTTTTTATTTTTAAATACATAAAAATATTTTGGATATATTACCATCTTTTGTATGTTTGCATAGTATCTTATAGATGTTTAAAAAAAATAGTAAAGGTTCATGTTTTTTCATTTTTATGTTTGGAGATAGTCACTAACCAATTTAAAGGTATAAGCATGTCATTGAAGTGTCAACTAGTTTATGAGTTTGCAAAATGGCCATAAAGTGTTTTGGTAATAATTCAATCCTAGATTCAAGATAAATTATACAAATATTATGTGCAAATATGGGTAAGAAGAGAAAGTGTATTGACCTTCCCAAATACAAAATCGTAGATTTATTTTATTTTAGTTTTAATAATAGTGTGATTGGAGGAATAGATACAATAGGTGACTTATCCAGGTGGTTTTGTTGCACTCATCAATGGATAACATAGAACATATCTTTGAGGTAGAGGAAGAATAAATATATATCATGATTGGATTTGGAATTGCACATGAAAAATGGGTTAATATTAACAAATATATATGAACTAAATTTGTTCTTTGGTAGTGGAAAATTAAAATGGAGAAAATATGGCTAAAGGACTGCATGACCTTTCGACAAAAATTATAACTAAATTTTCAAGGTAATGATTTTGAAACAAAAAAAAATCAAACACGATTAATAGATCCTTTATACCTTACTACCTGCAGGACTTCATTATTAAATTGTATGTCACATCACTAAGCATAGTCCCTTTAATTCCATTTCCTTGAGTAGTTATAAAACTTCATCCAACCAATCTTCTTTACATCATATCAATTACTATTGTGTAAAAAAAATCATTCACCACAATTCCTTTTTTCATATCTTCCATTAAAATCTCATATGATTCTTTCACCCTCCCTTTTTATGTTTCCCCTTTCAGAGTTTGAAATTATGATTCTATAAAAAATATTGGAATTAGTGACTAAGCCTTTCTCTAGAGATATTTGAAAAATATTATTGGCCTCTTCCAAACTCTCTTTGCTTGCAAACATCATTTAAAAGCACTTTGAAGAGACATCATCCTGCACTTCAAATTGTTGCAGTTCACCCTCTTCAAGAATAGGGACTTCAGGAGAGATTAAGACAACAAAATGATTGAAGGATGCCTTGGCATTTTCTGCATCATGAGGATTATTCCCAACAGTAGTGTCTCCTTTCAAAATATTTCCTTATTTACCTTTATTTCTAGAGTCCTGGTTAGAGTTTCCTGATTTCTGAACTTGAGTCCACTGTTCATCTTTTTCTTTTTCAAGCTCCTCTTCTGATTTTTTTTTTACAATTTTTGAAAAAGTGTCCATAACCATGTCAGAAGCGACACTTGAAAGGAATTTGCTCGTAGTCCAAATCCTGTATGTAAGACCAGTCAGCTAGAGTTAGCTTGATCGCCTATGTCAGTCCAATATCCAAATCAACTTCAACGCATATTCTAGCACATGAATATTGATCTTTCCGGTCTTCCCTACCTATGTATTTTCCAAGCTTGTTCCCAATGGCTTCCAGAGAATATGATTTCCATCAATGTAAAGGTAAATGAGGGAGCCTTACCTAGACAGGAACTACGCATGGAACATCTTGGGTAGGATCAAAATTCAGGGTCCACTTGTTCAGATAGAGACCCTGAGGGCCCATGAAGTATGGTCCATTTCGAAAAATGAGGTCACGGTCTTTAGCTAAATCAAACACAAAAATGTAGTATCCTCTACCTACAAAGTGATTTCGAATGCCTTTAGTTACTAATGGCCTCCAGTTTCTTTGAACCCAGCCATCAATAGCCTTAGGAGAAGGCCAGAGGCCAGTAAACTACCCAGTAATCTTACACTCAGCAAGATTTAAAGTCGTTTGGCAGATCCGATCAATGGGCAGTTCAACAGAGGGGATGTCAACCTTCTTCACAAATCTCTGCAATGGACCACCTTTCCTCTTACCACAGGTAGTAACTAGACATTTGAATGCATCCACCTTAGGTGGAAGAGGAGGAGGAGCTTCCCCACCAGCATCCATTTGAGAGAGGGCTCAGCTTGCCAGAAAAAAGAAAAGTGAAAAAAAGATGAATACCTGCAAGAATGAACCAACATATCTAATAAAGAAAAAATCAGAACATGCAACTTCAAAAGGAATCCACCCGGCACAGAGTAGACCAAGGAGGGCCAGATCAAACACTGAAGAGATTGGCATGCAGAAAGCACTAGATCAAATGGAAAATCCAACCAACGCTCCAGATCAACTGATCAAATCGATGTAGACTAGCAAGTACATTAGAGCCGAGCAAGATCAACCATAGATCCAAGCAAGATCAAAATGTTGCTCCAAACGAAACTATTCAAAGACAAAACGTAGCAAAGAAAGCCATGATCTTCAGGCTACATGCCAAAACCTGTGACGAGCGTTCTTGATCAATCTTGCAGAGACAGAATGATTCATTTGCATCGTGCCATGCTCCAATACATTCACCATAAACAAACTATGATGTCGAAATCCAGGAAATGAACAGATCCAGAGACACTCCATGATCCTGCAGCAAGCTAGAACCACCAACGAACCAGGTCTTGAAGCTCAGAATTCAAACTTCTTGGAGCCCATAGTGAAATACTCAAATGAAAAAAGTGGGACAACTCTTTTTCAAGATAAGTATTATTTATGTGTTTAACCTTTTAACTATGGATCCTTTTAAGGTTTTAAAATATATTTTAATTAAATTTATCCAAAGTTAGTAATCTTTTTTATTTTTAAATACATAAAAATATTTTGGATATATTACCATCTTTTGTATGTTTGCATAGTATCTTATAGATGTTTAAAAAAAATAGTAAAGGTTCATGTTTTTTCATTTTTATGTTTGGAGATAGTCACTTACCAATTTAAAGGTATAAGCATGTCATTGAAGTGTCAACTAGTTTATGAGTTTGCAAAATGGCCATAAAGTGTTTTGGTAATAATTCAATCCTAGACTCAAGAGAAATTATACAAATATTATGTGCAAACATGGGTAAGAAGAGAAAGTGTATTGACCTTCCCAAATACAAAATCGTAGATTTATTTTATTTTAGTTTTAATAAGTGTGATTGGAGGAATAGATACAATAGGTGACTTATCCAGGTGGTTTTGTTGCACTCATCAATGGATAACATAGAACATATCTTTGAGGTAGAGGAAGAATAAATATATATCACGATTGGATTTGGAATTGCACATGAAAAATGGGTTAATATTAACAAATATATATGAACTAAATTTGTTCTTTGGTAGCGGAAAATTAAAATGGAGAAAATATGGCTAAAGGACTGCATGACCTTTCAACAAAAATTATAACTAAATTTTCAAGGTAATGATTTTGAAACAAAAAAAAATCAAACACGATTAATAGATCCTTTATACCTTGTCACTAAAATCATTATTTTTCATCCAACTAGTAGCCAACAGGTCTTCCTCGACATGTTCATTCGAAAGGTTCGCCTTCGACAAGTCCGCCTCGACATGTCCATTCGACAGGTTCGCCTTGACAGGTCCACCTCAACATACAACATACCAACATGCTTTGCGATGGTTGAACTTCTGAACTATGATAACTTCTTTGCAACTGAACGTAATGGGTAGTCACCCAAGCGTCTCAGCATCCTATGTAAGCGGGTAGTCACCCAAGCATATCATTTGATTCCTCCATCTTTCATGGAGAAGAAGTAATAAATTGGTTCGAATTCGTGCATATTGTATGTGTGTATCTTTATTTTCAACCTAGTGTGTTTCTTTCTTTGTTGATTGTTCTTATATGCTTCCACCATAACAGAACTCGACTCATTCAGTTGACTGTTGTCCCCAGCGTGCACCTGGACACGGCCTGGATCATTGGTATTAGAGACAGATCTTGTTCAGAGCTTAAGTTACATAAGCACTTCCATCAAAGTTATTTAACTTATGCCTATTCAAACACTCTTGCAAACTCAACAACACAAGCAGACACTTCCTTTGACTTCAAAAAAGATGGTCGAATAAGAAGACAATAGACATGCAACTGACAAGACAAAACAACTCATAGAAAAAGCATTGGCTCACATGCGAAACAAAATGTTCACCCAGTTCAGCGAGATTCTCATGAGAGTCACTGCGAACTTTGGGGAATCTTTGACGCGACCTCACTCTGATAAAATCAGCCCCTTCAAAGTGCAAATGAATATGGACATACCGAACCTTGAAGGCAAGATTGATGTGGAATCTATCGACAATTGGGTACAACAACTAGAATCTTACTATGCGTGGAATCAACTCTTCGAAGTGGAAAATATCACCATTGCATCCTTAAAGATGTCAACCTTCGTACACTGCTGGTGGGAGAATCTATCGACAAATATGGAAAAAGAAGAAGATCCCATAGACACATGGGTAAAATTTGTCGAATATGTCCAAAAGGAATTCTACCCACCTAAGTATCTTGAAAAGCAGTATAAGAAGTGGCAAAAATAAAGGCAATGGAAAGACCAGTCCATACAGAGTTACACTAACAAGTTCTATCAACTCATGGCAAGACTTGGCATCCACGAAGAAGAGAAATTGCTTGTCCTGAATTACGTCAGTGGTTTATCCGCGTACATTTAGAAATAAATGGAGTTTCTTACTGTCAATTTACTTGCGGATGCATTTCATTACGCTATCAAGTTTGAAGCTAAACATAAAGGAAAATCATGTTTCGTGAACAATCCAACAGGTCGAACATCCGATAAGAAGTCACCAGCTGACTCCAACAATTTCAAGAAACCTTCTCAACTGACTCCGCCAAATCCCAGTCATCAAAAGAAGAAATTTCACAAAGACAAGAGGGATCGCAACATAAAAGCTCCTCCTGGGAAATGGTGTGATTATCACAGTTCAGCATGGCATGATACGTCAAAATGCAAATCTCAGAAGACATTTTTGGAAAAATTGTCGACATCTGACTTGTCCGATAGAATCTTGGTAGAATTTGATCCAGACGCATCAACTCTCTTGGCTTTAACCTCAACCACTCCGACATCCTCGACCATCGTCGATAAGGAGGAACAAGAGTGCATGTTCCATACATGGATATGGGTTCAGAAAAATCCATTACATTTTATTGTGGATAATGGTAGCCAGAGAACTTCGTTTCTAAATATCTTGTGAAGAAATTAGGTCTTGTCACAACTCCACATCCTCATCCTTACAATATCGGTTGGATGAAGGATGGGCGAGAACTAAGGTTCACACGACAATGCCGAATTGCCTACTTCATTAAGCCTTTTGAAGATGAAGTACTATGTGACATGGCATCGCTTTCTGTAGCTGACGCCTTATTCAGTAACCCTACCTATGGGATCGAAACGGTACATATTAGTCACGACCTCACAAGGTGATTGTCAAAATCCAAAATCAATGGTATGGCATACTAGAGCGACAACCCACATAAACGGTTGCTATGATATCTGCCAAAAAAAAAGAAGCTTATCAATCATGCTCAAAATTTCGCATTAATCATGATAAAGCCTCAACATTCCAGGAAGACTGCAACAAGAAATCGACTCACTGACTAGCGCAGTTCCTAACAACAACAACATATCAACAACATTCTTGAATAATATTGGAACATATTTGAAGCACCCGACGAAGTACCTCTGCATTGTCAGGAAAAACACTCCATTGAACTTGTTCTTGGTTCTTCATTACCCAACACATCTATTTACAGAAGATCCATTCTTGAAAATGAATATATTTGCAAACAAATCCATGATTTGATCGACAAAGGTCATATCTTCCCCAACTCCTCTCCTTGTGGAAGTGTAGTCATCTCTATTCCAAAGAAAGACAGGACTTGGCGCATGTGCATTGACTATCGGTCTCTCAACAAAATTTCAGTTAAGAACAGATACCCTCTTCCACAGATTGATGAACTCATCGACAATCTGAAAGGTGCTAAATTCTTTACGAAACTCGACCTCAAGCTGGGATACCACTAGATTCCAATCGAGTCCACTGATGTATGGAAAACGAATTAAAGACCAAGGAAGTATTGTTTGAATGGTTAGCCATGCCTTTGGGCTTAACCAATGCACCTGCAACCTTCATGAGATATATGGATGGCCTTCTATGACCTTTCATCGGTAAATGTGTCATTGTCTAGCTCGACGATATCTTGATTTTCATTCGATCATGGGAAGAACATGTCAAACAAATTTGACAAGTTTTTTACACTCTCTAGCAACATCGACTATATCCGAACATGGACAAATTCTCATTTGTGATGACCAACATCAAATATTTGGGGTATGTAATTGACTCTGCAAGCATTCATGTCGACCCAAAAAAATTGAAGATTCTCATATATTGGACCATTCCTCAAAACATTCATGAACTCAAAATTTTTCTTGGTTTGGATCATTTCTATCAACGATTCATACTTGGCTTCAGCCACATCACATGGCCTTTGAATCAGTTGACAAAAGGAAATGGGAAAATTGTCTTCAAAAGGACACCGACACAACAACAAGCTTTTGAACAACTCAAAAACAAGTTTCATACTACACCAGTACTTGTGTTACCTGATTTGCATAAACCCTTTGATATTGAGATAGATACATTGGACTATTCCAGTGATCAATCAGTCAAGTCACCCAGTCACATTTCATTCCGAGACTTTCAGCGACACAATTAGAAGGTACTCGATGTATGAAAAATAACTGTGCACCATTGTGCAATATCTTAAACAATGTAGACACTACATTCTTGGAAAGGAAACGATCATCCTCACTGACCATAAACCTTTGCAGTTCACTTCTTCCCAATTGAAACTACAGACAACTCAACAACTCAAGTGTGTTAATTACAGGCAACAATTTCAGTTGGTAATTAAGTATAGGAAAGGCAAAGCCAATGCCGCAGTCGATTGTCTCAGCAGACCACCCATTACTCTATTGTCTACAGTGATGAGTATGCAGGTTTCTACCACCAATACTAGGACGCAATTGTATTCGGTAGACTGCGATTTTTCTACCTATCTATCGACAGCTTCAGACTTACAAGTTGTCGACTACCGACTACTTCCTAAAGGACACCTTGCTATACAAGGTTGGACAGCTTTGTGTACGACCGGTGAGCACTGATAGAAGATCATTTGGGACGTGCACTATAGCAATACTGTGAGACATTTTGGAGTCTCAAAAACACTTGTTATCCTTCAAAAGTATTTCTACTAGCCTTCACTTAAATCTAACATCAACAAGTACATTCGATCGTGCGTGGTTTGTGCCATTGCTAAACTGCTAAATCGACGACAAGGATTGTACACACCTCTTCGAGTTCCTAGTCGACCATGGGAATCTATTTCCATGGACTACTTGATAGGATATCATACTACCAAACATCAACATGATACTATATTAGTAGTAGTCGATAGATTTAACAAGATGGTTATACTCATACCATGCAAGAATACTATGACAGCACAACAGACTGCTCAACTCTTCTTTGAACTTTGGTGGAAACATTATGGCCTCTCGATGACCATTATTTCCTTAGAGATGCTATATTTTTCAGCACCTTTTTAAAAAATGCTCTGGCAACAGCTCGATACAATAATTTCTTTCTCGGCGGCCTTCCATCCATAGACAGATGCACAGATGGAAGTTGTAAATCGCTTAGTCATATAATTGCTTCACATGTACAACCACAAGCATCGTCGAACATGGGATAACAATCTTCCATACATACAACACAACTACAATCGTGCTCAACACAGCTCTACAGGAAAGAGTTCATTTGAGATCTGTTACGGATTTCAACCCTCAACGCTAATCAATTTAATCAGTTCCTCGACACATTTGAACACCACCGACTACAAAGGACAAGAAGTGGAGAAAGATTTGAAGTTCAGAGATCAAATCTACAACATCCAGAATCAAGAACAGGAGATGTTGCAATGAGCTAATGCAAAAGCTAAGGCCCGACACGATAGGCATCATATTCCTCATTCATTCCAAATTGGGGATCAGGTCTGGTTACATCTACAGAAGGAGCGCTTCACTGGTCCATACAAAAAGATGAAACCTTTGCGACATGGTCCATACAGTATCCTTAAACATATTGGAGAAAATGGTTTTCAGCTCGACATTCCTTCATTCCTTGGCTTACATCCGATTTTCAATGTAGACCCACTTTGACCATATCATGCACCATTGTTGGAGCAGAACAACTTGCAGACAATAGAACCCAAAGACATCCATATAGATGTTTAGGAACATCTTCTTTGCCACACCATTGTAATACGATACATATGCCATACAAGGATGAACTCCATTCCCTTGTTTCAAGTGGCTAAATATGGACAACTCCTCGTGCAAGGAAAATGGTACTTTTCTGCTGAAGTAGCCAATAAGTTTCCTCACCTGAATGAATACACAATGGACACCATTGTTTCTTAAGGAAGGAGGAATGAGCCAACCAGCAACCAACAGGTTCTCATTCGATAGGTTTGCCTTGACATGTTCATTCGACAGGTCCACCTCGACATGTTCATTCGACAGGTTTTCCTTGATAGGTCTGCCTCGACATACAACATACCAACATGCTCTACGACGGTTGAATTTCTAAATCGTTATAACTTCTTTGTAACTGAACATAACGGATAGTCACCCAAGCATCTCAACATCCTATATAAGCATTTACACTAATGTAACATACATCTTCTTTTCTGATAATATGATTCCTCCATCTTTCATGGAACATAAGTAATAAATTGGTTTGAATTCTTGCATATTGTCTGTGTATATTTCTTGTCGACCTAGTGTGTTTCCTGCTTTGCTGATTCTTCTTATATGCTTCCTCCATAACAGAACTCGACTCATTCAGTCGACTGTTGTCCTGAGCTTGCACCTGGGCACGCCCTGGATCAATTTTAGTTACAATGTTGGATCTACAAGATGTTTAAAATTATGTCCATGCACTTTTTTCAGTTCTCTTTTTATCTTTCTAGCCATTTCACCCTCCAACAACAACTTATCGACGTATTGTTGCACCTTCTTGAAGCAATTGCTAATTTCAATTCGAGAATTAAAAATATAAATGACAAAAATAATACAAGAAGTTGACATTACCTTTAAAGTATACAACACGAAGTTGGATAGAATTTACAAAATGCATTTAGTTTTAGGCTGTATTTGTGAATGCTAAACAAATTAAAAAATATTTAAAATGTTCCACCCAAGGATGGAATTTGACGGGTAAATTCCCGCCATGGGTCAATTTACCCATCAGATACAACTAATATTTTATCGAGACCATCAAAATTTGGCTTAGAATACAGAAAACGTTTCAGATTTTGATTGTTACCAACAATTTTGACGAGTGGCCACCATTTGAAATTCCAACCCTGGTTCCACCAAATACTAATTGCTAAAACAATACATAAGGATTGGAGGAAGCATTCATTTATCGCAAAACACATGGCATGCGATAATTAGGCCACATTAGATTAATTAATTTCAATGCACAACAACAGTAAATGACCAACACCATAACCTCCAAAACCGTAAGTGTAGTACCATATGATCAGGTACTCAAGCTAACAAATGGCAAGTCAAAAGTCGTGTGGTGTGATAGTTTATTTTTTATTTTATGGCCACCAAGAATAACAAGAGAAAAATTGTCATGTCATAATCATTACGAATGTCTCCAATCAGATAATAAATAATTTATTTTTCTGTAGGAATAAAACTTAATATTATTATACCTCTAATGGAGAAGATCACAAAATTTCAGTAGGCACACTAAAGTCCATTGAGTTTGAATTACTATCGATTATATTACCTGCCTTCAAGCAGGTATAATAAATTAGAATTCAAGGCATTTTATTTTCATGTTAATAACCATGTAAAATTTATGGGCCAAAGGAATAGCACATCGGTAATATGATGGGGGTGGGGATCCATCGACTCCGTGTCCATTCTTGGGGGCTAGCAAACTCCTTGATTTCATTGTACTTTTCAGTTGAAAAAAAAACATGCAGAATTTATACTCCATACTATAATTTATATTTAACTTAGTTATAGCTCCGTGTTATGATTACATAATAATCTTATTTTCTGATTTAAAAAGAAGAAAATACATAAATTTATTTTGTAAATTTATATTTTTTTTCACAAGGAAAAATTAGATTTTATTAATATTACAAATCGTGTCATAATTACAATCATAAGAGAGAGGTTTTTTTTTCATTTCAAATAAAACATAGAAACCTATAGTTCATGCTATTAATACTTCCACATATTTTCATTTTTCCATAGACGGTAACACACTTTTTGTCTCAAAACATAGTCAACAAAAGTTCTTGTACCCAACAACTCAAGGTGTCAAATAACAATAACCAGTTCAATGTACATGGCCCGATTACTAAAACTTAATAAAATTTCAATTCTCCATAACCAACCAAGGTTTCATCCATAATTTACTCATATAAAATGAAGCCTCCATTTGTCCCAATGGCCTTCTTTGGAAGCAGATTAGCTACACCATTTAAATACCTGTAGATGTGATGAAAAGAAATATCAAGAGAAGATTTAAGTAAACTATTGACCATGCTAAGCTAGTGACATAGGTTCATCGAGTGAATAAGATGAACCTAATTTTCCCAATCTATAATGACTTTCGAGTCCCCCAGGATCTATCTGATATGGATATTCCTATGCTGGGAAAACCAAAGGAGGCCCCAAAGAGCCAACGGTTTTAAGCCTTTTTTTTGTCCCTTTACCCACAATCAATCTTAACAAAAACCTATCATTCAAATTCATTTTTATAACCATCCCATCCCCACAAACGCCCTTTTGTTCAGCTCCATAAAAAAAACCTATAACCACACCATAGTCCAAAGATGGTATTTTAATCACTCCATCCGGATTATTCTTAATACCACACCCATATTCCTTAAGTATTGACAATACCATAGTACAGACATGAACAACATCAATTTGTTTATCCTGAAATATAGTGTAATTTATGTCCCTCCATACTTCTGTTGCAGCCGCAACATTTTCCCAAAATTCTAAAAAAATTTAGGACCCTCCTCTACTTTGAATTAGTTGGTTTTTCTTCTTGGTTTTGGTCTAGGGATTTTTGGAACGTTTTCCAGCACTTTGGGTTGCTCTATCAATCGATCTGATTTTCTTCCTTAATGCTTAAAATAACCCCGTGCATAATCAAGCTTGTCGTTGTCTTTTGAATACCTTCGAAGCCTTTCTGAACCGGGAGTTGATTCATTTGATTTTCCCGCCGTTGCGGGTGTTTTTTGGTTCTCCGACCATTGCGGGTGGTTGTTGGTTCTCCGTTGGAAGGGATGATTATCTCCTTGCTTGACGTTGCGGATGGATTTTTGCTTCTGGCCTCCGCCATTGCGGATCAGTTCAGGTTCGATTTTCTATTACTTTCCGATTTACGTTTGGGTTTTCTTTTGGCTGTGTATCAGAGCCTTGTGCCGTCGTTTTTCTGCCGTTGCGGACGAAGTTGAAATTATGAGTGTCCGTCGTTACGGAAGATTTTGAGCTGTTGACTCCCAACTCATAAGGCCACCGACGTCCGGTCGTTATTTTCGCACGCCTTGCTCACCGTTGCGGACAGGTTGATGTTGTGGTTTTCTGCCGTTACGGAAGGTTTTGAGTTCTCACCTTCCGATCCGGATTTCTTTCACGTCCGATCCGTTGACTCTTCCCACGTGCGAACCTTTTTATATATAGCGAGAATATCATTGATATTTTCTATTGTTTATGTTGCTCGAGCTGTCATGATCACCTTGTGCTGTCGACCCCTCGAAGCTTGTGGATCACCGTGCCTGTGCTCGCGTCTAGGTGGCATTTGAGGAAGCCCGACCGTTCTTGCCTCGTCAGCTACGCGTCACTGCCAGGTATGATGTTCTTGCCATGTCTCGTGCCGTTCAAGGTTTTGTTTGTTGCGGTTAAGTGTTTTAAGCAAACCCCGTCTCACATACGTACGAGGGTCTACCCATGGTTTGGTTTGTCGTAGTCATTTCTTCTTGTCCGCCATGCGTTTCGCGCCTATGTGTTGGGGAGTCGTTTTTAGATTGACTGTTTGCGGTCGGGGGGCATTTTTATTTTAAAACCCACGGAATAATTATTTTTTGGACCCCGATTTTTGTTGGCGAGCCCCGCACAGAGTAGGCGGAGGCTTGGTGCGGGCGGCCGTTACGCCGCCTGCACCTAGCTACCCCAAGTGTGATGATGAGAAGCAGGAGGAGGATTTGTAGTGGGTTTTTATGGCCTATGGTGGTTTCCCCTTTGCTGAGTAAAAAATTTTTTTTTGCCCGTCTGTTTGTCACGCCGTTCTATAGCCCTAGCTGGTTGAATGTGATTTGCTGCGGGTTGTGGTTTATTCACCCAAAACGCAGAGGCGTAAGCACCATAGACATCGCGTATAGTTTTACCCTTTGCCCAGTATAGCAGAGTGGCAGTAGTCCCCAAAGAAAGCGAAATGTATAGCCGCGGTGATGTAATTATCTTTCCGCGAGCAACATAAGCCATTGCCGATTTTATCCTTGCTAAAGCCATGTCGTCAAAATGTTTGATATTGGAAAGATACATTTGCACCTTGCGTTTGAGATACATGCATTTGCTTTATGAGTTGTTTTCATGGGAGAAACGACATACTGCGAAATGATGTAGATTTAATGCTGGCTCAAATATGATTGATAAAGTTTTAGTCTCATGCAGCAGTTGTATATTGCCCACTTTATTGCACAGGACTGAGTCTGCTTCATGCTAGTAGTTCTAATAGTTAGGGCATTTTTGGATTGTGCATGCATGCATTTGTTTCTCTACTGGCTAGCACATTAAACACATGAAAATGGCACTTTGCACATGGATGTGATTTTATTGCAGTCTAGAAGATGGTTGATGGGATGTCTTAATATCATACAGAAATGTTTGCATCATGCTTAGATATAAGACAAGAGCACTGAGTAGTGTGCATTTGGTCAGTCAAGCGAATAGTTGCTGTCATGTTATACATAGAAAGAATAAAGTACTGCACTCTATCATGTATGCACCTTGAATACCTCAATATTACAATGTTATATATGCAGGAAGAAGGCGAGTCCACCATGTCCAAAAGACAAAAGAAGAAGGCCCCATTGGTGGAAGAAGTGCCACAAGCAGAAGCTGAAACAAAGACTCAGTACATCTATGAAGACACCCAATGTGTTTCTGGCGTTGAGCCCGAGTACAAATGGGGTGAAATATACAGATTGATTTCCCGTAGGGAGGTTCTCGACATGGGTCTCGAAGAAGAACCCATTTATGCTAACATAGAGAAATCCACCATCATGAAGGTTGCTACTAGACCAGAGTTGTTCCCATGCTCTGAGGTAATGAGATGGATTCTGCCCCATGCAAACACAAACACAATGATCATAGGAAACGTCGAAGGTCAGGGCTATGCTGCATTTAGCCCAGGATATGTGGCATTGGCTTACCACCTGCCAGAACCTCAAATATTTCTATCTAATGATTGGCTGGATAACATCAGGATGGATTTGGTGGAAACCCTGAAGAAAATGCTCTTGCCGGGAAAGCTCTATCGACACAGAGCAACCGGTGATTATGATACAGCGAGCTTGAGGGCTCCTTACAGATTTGTAGCCCTGATGCTTAACAGGATCTTTGGGAGAGCTCATGGCAGACTTTTAAAATTTGAAAGGATCCCCATTATGTTCCATGTGGCAACCCAAGGAACAATCTTCAACTGGGCCATCCTTGTATCAAGCAGTCTCTCTTCTTGCTTAGCTGTAGCCTTGGGAGGAGGAGAAGCCCAGAAAAAATCTGAATTCTATATGAGTTCAATTTTGATAGACTGCATACTGTGCAACCAGCCTTTCCCTGGTCTCAAGTGCGTCTGGGACAGGGAAAGAATGCATGTATATGCCGCTTACAGACCATTTTGGGCTCACCAGTACCATAGTCATTACAGAGAGGTCTGTGAGCATTTCATTATGCCACTCTACACGCTCATTTTCCGGAAGGAATGTGACTGTATGTCAGAAGGTGCCATGCACGTAATAGAAGAAAATGCAGATTATTTCTTGACTGACAATGGTATGTATCTTAGAATGTATGGGGGATTAAAGACACCTTTTCTGCTGCCAAAGTATGCAACGGATTATATAATCCATAAAGAAGCGGTCAGGCAGGTGTTCATTGACGGAATAGGTAGTTTCTTTTTCCAACACAAGAAGACTGCATATCCTCCTTTACCATTCAAGCTAGGTAGCTACAAATTCACCAATGTGAAACAAGCTGCCGAATTCATAGAGGAACTAGGGAAGTTCCATTTTGGTGAGATGCCTTTCCAGCTAAATGACACTCATGGTAACATAGCTGAGCACTGTAAGAAGCATAAGGTGTTTTTCGAATATACCCATCATTACGATAAGGAAGAATCTGTCTTCCGGAATGCCCCAAACATGACGGCACTCAGCAAAAGATTCAAACCAAAGAACCCCACCAAAGGTGGAAAAGGGGTAGAGCAAGCCAAAGCTGAGCAAGCCAGAGCTGAAGAAGAAGCCAAAAGGAGAAATGAGGAAGCTCAGAGGTTGGAAAAGGAGGCTGCAGAGTGGCTGCAGAAGGGAGAAGAAGAGAAAAGGAAAGCTGCCCAAGAAGCAGCTGAGATAGCAAAAGAGTCAGCCAGAGAAACAGAAGAAGCAGCTAGACAAACAGCCGAAGAAGCACAGAGAAAGCTAGATGAAGAGCTCCAAAAGCAGGAGGCTGAAAGAATAGAGTTAACACAGCAGCCAGCTTCTGAAACACCAACAGGGCAGACCCAGGAGGAGGAAAACCCCGAGGTGAAGATCTTTCAAGTACCTACTGCCAGCACTCCTGTAGCCCCTATGCTCCAGCTAGTGCCTTTCATCCAGAAAAAGGGGGAAGAAGTCCATGACTTCAATACTTTCTATTATGACAGGGCCACCAAAAGAATAATGAGGAGGACAGAAAAGAAAGTTGAAGCAAAAGACCTATCAAGGAAGATGGTAACAGATACAGCTGTCATGCTAGGGACAGACAAGGATCCTAGGCTCACGATAAGAGCCGGGGCTGCAATGATAGATGCCTCCGAAGATAACATAAACAGGGTGATGATTGAACTAGAGTCAGCTAAGAAGACCTCCGCTCAGCTAAAAGATACATTGAGAAAAGAAAGAGATGAGAGTAACAGACTCAAGAGGAAGTATGAACACATGCAAAGGGAAATGGAATCCTCAAAGGGTGAAGTCCATGCCCTCCAAGTAGAGATGCAAGCCAAGGAAATAGCACACGAGGCCCTAGAGAAAGCACAACAGGAAGCCCAAGACCTAAAGAGGGATAAGGAACAGTTACTGGAAAAGGTGGAAGACCTAGATGAACAGATAAAGATCCTTATGCAGGCCAACGATGAGCACACCCAAGAGCTAAGAAAGGAACATCAAGAGCAGCTCGCTTCTCTGACTACTGATCTGGAGGCAGCTAAGGAACAACAAGTCGATCTACAGCCATTTAAAGAGTATATCCTGTCTCAGAAGGCTAAAACGCTACAGCTGCAGACTGCTCTGGAAGAAGAAAGATGCAAAGTCTTTCAGATTGATAGCTGGCTAGAGGAGATCATGGAAACTTCTTCATACTTCGTAGATAGGTCCCAGGATGTTCTAGAGGTCTTAAATGCCAGAATGGCAAGACTAGAAAGCAATGCAGAGGTTCTAGCAGAGCTACCAGCCAAAGACCAGCAAGCCCTCAAAAGAGATCATGACCTAGTAGAGTTTGCTGTCAGCACCACTGAGGATTTCAAGAAGGCCGTCAAAAGGGCGCAGGGAGCATGCTCAGAATATTTCAGAAGGCTCCTTAATACGTACAACCGCTGTCAGACAGAAGCTGAGCATAGGCTTGAAGAGTTCCCGGATCATGGGACCTTTGTGGAAATATTGCAGAAAAGACATCAAGATGCAGAGGCCAGGACGCAGCAGATTCAATCCATTGATGACCTAGTGCTGAGGAATGAAGTAGGCCACGCAGCCGTTAGCATGCAGATTCTAGAAGATCAGCTTCGGTTGAGCCCAGTAAGGATCGAGGCCATTAGGAACCAAGTTGAAAAGTTTGAAATCAACATTCAGTTCCTGGAGCCATGCGCATTTGAAGGCCTTGCTACTGAGGCAGCAGCATGGAAGAAGTTCCTAGAAAACCAAGCGGGACCCTCCTCATAAAGGACCCGTCAACTTTGTATTAATTTAATAATTTGTAAAATCTTTTTTGAAAAATGAAGCATTGGGAAAACAAAGGGTTGGGAAGCCCAAAGGTCGCTTTGGGCAGCCCAACCATTTTTGCCTTTTATATAAAAGTAGGAAGCGTAGAAAGGAAGGGGGCTTTTTTTCCCAACAAGACTGGAAGGTTATTGTAAGAAGAACTACTTCCTTTTGCAATAAAAAATTACAGTTTGCCTGTTGAAAGAAGATCGGTGGGATTTCAAATGTTTTTCCATGGATAGTCGAAAGATGAACTATTTTGTTTTTTAGCATTGTATCCATGAATCGTGAGATCGTTCTAACTTTACAACCTATGTCTAACTTTACAACCTATGTCTTTGTTTAATGATTTCTGATTTATTTTATGAAATAGCCACCATGAGTAATGTAAGCTTATCATGAAACAATTAGCTATCTGGCTGTGAAATATCTTTCATTGTTCATGCGTGTAAAAGTAAATGTCAACTATCTGTAATTGCTTTTATTATGTGTGCACATACACACTACTCATATATATTAATTACAAGTTGGCTCCCCGGGGATAGATAGATAGATAGGTAGATAGGTAGGTAGTTAACTCATTTCATTGCTGCATGTGTGATTCAGATGCTGGTGGGCCTAAGACGAGAGGTATGAACCTGTGCATCACATTGTGAATGCTCCTTGCATACTTCACCACCCTGCATAGTTAGTTAGATACTTGCATTTCGCATCTAAGTCAAAAAATACAAATTCCGGTGGACCGGGCCACAACCGGTAAAAACTTTATTTGTTACTTGACCTACGGTAGCCGGACCGCAAAACCGGACGGATTGCCTACACCAAACAGTCAACGGGCTAGTTGGGAACGTTGATTGGGGATAATCCCTTTACTATTGTCGCCTGTGAATTTCCAGGCCTCAACAGTTCTGGTGCTAGAAGGAGGGTTGCCAGTAAAAGGCTGGCCGTGGAACTTAATTTCCCAAGACTATCCTACTAGCAGATGTTTTGAAGCTCTCAACCTATCCCAAATATTTGCAGATTCCGGTGCTATCCTTCAAGGACTGTTTTTCCTAGTGTTTTATTCATTTACCTTTTGCTCATGGCTGGTAATCAACCCAACCCTCTACCGGCATGGAGAGCTAGGTCACCTCTGAACCTAACTCCTCCTTTGCATAACCTACCTCACGCTTTTGACAAGCTCTTGCCCAAGTTTGACCCTGTGGAAAAGATTGCTGTAGATGATCACCTTCAAAGCTTCTACCTAGCATTAGAAGGGCTAAGGGCTGGAGAGTACGAAGATGTGGTCTGTAGGCTGTTCCCGCACACTCTGAAAGGAGCAGTAGCATCTTGGTATTTTGGTCTACCTGTAAACTCCATTCCTGATTGGGACACCTTTGAAAGGGTTTTCAGAAGTAAATATACAACTCAGAAGACACATGCCTCGTTGATGAAAGGGCTTGGTTTGTTAAGAAAAGAGAAGAATGAAAAGGTACATAGTTTCACTCAGAGATTTTTACTGTACTTAAAAAACTTTTCTGCAGTTGACAGACCTTCAGACAAAGTTTTAATTGAGTATTATACCTCAGCCCTAGGACCCGAGCTGGCCATGTTAGCCAAGATGAAAGTCAAGCCTACACTGGTGGAGACTTATCAAGAGGCTGAAAGGGTAGAGGCTGAAAGTGAGAGTATAGGGGATTATCCTGACCCACTTGAAGAGAAGACCACTATGAGAAGAAGCTCACTGCTGACTAAATCTAGAGAAGAACAACCACATGATTATCATGAAATGATGAAAGTGCTTAAAAAACTGTCCAACCGAATAATAGATCTGGAAAAGGAAAGGTACATTCAGAAGACCTATAAGCCCCACCATCCAAAAAGAGAGGATAACAACCAATGGCAAGTCCCACCTCCAAATTTGGCATCAATCAACATAACAGAAGTAGGAGGGGATAATTTCTGTACTTTTCACCAACAACCCCACTCTAAGAATAAGTGTCCTCAATGGATACATTCAATGACACTGGTGATGAATAAGTTGTTGGACCCAGAATTGACTAGGGACAGTGGTGAGGAGGAAAAGGAGAAATACGTCATAAGAGAACCAGAGGATGATACTATGTTCTCATGGAATGGTATTTCATTATTTGACACTGAAGACAATACTCCTAAATCTGAATGCACATCTATAACTAGAAAGGACAAGGTTGTCACAAGCCAAGACAATGCAATGATTTCTAAAGTTAACAATTTATAGGAGAATGTTAAGAGACTGGACGAGGGCAGAACGCATAAGAACAACACCCTCAATTAGAGGACAGAGCCAGTCACTGAGATTGTCGAACCTGTAGAAGAACAGACAGGTGTTAGTGGGGAAAACTTTGATGGAACTCAAAAGCTAACAAAGGATATACCTACTCAAAACCAACTAGGAGAAGAAGACCAAGAACCAGGTTGGAAAGAAAACCTTGACACCCTGTTGAGGCCTGGAAATTCACAGGCAGCAACAGTAAGGGATTCTCCCCAATCAACGTTCCCAACTAACCCGTTGACTGTTTGGTATAGGGAATCCGTCCGGTTTGCGGTCCGGCTACCGTAGGTCAAGTAACAAAACAAAGGCTTTTACCGGTTGCAGCCCGGTCCACCGAGTTTTTGTATTTTGACTTAAGAAATGAAATGCAAGTGCCTAACTAAATGCAGGGTGATCAGAAATGCAAGGGGCAGTCACAATGTGATGCACAGGTTCTTACCTCTCGTCTTAGACCCGCAGGCAACCAAATCACATACAATAGGAAACAAACTAACTATCTATCTATCCCTAGGGAGCAAGATTATCATGTGGGTGAGTAATACATTTCGCACATGCATTGTGAAGAATTACAGTTAGCTAATATTTCTTTCAAACACATGCACAATTACAGATATTTAAACAACCAGATAGCCAATTGCTTTATGAAAACCTCTATTACTCACAGTGGAAAATATCCTAAAGATACTGAAGAACATTCAACAAGAACATAGGTTCAGGAAATTAAACATTCTCACAGTAAATGAAACATCGCTGAAAACGAAATAGTTCCTCTTCAACATTATTCATTGAGTCGCATTGATACATTCCATTCTACTCTCTCCAACGGGTAAAAATTGCAGTTTCCTTTGCAAAACGAAGTAGTTCCTCTTACAAGCAAACATTTACAAAATTTTCCAGGGGAAAAATCCCCCTCTCAGTCCTACTTTCAAATATTTAAACTACAATTTGTGACCCTTGGGCTGCCTCCTCTGTCTCCCTCTCAGCTTCCCAACGCTTCAAATTCTTCTACGAACTATTGAGTAACTGACAGGTCTTCAAGTTCCATCTCTTCATTGCCATTCACGCTGCCTTTTATTTAGCTTGTCCTTCTAGCTTTGGTTCGATCCATGCCGAAACGCTCAGCTATACCTTCACGCCATCATAGTTCCACCAATCCCTTAGATCCACCTACACAAAAACAGAGATGCATCATTTATCAGATCTACGTTACAAAACGAAACAGCACATTATACCATTGAAACGGCTGAACCACGAAGGGGACTGGGGATATCCCTAACATCGGAAAGGTGGGACAACTAGCAGGCTGGGAGGCTATTAATTGGACGTCGGAGAGATGTCACATCGGGACTGAACCGCCTTTTCCATCCGCAACGACGGACGAGACCAGGATCTAAGACACAAGTTTATTGTGGGCGGGTGAGAACTGAATCGGACGTTGGCATAAACTTGAATCGAAAGCTCTCCAGCTCTTCTCAACCGCAACGACGGAAAGGTAACGATTCCGGACAAGCGATTGAAGACAAAACGAATCAGACATCGGCATGATTTGAACTTCGGATGGAAAAACAACTTCAAATGCCGCAACGACGGACGGGCGAGAGGTTAAAACTTCCGACCAAGACAAGAAAAACTCCCGATCCAATGGAAAACTCAGTCATTTATTCAGTTTCAAAAAATCAACAATGGACAGCGACCTGCTATAACGACGACCAACAGCAAAACAACTGGTTTAATCAACAAGTAAAACAAACTGAGCAACTGCTGTCCACCATAAATTCTAACACAATCAAAACCCAAACTTTGGTCAAGAATTAAGCTTGAGTATAAAAAACTTAAAATACAGCCCAAAACTCGAAGGATCCAATGATCAAAACAAAATCGTGAGGAGGGGTCCAAAATTTGAGAAATTTGGGGAGAAAAAGTTGTTGCCGCAACACACCCCGCCTTTTCTCTTGACTCTAGAGATGCTAAATTATAACGTACATAATTGCTTAGTAGACTTTGGAGCAGCAGTGAATGTGATGCCCCTTAAGATTTGTAAAAAGATTAATGGACAGCTAGAGTCCACACCTCGTGAAGTAACGCAATTAGATCGCACAGGTGTCAAGGTGGTGGGAGAAATGAAGAATGTCCTCATTGGTTTGGCTGCAAACAACAAGATATGTCAATTTATTGACATTATGGTGGCTGATATACCAAAGGGATATGGGCTCATTCTCAACCGAGATTGGACTGCAAGGTTGAAAGGATATTTTGCTTTAGATTGGTCTCATCTGTGGTTGCCTCTCAAGGGTACCCCAAATCATATAAAAATTCTGAGAGAACCATATATGAAGTATACTGTCACTAAGTTAGGAGAAGGCAATGAGTCTGCCGATTCTATCCTGGGAAACTATCTCACTGAGCTTAAGCTAGGACATCATTCCTCAAAAAGGGCCAGTCCTATGATGGACACTCAGCCTGAGCTCCTTCAACTCCCTCAGGCTGAAAGAAATCACTGCAGGATATTAGATATGGGTTCCATTTCAATAACAGCACAGTTGGACCACGGTTAGATGACTCATGTCTAAAATCCAGCTCATTCCTTAGCTCTCTAGTTTTAAAAATTTTCAGGAATGGGCGAAATTTGTTTTCTTTTGTACATAAATAAATTGCTTTGTTTTCTTAATACTAGGTGCTATTTTCTTGCTCTAATGCTTTGATGTTTTTCTTTCTTTTGAGTACTTGCTATGCTGCTGTTTTCTTTATAGCTTTGCTAGTTTTCCTTTTGGTTTTGAATAAGAGGCAAACTTTTGGTTGCAATGGAAACATCAGGGTTTTTTATTAACTAAAATCTTGAGCGAAAGACTGTGTTTTAAAGAATAGAATGTCTTCTAGTAACCATATTCTTAACTGGCAACGCATTTATTGAAGTCTTATTTAACCCCTGTAAATAACGCAGAAGTAAAAAAGGGTATGAAGTACTATTTCGAGGCTCCATCCACCTCATATCTTAAATACCCAAGGGAGTGACAACAAAAGACCCACGGAAAGGAAGCATAGTGAAATAGTTTATCATATATAAATGATCCCATGCCACAAAATAAGAAAAATCTAAAAGCTATTAAGAGTTAGGACTCCTGAAAGAAACAAGACATATCAAAGCAAAGCTTGAAAGAGTATTAATGACAAGCATGAAATACCAAGTGGCCACAAGAACCTCTCCGTCCGTGAATTCAAATATGAAATATGTTGTTCACACAAAAGGACACTATGGGATAGGGGATCCTGAATTAAAATTCAGTAAGAAAGGCCTGCAGGAAGACTCATATCAAAAGAACTAAACTTCAGAAGGCACAAAAGTGCAATTTGGCATGGGAATGAGGAACAAAAGGATAATACTGTTTACTATCTGTCACTATCTTGTGGTGTCCAAGATGGAAACTACCTAAGGACATGAAAAATAAACCTCACCTATTTGGCCTCAAAAGAGTTGTTCAGACCTGAAACACTGCTGACGTTACCTTCTCCTGAAAGAATGGACTTCTTCTAAGTAATTTAATGCATAATTTGGCCTGCTTAGGAATGCGGACATCTAGAAGATTTCGATTTTATTCAGACAGTCTTAAGCTAGGAGAGAGAGTTAATTCAGAGATCTGGGGTTCATGAGGTAGTCGCCAATTGTTGCAGCTGCAACATTTTCCCAAAATTATAAAAAAATTTAGGACCCTCCTCTACTTTGAATTAGTTGATTTTTCTTCTTGATTTTGGTCTAGGGATTTTTGGAACGTTTTCCAGCACTTTGGGTTGCTCTATCAATCGATCTGATTTTCTTCCTTAATGCTTAAAATAACCCCGTGCATAATTATGCTTGTCGTTGTCTTTTGAATACCTTCGAAGCCTTTCTGAACCGGGAGTTGATTCATTTGATTTTCCCGCCGTTGCGGGTGTTTTTTGGTTCTCCGACTGTTGCGGGTGGTTGTTGGTTCTCCGTCGGAAGGGATGATTATATCCTTGCTCGACGTTGCAGACGGATTTTTGCTTCTGGCCTCTGCCGTTGCGGATCAGTTCAGGTTCGATTTTCTATTACTTTCCGATTTACGTTTGGGTTTTCTTTTGGCTGTGTATCAGAGCCTTGTGCCATCGTTTTTCTGCCGTTGCGGACGAAGTTGAACATATGAGTGTCTGTCGTTACGAAAGAGTTTGAGCTGTTGACTCCTGACTCATAAGGCCACCGACGTCCGGTCGTTATTTTCACGTGCCTTGCTCACCGTTGC
Organism: Pseudotsuga menziesii; assembly: GCA_001517045.1. Classification (NCBI taxonomy): domain Eukaryota; kingdom Viridiplantae; phylum Streptophyta; class Pinopsida; order Pinales; family Pinaceae; genus Pseudotsuga; species Pseudotsuga menziesii. The sequence goes on along the minus strand of LPNX010884202.1, from coordinate 117,714 downwards.
GGACAGGTTGATGTTGTGGTTTTCCGCCGTTACGGAAGGTTTTGAGTTCTCACCTTCCGATCCAGATTTCTTTCGCGTCCGATCCATTGACTCTTCCCACGTGCGAACCTTTTTATATATAGCGAGAATAGCATTGGGATTTTCTATTGTTTATGTTGCTCGAGCTATCGTGATCACCTTGTGCTGTCAACCCCTCGAAGCTTGTGGATCACCGTGCCTGTGCTCGCGTCCAGGTGGCATTTGAGGAAGCCCGACCGTTCTTGCCTCGTCAGCTACGCGTCACTGCCAGGTAGGCTGTTCTTGCCATGTCTCGTGCCATTCAAGGTTTTTTTTGCTGCGGTTAAGTGTTTTAAGCAAACCCCGTCTCACATACGTACGAGGGTCTACCCATGGTTTGGTTTG